>JAWZYV010012811.1:0-521730 GCA_038373885.1 Cheiracanthium punctorium | reverse complement strand
TCGTGATAATTTTCTCAAAAGATGGCGCCACCACCGACACGTACTCTTTAGCGTGCACAGATCACAGCGTAGCGAATCAGAATGCGAACCTACCCCCATAGAAAAGAGGTTTGATCTTTGATCCAGTTTTGGAGAAAGTCAGAGCACCCTAAGATGGGTCCATGTCCCGTGCTCTGAAGTGGATGGCTTCATACATCCAACCGATGTCTCCTCAATTAAGTAAAAAGAAAAAAAAAATAGAAGTAAATCTTTTACATCTACATTTTAGAACTATAATTAAATTTTAATGAAGTTTTGAATATATATTTTGAAGGGTTAAAGTTCTGTAAAATACCGCAAAAGTGCACTACCCTCTATTAAATGCACCCGTTTTTCACATGAACCTCTATTGTTCTTAAAATACTGAATTTCAGCCAAAATTAGTCAATGTTGCGCACGGTGCGAGTTTAACCCTTCCCCCTCCCCCCCCCCAAAAAAAATAAATAAATAAAGTTAATCTGAAAGATTTTTTTTTTTTCGCCGTGCGGCTTTGCACCCTGTGCACTCTATGGAATAAACACTGCCAACTAATTGGTATGCTCAAGAAATGCTGAGTGCTTTTAAAATAAATCCCAATGTTATAAATATAAAAAATAATAAATAAATACCATCAAGAGTTGTTACACAACATTCAGTTTAAAGCAACAATTTGCTGAAGCAAGCTCATTACGTAATCAACAGCTGGCCATCCGCGGGGGGGGGGGGGGAATGTTTACTTTTAACTGGAGACTCTTCTCACACATCGATTGCTGTTTTCATTTTAATGGCGCCTGGTAGTCTATCCGAACTTTGTGCGGATGCAAGAAGGTTTTTAGAAGTTATTTTTTTATTTCTATAAATTCGCCTTTGTGAATATAAACATTGATATCTGATTATTTGAAAATAGAAATCGTAAGCTTCGTAAAATAGTGGCAAATACTTTAAAACATTCTATGGGAAGGGGGAGAAAAAAGGAGATTTTTTTACCGTTTATCCAATTTCTCCCGAAATATATCCGATCAACTTAATAGCTTTTTTAATAAATTAGGTCTAATAAGTAATGCAACATATTTTTTATTTATTTATTTTTTGTTAATTAAGAAATTATTTTAGAAAACATTGAATTTTATCTGGCATTGACTTCTGACCACGATCACCCCCCCCCCCCCACACACACACACACACACCAACGATCGCGGCTGCGGCGTTTTTGACGATTTTCTAGCTAACTAAGCTCATTTTCGTGGGTGCGGCGTTTCTTCCATAAATTACGGTAATCATCGCAACGGGCACCGTTTTTTGTTTATGAAGGGGCACGATTTGCTATTTGGAGATGAAACATTATGGACCAATTCGTTTTTCAACATGTACACATGCATTGTTTTTTTTTTTTTTTTTTAATTGATATTGTACCTTTTTGAGAAAGAAAAATGGAGGAAAATGTTTTTTTGGTGCAAAATAAATCTGCTGTCTTTAAATGAAAACTTAAAGGAGAAATCAATACGCCTTTCATAACTTGTTATTCGAAAAGTTTTTATGTATTCACACTGTTTACAAAAGCGATTCATATGTTTTACCTTTTCGAGCTTAAAAAAAAAAAAAAAGCCCCCTCCTCTGAAATGGGTAACGATCCGCCACAGCTCTATGTATATGTATTTTCCCGATTTGAACTGGCACTATTTTTTTCGGGCCCCACCACTGAAGCAGGTCACGAGCCGCCACTGGCTGTTATAGAAAGTGGACAGATTCTATTAACGGAAGGGAAGGATAGACTTGCAATACCATTAAAACTATTAGAAGAAAATGAAAAAGCTCAAGAAGAAATTAATAAAAATAAAAAAAAGAATAAATAGAAAACTAGATAACTTATGATACTTAATTTGTAATCTCATTATTAATTTCTCATAATCTTAATTTTTAACTTCCCATAATTCTTAATTTCTCTCAACAGTCATTAAATATTTTTTGTTTACATTTGCTTTGTATATTGTGTTCAAGTATTATAGATGAATATGTAAATATTAGATGAGGTTAAATTACTGATACAAAAGCATATGCTATTAAAAGTACACACATTTAATTATTCTAACCATCAAATTTATTTTGTTTTCGATACTGCTTACCAATTACGTGTTGTTGTATAAGAGGTATAATATTTAGGTTTTCAAAAATCTCCATTTAGTACTACTTGTGATTTGTAATAGAACCAAAGAATGAGATAGAAGCTTTTGTTTTAAAATTTAGTTTTCATTTTATTTGTGCTCTCTTTTTCGAGAGGAAGATTCCCTAAATAATTCTGAAAAAGAAAAAAAAAGGGACAGGGATTGGCAACCTGTGGCTCGCAAGCCGCATACAAATCATACTCATGGTTCTTGAGTAGGAAAAAAATGACTTAACCACAGAAAGGTTGCTGACTCCTGATATGTATTGTTTTTACCAAGTTGCTGATAGCATAGCCTGTATACACCCTTTTTTTTCCACAGCTTTCCTAAAGTGCTTTCAAATAGTGTTTTGCTTTTAGCAAATGGTGTTTGCTCGCAAACTTTGCTTTTCTTGTATGCATTTATTGTGTTCCTTAATCTTCAATTTTATGCTCCAAAATCATGTTAATTCTGATCTCGAATCTTAGTTTTCCTCTCGGAAACTATTTTTTTGTGCTCCCGAGGTGCTCCCAAATGGAATTTTTCTGCTCCCAAATAGAATTTTTCTGCTCCCAAATGGAATTTTTCTGCTCCCGAGGTGCTCCCAAATGAAATTTTTTCTGCTCCCGGGGTGCTCCCAAATCGAGTGTTGGAGTTAACATCCCTGTGAATGTAATGAATTGGGAATTGCTGAATTACAATTAAAAGACAATAAGATATTTTGTGACAATGAGGCCGCGATTAGATATGCAAAATCGCCTATTGAGAATATTCGATCTAAGTACATTGACGTAAAACTACACTTTATAAGGGATTTAGTAAATGATGGACTTTTTGAACTTAGATATGTTCATAGTAAAAAGAACTTAGCTGATGTATTTACGAAGCCACTCCACAAACATGGACTGAATAAATTTTGTGAGGTTATATTTGAACGAAGTGTATAATATATTGTTTTCTTGCATAGGAATGTTTGTGATAAAAAAAAAAAAAAAATTAATGTGTTTGTAAATAATTCTGCAGAATACGTCTAATAAGGTTTATTGTATTGTATTGTGTTGCATCGTTTAATATATATATATATACTAAAATGTTTTGAATTTAAATGTGTAAAGGTTTTGGGAAAGTAATTTTGAATTTTTTTCATGTTTTGATAATGTACTTTTTTTTTGCTGCGATCACGGTGCATGAGAGGGGGCCGCTTGCTAGCCTCCCGCGCATTTGTTTCCCCTCTCCAGCATTCGCCGAAGATCATCGGCGACTTAACTCGCCGTGTGACGTCACGTTTTCTCCCGCGGTTCTTCTTATCGGTTTTCTCATGAGCCGTGATCGCCGCAGCATATCTCCATAGTAACGGAGACATTTTGTTTCTGATTGGCCGGTCAGAACTTTGTTTTATGCAAATTAACTGTTGCACATGTGAATTGTAATGTAATGTGCGTATATAATGTGGTTCCTTTTGCCTGCGAGTATTGCATGCCTATTCGATTCTAGCTTTTGTATCTCCTGTGTATGCTAGTCCTGTAAGACACTCAGCGAGCGTAAATGTATTTGAACTTTACGATGTTTCTTTAAATTAAAAAGAACTTTTAGTTTCTTAATGATGTCTCATAATTTCAAGTGTTAAGTCACCACTGCTGGCAAAATGCGAATAATTTCTGCTAAGATGGGCTTATCGCCGGATTTTTCCATAAATTCCACAATTGGTTTGATGTCGCTATCTGCTAATTGGTCCGCCCGAACATTTTCGTCACTCCAGGGATCTTGAGATGGTGCCGATGATGTAACTTGGCGGACAACGGATGTTTCAGATGGTAATTTTTCTCCGCCCTGGAGCAATAGCGACAACTGTCTATGCAGGGCCTTCTCGACAAAGCATCTGCATTTCCATGAGATGCTCCTTTCCGATGACGTATCTCGATGTCATATTCTTGTAATCTCTGTATCCACCTGGCTATCTGGCCCTCTGGATTCTTGAAATTTAGAAGCCAGGTTAAAGAGGCATGGTCCGTTCGGAGCAGGAACTTTCGGCCGTACAGGTAATGATGGAAGTGCTCCACGGCCTTAACGATAGCAAGAAGTTCCTTTCTCGTAACACAATAGTTACGTTCTGCCTTCGAAAGGCACTTGCTCCAGTAAGCAATCACATGTTCTTGGCCATCTATCTCCTGGGACAAAACTGCTCCAACACTCTCCTTACTTGCGTCTGTGTCCAGGATAAATGGCTTGTCAGGGTGAGGATACGACAGGATCGGCGAAGATGTTAAAGCCGTCTTCAGTTCGTTGAATGCGTCCTCACATTCCTCAGTCCATAGAAATTTCTGTCCAGTCTCGGTCAATTTGTGAAGAGGTCTTGCAATTTGAGAAAAACCCTTCACGAATTTTCGATAGTAAGTACACAGACTGAGAAAACTTCTTAAGTCATGGATATTCTCAGGACGACTCCAGTTCTGGATTGCAGACGTCTTTTTGGGATCGGTTCGGACTCCGTGGGCGGATATTATGTGCCCAAGATAACGTACTTCCCGACGAAACAAGTTGCACTTCGATGGACTCAATTTCAAGTTTGCCTCTTTTAATTTCTGCAGTACCTTTCGAATGTTCTCGAGATGCTCTTCAAAAGTCTTTCCGACGATGATGATATCGTCCAAATAAACGAGACATGCTTCGTAGGAAAGTCCTCTCAACACTGTCTCCATCAGACGCTCGAATGTAGCCGTGCGTTGCAGAGTCTAAAAGGCATAACCTTGAACTACCACAATCCTTGTCCTGTGGTGAACGCAGTTTTTTCATGGTCGTCAGGATGAATTTCCACTTGCCAGTAACCACTCTTCAGATCCAGAGTGGAAAACCATTCATTTCCCAATAAAGTGTCCAAAGTGTCGTCAATCCTGGGAAGAGGATAGCTGTCTTTCTTGCTAATGTCATTCAGACGTCTGTAGTCAACGCAGAATCGGGTGGAACCATCTTTCTTTCGGACCAAAACAATCGGTGAGGCCCAGGGACTAGTCGATGGCTCGATGACGTCATCATGCTGCATCTCCTCTAAAAGTCTGCTCACCTCTTCTTCCTTAGCAAACGGCAGCCGCCTAGGATGTTGCTTGATGGGAAAATGGCTGCTTGTGTCTATTCTATGCTGCGTTAACCTCGTACGGCCAAAGTCACCGGAAGTACGAGAGAAGAGGTCTTCAAATTCAGTTATTACCTTCGCCGCAGCGCTTCTCTGTTCTGCCGTTAACTCCACGTCTTGTATTAATTCCTTCGTCAGGCTCTCGGAAGATTTAGCTTTCGTTTGGCTGATGTTCTTATTAATGCAGGTAACAGGAGTGCATGTCGCCAACACTTCATTTTTTTTTATCACCTTCGACTTGTCCATCACATTTGCTGCTCTAACTGGAATTTCTGTTCTCGACAAGTCCACAAGTGTTGCTCCCACAAATACTCCTCTGACGGAATCACTATTGTTTGGGTGTTCGATTAATCCAAAACGGAATTTATTGCTTTCTTTTACTGTTCCAGAAATTATTGAATCAGTTCTGGGAGGTAGAGTGATATCAGTCTGGGCTATTATTTGCTGAACAGGCAAAATAGTTTCATTTTTAATATCGAACGCAGCTATTTTTTCTGATTCTGAACGAAGCTCATTATTCTTAAAGTCCAAGTTAAATTTGTGCGATTTTAAAAAGTCGAGTCCGAGAATAAAAGAGTCTGTAATATTGGCGACATATACCACATGGTTGTATCTGGCATTTCCAAATGTGATTTCTACTTGCGCTTTTCCACCCACTTCGATCTTGTCACCTGTCACAGTCTGGAGGGCGGAGTCCAGATAATCTTCAAATTTAATTTCTTGGCCAGATCCGTCCTTATGATGGTCACGTTCGCTCCAGTATCAATCACCATGTGGCATGGGGAACCATTAACGTATCCCAGTACGAAGAGTCCATTACTGCCGCCATTCACTGATGAAATCTGCAAGACTTTTAGGTGGGGCTTTTGACTATCCGGCAACCTCCGCCCCGCGAGATGGCCACCTCCTAGTTTCCCTCTTTCATGTTCTTAGAGTTCTCTTGCTGGTTATGAGACTTTCGACCACAATGCTTTTGTACATGGCCTTCGACACCACACTTCCAGCATTTCACTTTCTTCGGCCCATCTCTCGTTCTATCGGATCTTAACTTTCGTTCTATGAGATCTTCAATTCTCTTCAACCTGTTCTCGACGCTCTCTGTGTCTTTGTCAGCTCCCTCTTGGACCGTGACCGCTCTAACAGCATGCCGATCTTTCCTGACGGCCCGTTGAGCTCCTTCTAGCTTCATTGCGAAGACAAGAGCAGATTTCAAATCCTGATAATCCTCCTACATAAGTGACTTTTGGGTTTCATGATCATGGATGGCTTCAATAAAATGACGCACCGCCATTTCTTCTTGGACATTATCAAGGTGGTCCATGTAGGCTAGATGACACAGCCTATCTATGTCCGAAGCCTTGAGGTCGCAGATCTCTGCATCCTTGACTTAAGTTGGATTCTACTATATTCTTTCTGGCACTTCTCTCCGAATTTCATCTCCAAGGCACTGGCAAGGGCGTCAAAATCTCCTATCTTCGTCGCTCCAATAGTTTGCAATACGTTAATTGCATCTCCGCTAAGGGAAGCGGCCAGTTGGTTCGCTTTCTCGGACTCGCTCCAACCATTGGCTTTGGCGACGATTAAAAATTGGGTCATGTAGGCTTCCCAGGGAGTCTTTCCATCATAAGTGGTAAGTTTCACTGCTGGACAGCGTGACGACAGTCTGATGTTTTTCGGTAACTTTCCCAGCTTGACGAGAGAGTCCAATTTTTCTTCTATTTTAGCTTCACATTCTTCCCATATTTTCGAAACTATACTTTCTTTCCAATCCAATTTTCCTCGATTTTATTATTAAATTCTTCACGTAATTCTTTCATGTTTCTTGCTTGCCTTTCTTCTAGTATCGACATTCTCTTCTCCATATTTTTTTGATTTGTCTGTATTTTTTCCTCCAGTCCGGATTTCATTTCTTCCAGTCCGGATTTCATCACGTCGTGTGCGGCTCTTAACTCTTCCAATCCGGTTTTCACTTCGTTGTGCGCTGTCTTTAACTCGTCCAATCCGGATTTCATCTCGCCTTGTACAGCTTTTATCTCATCTTGTCCGGCTTTCATCTCTTCTAATCCGGTTTTCACCTCATCGTGTGAAGCTTTCATTTCGTCTTGTCCGGCTTCAATTTTCTTTTCCAAATCAGCTTGTCCGGATTTCATTTCCTGCATCATATTCATGAGCTTTTAAAGTTGTTCTTCCATTTTTCTTCTAGTCAAAACCATAAACTGGAAAATTAAGTCTTTCTTTAGGATCCCGATTCTGACACCAAATGTTGCGGAACTGCTCTTCTTGTTTCCGGGGTTCGTCGTTCTAAAGTCCAGTTGGTGTACAACATGCTGGTAAAAAGTCCACTGGTCAGGATGGAATATAACTTTATTGCTTCTAGAACTTCGCGGAACAATCAGCTGTACAAAATTCACAAGCACAATTAAACAGTAATGTGCTTTTAACAGTTCTCTTAGATCAGAAGCTCTTACAAATGCTATATTTCTCACACAAAATAAATCACTTTCACAAGCAAAAATTCAGTGAAAATATTCAAGAGATATCGTACACAATCCCTTAAGACACAGCAATGAAGAATTTACACACAGCACTTTGAAAACAGCTTCGTAAAGCAAGCTAAAACACGGCTTCTATAGCGCTATCAATTCACAAAGCAAGCGTACTCTCACTGACAGCTCTTCACACATTAAGCGTTCAACTCTCACTGAACTGTCGGGGCAGCGCGCTGGTGGAATTTATAGAGGAGGCAGAAGCTGCAAGCAGTTTCTAGAAAAGTATATTCCTCGAAGGTTCCAGATAAAGCGGGACTTCTGATTACGTCATAGAAGAGAAATGTTAGGTTATTATGCGTTTTTAATGCAGGAAAAACAACTTCCAGTCCCCATTAGAAAAATCGTGCCAAATGACCAAAAAGTCGCCAAGCTTGGCGACTTTTGGCGAAATATCGCCAAATTTGGTGCCAAAAATAAGTCCCCAAATGTGAAGAGATCGAAGCCCTAGGACTAATATTTCTCGAGTTTTCTAGAACCTCCATTGAAAAACAATGGCAAACCGAAACCTCCATATCTCCGGTTCTAATTGGCCGATTTTGATGCAACAAACAGCAAAATTTATCTATTTGAAGCGTAGAATACGAATTTTAAACCATTTTAAGTCACAGAGCAGCGGGTTGCCCCGAAAATTCGTAACATTATTGAATCAAAAATGTTTATATTATCATCCAGGATATATTTAGGTCCTAAATTTAGGACGTCGTGTTGCTGTTGAGTTAGAGGGTAGTCTGAGATATCTATATATTGATTTTCTATTTTTACGGGTACGGTTTTTAAGTTTTGTTTGTTTTTAAGCCAGTATTTTAACTTTCGACAGTGGTTTCATTCATAAGTCTTGTGTATTTGATCAGCGAAGGAGTGAATTTTAGACATTGCAGAGGTAAAGGTAGGAGTATCGTAATGAGAACCTTACAATCTCATGGAATATAAACTCACAGGAATGTTTCGTCAGCTTTGAAGTTACTAACCTTTACCCCTCCATAGATATTCAAGAAATGAATGCAACAATCAATAAACAAATTACCTCCAACATTGACAATAACTCTACCTCCTCTACAATAAATAGCGCACTTAATCTTATTCTTCACAACTCATATTTTCAATTTAATCATAATTTCTACAAACAAAAGAAAGGCGTGCCTATGGGCTCGCCGATCTCAGGTGTCATCGCAGACTGGAAAATGCGGCTAGTGGAGAGGGCCATATTCGATAAAATATCCAACCACATAAAAACATGGTTTCGCTACGTAGACGATATCTTTGCAATAGTTAACAAAAATGAAACTGAAAATATCCTCAAAGAAATCAATTCAATAGACAATAACATTCAATTCACCATAGAAATAGAGGAAAATGCCACCATTAATTACCGTGATGTCAAAATCAATAGAGATAAGAAGAATAATATCAATACTACAGTTTTCAGAAAAGCCACCAATAATAATGAAATAGTACATTTTAATTCAAAAACTCCGCAACAAATTGAAACCGAATACAAATTCAAAATAGCCGCCATACGATCATATGTCAATCGCGCAATTAAAGTATGCTCAAACGAAAAACTACTCAATGAAAAACTTCAATTTATTAAAACACAATGTAAAAACGCAGGGTACCCAAAATCAATCGTAAAAAATCTTTTCAAAAAGAGAATCAAAAAACTGGAACAAATTAATAACTATCAAAATCCGAAACCAAAATTTACCAACGCCATTCCCTACTGCAGGGGAGCCACTCCAAAAATTACAAATGAAGCAGCCAAGAAAAATATCAAAATCCCCATAAAACATAATCAAAATATCTTCAAATGCATTCGCAGTGATAAAGATACTATTACTCCTGAAGAAACAGCCGGTATTTATAAAATAAACTTTACAGACAATAGTACTAATAAACCAGGCTGCTATATTGGTATGATGAAACGGAAAATCAAAGACCGAAAAAAGGAACACCACAATGACATTAAATTCAATAAAACCACTACTGCCCTCGCAAAAATAGCCCAAGAACGCCCCATAGAAATCAACTTTAACAATAGCCAAAAACTCGCCAATTACAAAAATAGTTATGCACTAAACATGGAGACCTTACAGATTATAACCACAGATGGCGCTATAAATGATATGACGCATGCGCAGATAGATCCTGGGTGGAACGCCTTACTGAGGAAGAGAGCCAGGCAATTTGAATAAGACCGGAGCTGAAGAAGGCGGTGGCTGCCACCGAAAGTGCTGCAAACGGATTTTAACGTGTTTTTAACTGTTTTTAATACATCTCTGAGTTTTGATGATATCACCTATGAAATGTTAAAACATCTTTCTCATGACATTACTAAGACTTCTGCTGTACTTATGCAATAGAGTATAAGGTGAACACACCTCTTGGAGAAATACCTACCTGATGGAGAAATGCTATTGCCATTCTCTTTTTCCAGACTTGGAAAAGATGCAACTAACACCTAGTCATCTCACAGCCCTTACTAGTTGTTTATGCAAACTCATAGAGAGAATGATCAATGCATGCCTACTTTGCATCATAGAAACTGAGGCCTGCATACATCTGTTCTAGAAAGATTTTCATAAAGGCAGATCCTCTATTGATAATATCTTAAATTTATGCTACCCAAATTCATAATGCCTTCTTGAGAAGAAACCATTTGGTTTCTATCTTCTTCAATATAGAAAAGGTGTATGACAAACATGGAGATATGGTATTCTCTGTAACATTTGTTAGGATTCCATAACAACCTGGTAATTTTTTTCAAGAACTTCCTTTCACTTTGAAATTTCAGGGTACAAACAAATAGCACCTTCTCCAATAACTTTGTACAAGAAGAAGGTCTACTCTAGGACTGTGTTCTCAGCATCGACCTTTTCTTAAAAAAAAAATTTACATTCTTAATCAACTCCCTTGACTGTTCATGGTAGCTTATCTTCCATAGATCCAACATAAATTCAACATATCAAATTAAAAAGAAATCTCATCAACAATTTTTTAAAACATATTAGACTTAAAATCAGGAATTAAATTATATATTTTCAAATAATTTCCCCGAAAGAGAGTTTACACATAGTGCAAAGAACTATCAACAATTCATCATCAGATATAACAATAACAGATATAACAAGGTCTATTTCAATAGACCAATTCATGCGGGTTTTTGCCGATTTTGAGCAGAGTTTTTACATTATTGTTTCTTTAAATGGTAAACATTTTGAGAAACTCATATTTTAGTTTTCTTTATTTTCATGTATAAATCTAAAAACTTTAAATAGCAATCTTTTCTATCCAAAAATTATTCATTATTTTCTTTTAGTCTACCATGGGAAACATCCAATAAAATAAATGCTATGCTAAATAAATAAGTAAATTTATTACTTTCTTAGTTTTGAAAAATTGGCATGTTATTGCAACTTGTTGGGAATTATTTAGTATGAAAAAGCATTTTAGGTCTTGATTGTTTGAATTTTTGTCTTCTTACTAATTGTAATTTAATGATTAATTTAATTTCTTTTTTAATGTAATCTTCATTTTTATTAGATCTAGCTTATCTATCTGACACCTGCATTTACCCAAGTGATTGTCACTGCTGGATGTGTGTAGAATCTGGTATGACAACAGTCACTTCTAAAGAAGAAAAACAACAAGATAAATACAGTACTTCACAAGCTTTTATAAAATCATGGATGTGGGATCAAAATATTGGTATTTCATTTCAATTATTCATAAATGAATTGTTTTATTCAATACATCACTGTTGTATTCACTACATTTCTGGTCATTAATACTCAGATTATCAATGTACAGTAGATGCTGCTTAATGTGATCGCCTCTTGACCAGGTTGTTAAAAAAATAAAAAAATAAATAAGATTTTTGTAAATTAAATCAGATTAAAAAAAAATTAGAATAATCATTACATAAGCTTTAATACTTTATATAAGTAGTATAGACCACTGGTAAGTATCTAGTTATTGGTAATATAAATCTGTAAATAAAATATTTTTTTGGTGTGTAAATAAAATAATTTTGTCGCAAGTGGATGATTTTGAATTGAAAGCATAGAAAAATTTACTGATTATAGTGACTTAATTTGCAAATTTAAAAGTAAAGATTTCAAAAATAAAAGTTTACAGAAATGTTAATTACATGAAATAACAGTAACAGTATTATACACAACCTTTTTCAGCTTGTGAGCGACAGAAATTTAAATGTACAGTATAAAGAGCCAATCAAGTAGTGCATTCTCTCTTAAGTAATTTATTCTTAAAAACAATATATTAAAGACTAATTGATAAATGTAATGACAAATTCAAAATATGTATTTATAGGTTTCTTTGTGTAGTAAAGTTCTTGAAAATATGAAAGCACACACAGGGATGCAGTCCTAAAAAAAAGTGATGGGGCTATAAAAACTATAAAGCCCGTCACATGTGAATTTGTAAGAAGGGGCATGACCAATGTTTTCTTTTCTTTTTCTATTTTTAGATAAAGTGTTTATTAAATTACAATATATCTATTTACAACAGCAAAATATGAAAAAACAATTAATTTAGAACAATGACTACAGTTCCTCTTTTTCTTCAGTATGACTTGTGGAACACTTGTGACTGACATGATGAGACAGGCTATTTTAAGCAATTTCATGTTGAAAAGAACCATGTTTTGCCATAAGGTTGCTTCTCATTGTTGAAATGGAGACCGTTAAGTTTAACAAACATTGAAAAGGACGTATGTTTAATTAGAATTTTTGAGCACAATGAAGTAATACTTAAATTCATGGTACTAAAATCTGAAATTTTGGACTTTTTTTTTACCACCAGATATTTTTATTAGCCAGGGTGCTGCACTGCCTTAAAAAAAGTACCGGGAAAGCCGATTGGGCGATTCCACAGTCTTGCAAGTGTATATAATGTTGGCAACAAGTTTGATTAATCAGAACTGAAACAAAAAATTAAGTTACATGAATATTTTTTCTGTTTTTGTAAATAATGTTACATTGTTTATAAATAAAGAAAAATTGTTCACCTAATTCAGTTTTTTGTGCTGTTATAACTAATCAAACTTATTGCGAACATGACATAAATGATCACAAAACTACAGAACAGTGGCGGATCCACGGGGGGGGAGGGGGGCTCTGGGAGCTCGAGCCCCCCCCCAGAGCTAGAAATACACTATGGATTAGGGAAGTTAAAAAAAATTGTAAATTTTCACATGAACTGAAATTTAAAAGGTAGCACTGTATATACAGTTGACTCACTGTTTAACGAGATCTCTTTCCAAAGACGATATTTCAAAGTCCTAGCAACTCCAACATAAAAAATTTCTATTCAAAGACGAAGTTGTTTCTGTTTAACAACAATTTTTTTTTTTTTTCATCTTACGCTACTGGAACAGGGGGAAAATTCTTTTAAGATTGGGAAAAATGTGTCGGGGAATGTCAAAAGTGCAATTCGCAACACAATCTCGACTACCTGAGTATATTTTCACAGTTCTTTAGAAGCAAAGAGAAAATCCTTAAAGCAGCACAAAACTTTAGTTCGGGATCCAAATCCAAACGGCCGAATAATCAATGTGGCCGATTGGAAGAGTTTGCCAAGGCACTTCTGCACGCAAATGGTTGCAAGAAGCAAGAGCATCCAACATTCTAATTTCTGGGCCCCACCATGGCCGAGTGAATAAGACACTCGACATGATACGCGGCTGAAGTGTGAAGGTCCTGCTTTTGGGCCAACCGCGCGGCTGTCGATCTAACTATCTGGAGTTTTTCCAGATGGTTTTCTCCTGATTTAACGTGAATACGCTTTAGAACTTCTGAAAAAAATCCTCCGACCAAGGCAATCGTCCCAGAATGCAGATGCTTCTAGTATAGGCTTGCCACATAACAAATAACTCCAATTTCTGGAGGCCCGACGAGTGGCTGAGCGCATAGCGCTCGCAACTGGGAGAAGAAACGGGCCTGGTTCAAACTCAGGTTGCGTCCGTCAATCTAGCCATTCTGACTCTTACGCAGTTTTCTCCGAAACTTCTCATAAATGCGGATTAAGACCCCTTAGAAAAACCCCCACGTAGGGCACCCCGTACTCGGCCTATATCCTACATATGTAGATAATTGTTCGTATTACCAAAATAAAATAAAATCAAGCAATTACTGCAGTGCTGTTATTCTGGCAGAAAAATTTGGAATGTAAAATTTTCAGGCTTCGGCTGGTTAGCTAGAAAAATTCATAAAATGGAAGATGACACATTTCACATTTGAGAAAATCTGGAAGAAAGAATAACGGGAAGGCAAAAAATGAAACAACTGACTCATTTTGATTTTCTTGAAACCTAATTTTATTGTATTGCTTGTTTTTACTACCTTTTTTTAAGGTAAATTAAAATAATTTTTTGTGGATAGTAAAATAATATAATGATAATAAAAGTAACATCTTTAAACACGCCAATATATCAAGAAAAATATTCACAGTCCTAAGAATGAAAAGTGTAAAGGGTTGGTGTTGGTACTGTAGGATTACGGCCAACTATCTGCACATGGAATCTAAGCCGATGGGTGGGGTGCACTCCGTGGGGGTCTTTCTAAGGGGTCCTAACCCTTATTTACGCTAAGTTTTGGAGGAAAGCACGGAAAACTCCGAACAGTTAGGTCTTCCGACGCGAACTGGTTTTGAACCAGGCACCTTTCAAAGTGTAAAGGGAAATGCTGTTCTTTTGCAAACTCTGTTGATGGAAGAACTCTATTTAAGGACGATTTTTCACATTTTCACTGTTCCTTGAAAGTCGTTAAACACAGAGCCAACTATATATATATATGTTTATTTATATACACATATACTAAGAATATTTACAGCAATACTTATTGAATCCTTGTGGACTAATCATAATTTCTCTGTTTACAAAAATTATAGAGCTTTTATTTTTAAACAGAAGGAGGGGCACATTTTATTGACTCGCTATCGCCACAGTGGCTGGAGCACAGTTCCCAGTTTTATTTGTACAGTGGAACCTATCTAATGGGACTACCCTTGAGAAGAACAAAACTGGTCACCTTATAAAGACGGTCACTTTACAGAGGTGGTAAAGTGTGATGGTTGTAAAACGAAATTGCATTAAAGTTGTCACTATAGACAGACGATCTTTTTACCAAGGTGGTCACTTTAGCAGGTTCCACCGTATTTGAATGGAAGACGGCACACTGATACGGGGAAAAAAATCTTCCGTTGCTCTCTCCATTTTATAGGGGAGGGAGTTTGCGATTTAGTGCAGAAATCTTTTATCGGTAAACTCCGAATTGCCATTAAAAATTCGCGAGGAGAATGCCCTCTTACCCACTGCAGTCACGTTAGACGCAGCGGCAATCACCATCAGCCTTAAGTGATGCTGAAGCATAGACGAACAAACCAACCCTCCGCAATTTGTACAGCTTTCATTCTTTCAACTGCTCTCGTAAGTTGTCCACACCACCCAGAGGTATGGGTAGAAATCCTTATTATAAAAGTAAAACATATTGTAAGATATTAGACAAAGTGAGTACCTATCAATGTATAGCTGGTCTGGTTTTAAAAAAGAAGGGTCAAATTGTAAATAGCAGGTAACAGTGATAATAGTTGTAAATAGCAATTGAGGTTGGTTTACTACAGTCCTCACAGAAAAGGATGGGAATTACTTAATCTGGAAAACTTAATGCCATCCTAAAATGCGAAAATGTATGCTGTGAAACTTGTATATTGCACGGTGGTTGTGAAATCGGTTCAATAATGCATTCAGCAATTATACTCAGTACACACTAAAATGTTAATGGGTAGGGCCCGCGAACAACAACTTGAATGAAGGTCGTTACTGATTAGCCACATCACTACAGTAGCTAAGGCGACGTTTTTCTGGCGAAATTTACGACTTTTAATGACAAGTCGGGATCTACCAACAAAATATTAATGTGTTAAACTGAAAACCCTGTCCCCCTACACAATGGAGAGAGCAGCGGTACATTTTTTTCTCGTATCAGTCCCGTCGTCCATTGAAACGCATAAAACACGTGGCTAATGAGCATCGGCCTTAACTTGATCGGTGTAGGGGGCACGATAGCTCTCCCCCGCCCTTCCGAGTTTTCTTTCGACGGTTCTCGCAGCAGACAACATACTTATTTAGTTGTGATATACCCTGTCTAATTATACATTGGGAGAAAAAGTAGTATTGGGAAATCAGTGTATCATCCTAATGAAAAACGGAGCCCCCCTCAAGATGTTTTCTCTGGATCCGCCCCTGCTACAGAATCACATAATTAACAAATAAAAGTTCTTGAAAATATGATAGCACGTATTGAAAAGTCAATTATTAAATTACTATTTTCTGTTGCCATGTTTATTGCAATTAAAAACAAATCTAAAATAATAAAATTTTCACAATTAATTCCTTTTCTTAAAAATTAAATTTATGAATTCTGATTCATGTTTTTCTATGTGCAACTGGGTTGGTAGATGAATGGAAACAGGTGTCCTGAGCCAGTAATAGCCTCTGGGCCAGTGCATTATTCAGATAATTAACTACTTAAGATAAAATGAAAACTTATCTATGATAAAATGGAAACAGACCCATGATAAAATGGAATATCGAGGTAAAAAACATTTATTGAAAGAATTTAGTAATTTTTTTTTTTTTTGTTTTTTTTTTGTATGTACAATTCCTTCTGTAAAGTTCATTAATAAACTGTTCATACTCATACTGTTTTGAAAACTGTGCAAACGATGATGTATACCTCATCTCAAAATTATCGAATATTGTCCGAATAGCTTTTACTACACATACTGAAGAGCAGGCGGTCGGTACCAGCTGATTTCAATAACAATAAGTGATTGATAACATTAACCGTGATCATTTTAAGTGGATCTACTGCATTAGATACAGTTAAGTTCACTTTTTCCTTACTTAGTGTTAATTGATGAAATATAATAATTGTATAATGAGGAGAAAAAACTCTCTAATGCAGTCTTATCATCTGATGTTAATAGAAATAATACAGAAACTAATCTTTTAATTATGGAATTTTAAAAATGTTTTATGAAAATCAGTAGTTAAGTTCAATAAAAAGCATGTTATAATTCATTCCTAAAACTAATTTTACTATATTTTGCATCTGTATACATTTTTCAGAAATAAATCCATTAAACATATAGTTATATTAAAGTAGTACATTTTAATTTATCATAAAATTTAAAGTAAAATGTAAAACACCTTGCAAGATTCCTGTTGTACAGATTAACATCATTCTCAAAATAAATAAATTACTTTCAGTTGCCACCAAATGTTTTAAAGTGTTATTGTGGGAGGCTTATCTTTAAAAATATGTATTTTTGTAACTTTTAATGCATGTTAAGTCAAACATTGGCACAAACCCCACATGCAGACCAAGGTCTGCGCTGCCCAACCACGCCTTTGCGACCATGGGCTCTGGGGTGCAAAAGCATATGCCTCGGCCAGGTAGTCAGCCTGACGCAAAATCCCCAGTGTTTAACCCCCAAGCAAGCTTATTTTATCGACCCACTCAAGGGATGAAAGGTTGAGTGAACCTTGCTCAGCCTAGGAATCGAACCCTGGACCTGTGGCAAAGCAGTGCAATGCGCTAACTGTTGCATCACCAGGCTTCTTTAATGCATGTAGTTTATGTAAAATACTGTTTTTGTGTGTGCCTAGTAAATCAATCTGCATAATCAATTTACTTTTAACTGATGAAATCATATCAAACAATGACCTAAAGATTCACTCTCCCTCCAAAAAGAAAAAAATAATAATAACTATAAACTTGGTTACATTTCCCCATACAGAAGAAAAATTGCAAATCCATTGCAGCCATATTGTGCAGGACATTCCTAATCAGAGTATTTAACTCTATATTTCTTGGTCAATCTGTATTACCAAAATATGAGATTGTGATTATTTTGTTCTTTCTAATTCTCCTAGTCCATATATCTTAATTTTATTTGTTTCTTACTGATTAATTTTTTCATCTTAGAACTGTAACAAATTTAAAACTGAAATACTGTATATTTGAAACTTACATCAAGTTGTTGTTGAAGACTAATTAACATTTTGAAGCATAGAATTAGAAGGTGGGGGTGGAGTTCACCTGAGATAAAGGGGGAGGGCGACCGCGATAGCAGTTTATGCCCACCAGACCCCCCCAGGCTTATTTATTTACTACAAAATAAAACTTTTACAATCGCTAAAAGCGTTACAAACCACCAACGGCACACAGGCCAGGCTAAAATTATATATACAATTACAAAAACACACACACACACACAAAACAAAAAAAAACCATAAATCAAACACATAGCAGACAAAATACCACGTATTATCAACCCTGTTTATATGCCCTTCCCTTTTTTTCTCTTCTTCCTCTCTTTTTTTCTCTTTTTCTTCTCCTTTCCTACATATATTTATTGTAAGCCACCTGCCCCAAGGAAGAAAACCACAACATCTGAGGGGAGGGTACCTTAAATATAGTATATATGTATATATATATAAAAAAACATAAGTTCAACCACAATAAGATCAACAATATTTACAATATAAGTCAAGTCCAATTAAAATATAATTTACCATTGAAGCACGTGCTTTACAATTAAAAGCCAATTACAAGTGAATTTAAAATCAGTTTACTAGTAAAACACAGAAAACTAATAAAATATATACTGAAAAAAAACAAACAAACAAAAAAAACCCTGCAATATGTTCCCAAAATTAAAATTACAATCATAAGTACATAAAAACAGCATTAAAAACCAAATACAATGTAAGAACAATTATTCATCCACACTCCCAGATATATACTTCTTATATTTAATCCTGAGAGTTTGATAGTTCTGTGCCAATTTACAAATATTTTCTTGTTTTTTTATAATTAATATAAAATGTTTTAATTCTCCAATTTTGACATTTAAACTAAATGAATTAGGCATAAATGGGCAGTTTTCATACACATAATGGAGAGGATGGCCAACTTTACCACATTCACAAAGATCATTATCAAATTTACCAATGCGATACAAAAATGTGGGAAAGAAAGCTTTTCCCATTATATACTGAATCACTTCTTTATTTAAAATCAATTTATTTATACATATATTTTTATAAAAACGAAAGGTCTCCCTGCCAGTCTCCCCCCGTTCCCAGGCAATTTGCCACATACTGGCAATCTCGAGTTTAATATATTTTTTCACAGCAGAAATCGGAATGGGTACATCTCTTCTTAAGATGTCAAAGTTTTCTAATAGAGGCTTTTTAGCCAGACTGTCAGCATGCTCGTTACCGAGCGTGCCAACATGTGCCTTAATCCAAGAAATTCGAAATAAAATACTACCATGGTGATCAACGATGTCAAAAATCTGGTCTATAAAAGGATCCTCTGAATAACCAGCATATAAGGCCTCTACGGTCGAGCGACTGTCGGTCAAAATCTCCACACTATCATATGCCCGCTCCATTGTCCAGCGGAGAGCAGCCAGTACAGCAAGCTGTTCCACTTGGTAGATGGTAACATCCACAGGAAGTCTCTCACAGAAGTCGTAAATAAAATCTCCATTCCACTGAACTGTAAAAGCATAGGCCGTCCCCAGGTCCATCCTAGAGCCATCAGTAAAGATTTTTAAACCATATTGATCACATTCCGGATTACCCCTCCTATTCAGCTGCAGATTTTTCAATTCACGATCCAATTGTAACTTGTGTTCTGGCAAAAATTGTTGCATTTCGTGATATTTAAAAGTTTATTATTAATTTCTATTTCTCTTCTATGGGTAATTAGATAACTCCTCTTAATGTGACTCTCTAGATAAATATTTATTGTTGGAATTCCATATAGAACACATAGTTCGGCTGTTGAAGTGCGTGCAAAAGCACCAGATATTGCCAAGAGAAAATCCCTCTGAAGACGGGTTAATTTTAAACGAAGGGTAGGGGTGAGCTCAGGGTACCAGATGTCAGAAAGATATTCGATTTGTTTCAGAGTCACAGTATTATACCATGTTTTTAAAATATTGACACCAGGACCCCAGCCCAAACCCCGAACCCCAAATAAATTTCTCATGAAAACAAAGATTCTCTCCCACAGAGTATCAATGTGTTCAGACCAGCTCAGCTTATCATCAATAACCAGACCTAGATATTTCAGAGTATTTTCTATTTTAATTGTCTTCCCATTTAGTTTAAATATAGGTTTCCTGGTAATTAACCTACGGCCAGGGAGCCTCTTATAAAAAACTATTACTCTTGTTTTCTCCTGGGATATACTGAGTCCTAGATTCTGACACGTATCTACAAAAGTATTAATGCTATAATTAACCTGTTTTTCTAACTCAGACTTAGTATTGGCTGTATTCAATAAGATAAAGTCATCTGCATAAGCAAATAAGTGTAGGGGTGGGAGTGGGATACCTTGATAGAGAAATCTAAATAATAAAAGCCGTGGATGTCACAATTCAGGAATCGACTCATCGCTCCTGGTGTATCTGCGGCCATGTTGAAATTTTGATAAAAACGACATTTTTATCTCCAAGTAAAAGCACAAACTTTTTATACAGTTCAAAAGATCTTTAAAAAATTAACCTTTTTTTAACTTGCAGCTACTTTCAACTCTAAATATCCGAGATATCATGCCTTGAAAAAGTAAATAGAGAAGCGAAGCAAACGATTCATTCCTTGATTCTTTGAAAAAAATCACAGAATATAATCTCTCGCATAGATCGATTAGATGACATCATAGCGATGTCACACTCTTTTTGCGTGACAAGCAATGCAAGGACAGTTTTATTTAGTATTTAAGTTCTATTTAACCGAAAAATTTTGTGCAGATTTATTCAGAATGGGTAAAATTTTGTTTGCACAACACTTAAACACCTATTTGTAAGTATTGTTTTTGGAAGTCACTTTTTTTTTTTTTTTTCATTGCTCTCACTGGAGTGTTTTTAAATGTTAATGGCGTGACATTTGTGAAATCGTATTTTAAAAGTGTTTGAGTGCTTTAGATTGTTTATTTTGTGTTTGTTATAAGCGTTTATTTTGAATTTGTTTAACCGGATGGATTTTGATTTCAACGTTCTTGGATCGTGACTTCCCATAGATCATTGTTTTGGGACATTTGTTTTGTTTTTGTCATAAATCCATAAGCATTTGTTTAATTTTGAATTCATTGTTGTGGGAAGTTTTTTTAACTTCTTAAAAAGTTGCCATTGGCTCTCTTCAATCAACAAACCACAGTGTTTTCAAATGTTAAAGGTGTTTAAATGTAGTGCTTTGTGAAAACTTATTTTAATGGATTTTGATTTCAACGTTGTTGGATCATAGCTTTTATTTAGGTTAATTTGGTGTCGTTTATTTTGTTTTTGTCATAAATCTATAATTATTAGCCGGCAAGCCTCCAGCATCGCTGGCCCGTGAAAATTCTTTAAAAAATTGCTGACCAGTAAGGTAGACTTTGTGTCTCTGTTAACTGTGTCAGTCAGTATAACGACTACACATGTATGATTTTATTTTTTTTAAATTGGAGTTGTGTTTCAACAACTCAACTCTGAACTTTAGAATTTCTTTCTGTTGAATCCAATATCTTAAGAAAACAGAAAGAAATTCTAGAGTTCAGAGTTGAGTTGTTCAAACGCGACTCCAATTAAAGAAAAATAAAATCATAGACGTGTAGTTGTTTGACTGACACAGTTAAAATCCCTCTCCTTCTCTTTTGCGTTCGCGTTGCGGCAAGAACACTCGTTATTATACCGACGACTGGACTCTGTTTTTAGTAGCTGCATAGGTATTAGCGATAAATGACAGACATGTAGAAGGGGACATGTATCAGGTGCGGTTGTTGCACATGGCCCACACTAGTGGGCATATTGAATTTAAAAAAAATATACGGACAAACTATTGAGTTTTCATTCAGCTGGTTGCCGAAGTTTTTGGTCGCAAAGAGGCCCGTGTGCCGTAGGTTGCACAAACCAGTAGCGAAGCAGTCCGTGTGCTCAAGGTTGTTAATTTTGGCCTCGAAGCAGCCATCGATGGCCAAAAGTGGTTGCTAAAGGCAGCTAGTTAATGAAGAATTTGGTTTGTGTTAGCATTATGTGCAAGAAATTAACCAAACTCTTGATTAGAGAGTTAGTATACTCTCTTATCACCACAGTTATCTAATTTTAGTTGCAGAAGAAACTTCTCAATATGTAAATTAAGAATATTTTTACTGTAATACAGAGGACTTTTTGGAGCTTTGATCATTTAAATAGCCCTTCCAGAGAAGGCTTATCTTCTATAGACAGAGAAGGCTTATCTTAAATCATCTTTATTTATACAATTCTGAATTTGTATAAAACAGATAGATTTAAATTATGGAGACAGGCAGAGTGTTTTGAATGTTCTTTCTGTAAAATATGTTCACTTGAGCAAGTTTTTGCTGTATGCTCATTCTGCCTTGACCATGTTTTACGGCATTTATCGAGAAACTTTTTTTTTTTTTTTTTTAAACGTTATTTAAAGAGAACAATTTTTTTCCCACTTCAGGTTGCTAAATTTTAAGCTTAAAACATTGTTTTATTTTTTTAAAAATGGAAGTTTAAAAAATTGAAGTGTTTAAGCTTAAACACACAGTTTGAAGAACTGAAACTTAATGTGAAAATAGAAAATCTAAAAATTCAGCAATTGATGTGTGATAAATTTTGTTTATTTATAAGTATCTTTAATTTTGTTTAGGTTTAGATCAGTTAAAAAAATGCCTAGATGTAATTCAAAATGAACAGCACCATTTAGGCAGTGAAGCAGCTGGTTCAACTCTATCTGCTACTAGACTAAAGCAACGTCTGATTGTAGTGCATAGATATTTTTTTGCATGGCCACAGCGCAAGGCAAATTCAACTGCTTCTGTTCCTAATAGTAATGTTTCAACTGTCAGTCCAAATGAATCAAAAAGGTAATATGCTTTTGTAGAATATAATGTTTTTTGCTTGTTTTATTTTTTAAACTCTTGTTGACTAATATCTTAAACAGAAAGAACATAATGTTGCTACACATGCATTGAAAATTACACCTAGCAGAGGAGTTATGACATAACGTTTGTGCTAAATAGAGAAGAAATTAGTTCTTCAAGCAATTTCCCTTTTCTTTACAGTTGACTTTTTTCTATTGCTTATTTAGCAGTTTGTGATAAATTGCTCTGAGATGCCTTGCTGGATTTTTGTCCTGCTGTAAAGCCAAAGCTGAATTACTTTCTTCGCATTTTAGTGCTAACAATAAGAATGATATAAATAACTATGTTGAAATCAATCTGCTCAATTTATATTAACAATTAATGTTTACTAGAGTGATTAATGTCCCATCTTTAAAAGAATAGTGCATATTTTTTAGAAATTCTGTGGTTTTCATTAAAATAAATAAGTCTAAAATACAGTATGGGACCTTTTATCCGGCAACCTCGGGACCGACCTCATTCCGGTTTATGGAATTTGCCAGTTTTCGGGTCGCTGCCGAAAAATTAACCCTTTGTGCACAGTAGAATAAAAAAGTACCGGTCTTTAAGTACAAGTAGCTTTTATGATAATTACTGCTTATAATTATGTAAATAGTAAAGCATTCATAATAGATTTTAAAATAAAAATAATTAAATTTAGAACTTACTGTAAAATAAAACTTCAATGCTGCGAATCGCGGTATCTACCATGGGCGCCGGCAGTATATTTCCCGGGGGGGCTATTTTAACGTATGTTAAAGACTATTTTAACGTATGGTTACCATGTTGGAAAGAGCAAAAAAGCAAGGGAAAACACTGCACACAAAAATCCATCCAAAAAATCCCCTTGCCCTATGCTGCCGGCGCCCATGGCATCCAAGTATTCTGTCAGATATGCAGAACCATCGCTACGGGAGAGAACCATGGTCCCCGCTCCCGCCGCTACGCACGCTCGTCTCCGCATTCCGCATATGGATTACAAAGACGGTAGGCATTATACAGCTTACGTGATGGCCAAAAACAATATACCTCGCTCGTTCCCTTGATAACATCATTGTGATGAAAATTAAAATCATTAGAAAAATTAGAAAATGCCCACTATTACAAAACAAAATTTAAAAAACGAGACCTTACAATTAGATCATATACAATTTTGAGAGGAGAAAAGCTAACATTTAAACATTTATTCTTTATTTTGTTTGAACATTTCATTAATCTTTAGCTGTTTCAATGTTCCCCACAAAAATATCGAGACAATCTGAGGCACGTCGAAATAGAGAAGTAATCCGCCTGCTGTCTCCCTAACACGCGCAGCTGCAACGTAACCCATAACAGGAGAAGGAAAAACCATTTAATTAAAAGGACACAATTTAAATAAGTAAAAGCTCGACTATCCAGAAAGCACGAGAAATGCCGGATAAGTGAAAATTCCGGATAGTTAAGCTTGTAAAAAAAAAAAAAAATATGTTTGTCGACAAAGCTGTTAAGGGGGGGGGGGGATCTAATCGGAAATGTTTTGGAATGATAATCAATGCATGCTGAAAAATACTCTAAAAATAGATCGGTGCGTACTGATCTATTTTTAATTGTGTGTTTTTAACAAAGTTTTTAATTGTATTTATAATAATATTCGTTTATATTGCAGTGTTACAAGGCAATAATACCTTTGCATCGCTGGGGAGAAAAATAATAGTAAATTAAAAATAAAACCACTAACAGGTAATTTCTTTAAACTAAGAGAATGATTAATACAAACGGTGATGTTTTCTCTGTCCCCCCCTCCTTCCCTCTGGAGCTTCTGTTCAGAGATAACACTGTTGAATCATCGGAATGCAGATGGGCAAAATAAGTAGGTCAGGACTCCCTAGCTATATGTAATCAGCACTTTTTCTGTTTTGGCTATCGGTACGGAGCTGATTTTTTTCCGTGCTCGCCGGCACAGCTGTAAAATGTTTTGTTTTTGTAACGTGTGTCCGTCATATTTGTTTTCTGAGCATTTTGTCTATTTATTTTTTTTTATACTACAACGATTCGTGGAATTATTGATAACCTCTAGCAGTTAGAAATTTGCATCCTCTTCCACGTTCTAAGTTTGGACAGCTGTGATTCACAGTAGGAATTAGTCATTTGAGAAGACCTTCCCCCAAGGGGGGGGGGGAAAATTTCCGGTTACTTGAATGCTGAATAGTCGAGATTTTAAGTAGTGGAAAAAAATGGTATCTAGATCAGTGAGCCTTAAAAAAAAAAAAAAAAAAAAAAACCTGAAATCGGGGAAAGTGCCGGTTTTTGGAACTTTCCGGTTTTCGGAATTCCGGATAAAGGGTCCAATACTGTAGTAAAAAGTTGACATTTTAGGGTATTTTTTTTTACAAAGACTTGAGCATTTAGAGCCTTTAGTCAGGCAGGAGAGTTTATTGTTATAGTGTTAGGTATGGCAAAAAATTTAAATGCAAATTGTGCCCAGAAAGTAATTGAATTAGTCATTTCCTGCTGCTCAGCCAGATTGTAGTATATGCAGACCAGTTGGGTTTAATGGATGTTAGCTTGGCAATGCTTCCAATTATTCTGGTCTCCCTCTGGGAGCAGCTTGGTGACTGTTTCTACAAACTTCCTATTAGTGCTTATATTACAGTCACATTGGAAAAATAGTATATTCAAACTCAACAAAAGCCTCGTTTACTCACACTAATGGACAATGTGGATAAAAGGCCATTTCAGTTACATGTATAGGGAAAGTATTCACGTTAGCCTGATTGTAGAATAAAATATCAACACAGCTACTTCGATAGTTTGAGTGAGGGTCAGATCTTAGCACTTTCATATAAAGCCCTGAGACTACCCACAAATAAAGCCCCTGCATGTATATTAGATAATTTTAACCTTTTAAAAGATTTAGGTGTAAGTTTCATGATATTTTGAACATTGGCTATCCAAATATTGATGTTTTTTTAGTGACCTTACTTTGATATTTTCAAAGTAATAGATAAAAAGAATTTCATGAGTTAAACATTCCTTTTTGATATGCAAAATTAATATTCAGGCACAATAGTGCCTGTATAAATGTTATAAAAAATCTGCTCATCAAAAACAGCTATTTGTCTGTGGTTTGTTGATTCTAAACTCTGCCCCATAGATACTAATGATGCTGAACTCCCGGGTTGCCCAAATAAGGTGACTACACCAGAAAACATTAAAAAATGTTTCAAAATTGTGTTGGACAGCCACAAAGATTTAGATCAGTTAAGAGATTAAGATTTAGGTCAGCTATCAAGTTGCAGTATATAGCTGACATCCTAAAATTATCCAAAGACAGTGTACATAATAGTTTACATGAACATTTGGGTATGAGAAAACTTTTCCAAATGGGTGCTGCATGTGATCACACTGAAACAAAAGCAACAGCATGTTGATTCAGAAAAATATTTTGTGCTGTCTAAGCACATTAATAGGATTTTTTGTATCTGTATGTGACAATAGATGAAACATTATTAAACTTCAGAGTACAATCATCTCTACCTGCTGATGTTTTTTATTTATTTATTTATTTATTTATTTGGGGGGGAGTGAAAAACAAAATATGCTTGTTTTTCTTCATCTTTATTGACAATTGCGACTAATAAGGTAAAATATTGAGGAGGACATGTTCCCTCCTTTGCATAGGTTCCAATGACAATCCTCCAGAGTCAAATCAGCAGGCAACTGAGGAAAGTCATTCAAAGTAGTAATTAATGGAACAATCCACCATAAGGTTCTAGCAAGCATTTTTTGTTGATGCATACGGGATAATATTCACCAATCACCTGGATTTAAAAAAAAAAAAAAGGAAAGAAAAGAAAAAAAAAAACATCAATAGTGAATGTTATCAAGCATTATTGAACATGATGAAATTAAGATCTCATATGACAAATAAGAAACTTCTCTTCATCAAGACAATGCACTGTATCCCAAGTCAATGGTTACATTGGCAAAGCTTTCCGAACTGTCCTTTCAATTACTTTTTTACCCACCTTATTAAGCTGGAATAAGTCTGTTTTGAAACTATTAGAGAGAGAAATCACCATGTCAAAGGCTCATAATGAGATCCCTGTCAAAATCTTCAAGAATGCTTATAGTGCATGGAAGAGTTGCCAACTAGAGTGGGTAAATTCCCAAGGAGTGTAGTACTTTGTAGAACTTTAAACTTTTTTAACAATATCTTAATTTTTTAAGCAATTTAATTGCATTACTTTCCAGACAAAACTTTTATATGCTATTGCTGCGTTAAGAAAACTTTATTTTGGAGTAACATCTTGAATGTTGATTCTTCTGTATTATACAAATTCAAATATATTATTCTGTAAAAAAAATTTTATAAACATCTTGCTCATTTTTATACATTTTCTCTGAAGTCTTGAGAATACTTGTTTAATCCTTCTCTCTGTGTTGTGTTGTTGTTTTTACATGAGAAATTTCAAATTCTTCAGAGTTTACATATAGTTCTAAAGTCTGTCAATAATTTTTAATAACTTTACATTTTGTTGTCTTGTGTATATTGTATCTGTGTAAATACAATGACTTAGCAGTTCATTATGTTTTAAAAATCAAGTTCTATCAACATAAAACATTTTTTTTCCTGTTTCAGCCAATCTGAAGAAAAGCCTTTAACAACTTTAGTTAGAGTAGGATGTACAATTGCTATGAGTTTTGCATTTGCCTCTCTTCGGAGGGCATGGAAGTCTGGAGAAGATGCTGATCTTTGTAGTGAGCTTCTACGTGAGTCTCTTGTTGCTCTTAGAGCTCTTCCTCATGCTTCATTATTTGATACTTGTTCAGTTTCTCCAGTGTGGTTGGAAACTGTTGACCGTGCCTCTGCATTTTTGCGTTCAGTTGTACTTGAGTAAGAATAAATTTATTTTTATATTTTGTTCCATTAGCAGTAAAGAGTGCTGAATAAATGTGTTATTATGCCTGAATATACAGTTTAATTATCTAAATATATTTATCTAGGGATTTTACTGTTTCCATGGAAAACTGTAAAGGTCATATTAAAATTCCTGTTGAAGATAAACAATATTCTTTGGCTATTCTTCTTGAATTAGCAATACAACATGCAAATTTGCATAATATTTTAGATGTCATATTACTCCTTATCAAATTATGGAAAAGTCAAGCTAATGTTGATAATAAGTATGTCATCTATTTGATTATTTATGGCTTTCACTCTTTTGAATTATAAGTGTGCATATTTCATGTGTGTGTGTCAGTTTCATGTTAAAGATGCTATTTTAAATTATATTTTTTACTAGTTGTTTTAAACATAATATTCTTAAAAGTGAATGTAAATGTATATGTCATGGAAGATATGTACAAAAAAACAAGTATAATTCTCTAAATAATAAATGCTACTAGTATTTTAATAATGTTATGTTTTATTAAAATATATGTATTCAAATTGCTCACACAGAATCCAGTTTTTAGGACTTATTTATTAATTTTTAAAATGAAATATTTCAAAAAATTATTTCTAAAACTAGAAGTATTAGGTGTATTGGTTAATTTTGTCTGTTTGTAAAGTGAAAGAAAATAATACATTCCCTCTCCCCATATATTTAATAATATTTATTGCATTTAATTATGTTATTATACCATTCTCCCCCCCCCCCCCCCCAAGAAACTGGTAGGGCTTGAGTAGCAGTGTTTTTTAAAGCACATACCTTTTCTGATTTTTCAATCACCAATAAGTATAGTTTGTATGTCACCAACATATCACAGTTAATCTGTCTTTGCTTAGTTTAAAGTCAGGAGCAAATTTTTTATTTCTGGAGACTAAGGATTTAGTAGGTAGTCGTTAAAGTCCAACCCTGTTTCATCACATTTGTACAATTACTCTTCAGTATGATTTTCTTTTATCATTAAATTGCTTAATTCTGTACAAAACTCCATTTGCAGCCTCAAAGTCCACTGAAATTTTCTATCTGCAAATAGTTATCTGGGAGTACTATATACCTTCTTCCCCTGTCCCAATTGTTTAACCACCTGATGCTGGCAGATAAAGTGTTGCCTTTTTTTTTTTTTTTTTTTTTTTTGCAAAAATATATGGCTTTTCCCTGCAGAATCACTCCAGACAATGTCATGCTCTTTGAAAGTTGTTGAGAAAATCACATAAAGCCTCACTAGTTTTTTTTTATATAACCACTTTTGCACATTTTCTTCTGTTTTTTAAACAGTCATCACATGTTAGATCTCTGGCACTCCAGTTTTCAAATTCTTCAGTCACCTACTGTCACTTCTCCAACATCTAATTCCTTTGCAATTTTTTAAAATATTTTCTCCGGCTTCTAACCATTATAAACTTTTAACATCTAACAGACATGTTTCCTTTTTCTGTTCATTCTTCTAACAAGCTTAGTTTTACTTTTATGAGTTCTCAAAGTGGAATAATACACTTGTTGGACACTGTCACAATCCCAAAGAGAATACAAGAATCTTTTTACTCTGTTTTGGGGGTGACATCCCTCAGAAGCAAAATGGATTAGTCCAAACCAAAATGGCAAGTGGAGAAGAAAAGCAAGAATCCCAAGAAAAACTGACTGCCAGCTCAATAGGCTGGTGGCAAATTTTAAGCACTTGCAAGAGGGAAAAAAGTATAAATTCTTTTTCCAGTGACAGATAGTGCTACAATATAATTTTTAATTACTTTTTTTAAAGCTCTATGTTGGATTAACAGGACTCACTGTATGGATTAGCAGGACTCCACTTTATATTTGTATGTAATAATCTGGTTGAGTGTGTGTCAAATAATTTGACTAATTTCAGTACCAGTTTGAGTATTATTATTAAAATGTTTCTTCCAGCATGCTAGATTAGATTACTTAAACAAATGTTATTTTACTTCATGTGAGTTTTCAAGAGAAAATTTATCACTTTTATATTGCCTTTTATTAATTGTAGTTATCCTGTTAAAATAATTTAGTTGTGAATAAGTCAAACAATTGCTAAAATATCAATGCCAATTTTTTTCTCAGTGATATATATACAGGGTGTCCCAAAAAGGTGGTTATGGGCTTTAATTCTTTATCTTTTAGAGATACGGGGCAGTATAAATAAAAAATATGTCCGAAATAACGTCGGAAATAATACTCCATTAAGAAAAAATTCCTCTCGATAATTTTCAAGAAGTTACATTTTCTAAATTTTTATAAGACCCCCCATACAAAAACATTCCCAGTTAGTGAAATGGGCCCCATACACTAATGAGGTGGTGTACCAAATTTGAGCATTTCATCATATGAAATTGCTGAGATATCTTTAAAGAAAGATGACTGGGAACTACACATGATTTATACCTGATAGGGGACTGACTATACCTGATTTTGTATGTAAACGTTTATTCCTAGAGTGGAAAAAAAAATTTCCTTTCATAATTTCTGTATGACCCCTGAAATGCGATCATTTGATGTGATTTTTTTTCCCTTTGAGAGCTATTGAAAAGTGGTGTAAGTCAGCATTATATTTATCTTTATATCTCTGGCACTTTTTAAGGTATAGTTCTCAAATTTTCTATGTCACCTCTTTAGTGTATGGGGTAAATTTTACAAAATTAGGAATTGTTTCGTACAGAGGGTCGTATAAAAATATAAAAAGTGTAACTTTTTGAAAATTAATAAGAAGAATTTTTTCTTAACAGAGTATTATTTCCAACCTTATTTTGAACATTTTTTAAATTTACGCAGCACACTTATCTCTTATAGAAAAAGAATTAAAGCCTATTACCACCATTTTGGGACACCCTGTATATGTGATTACTTTGGTAACTTTTTACTTTTCTAATTTTAGAAATGCAGATTTTGGCACTTGTGCTCCTCTTGTTCCTGCGTTGAAAAAAATCCAGTGTATATTAGATTACAAATTAAAGCCTGTAGAAATCAACATGTCAGATGAAGTATATAAATTTTTTTAATATATTTTATTTTTGTGATAGTATTCTGTATTTGCAGGCAGATAAAAGTTTAAACCTGTCTTCATATTCTAGTTATTTTCTTTCTTTTTTGTAGACAAATCAAGTTATAAATCCCACTGAAATATTTTTGCATTATATGACTGTTCCTGAAGACAATAATCTACTTATTGATATGCAGCAAGCTGCTATCTATATGCTCTCTGAATTGGATATGTACTGTTATATGTATACACCTGTTCAAGAACAAGAGGTATTTATAAGTTTAATAGTTCTTTTTAGGGATGCACCAGATATCTGAAAAATATGATACCCCGCTGATTTTTCAATATCAAAAAGACTGTTATCAGATTTAGAATCACTGGATATCTGACTTCTTTGCTGGATATCTCTCTACACAGCATAAAGTTGGATCAATAATATGCATAGAATAGGATGGCAATTAGTGTTCAAACATCCTTGATAAAAGTGACACATGTGATGGATTCATTTTTTAAAGTGATATATCTTATCATATGCACCCAAATTGAGATGCTGTATCATTCTCTACCAATCTTTAATATATGACTGACAAGAATTAATATTTATACGATTTTATGTCAGATTTTTAAAAATCAGTACACCATTAAGAACAGGTACATTTTAATTGCCTTGAGATTACAAGTTCTCAGAAAATAAGGAAAGGTATCAAGAAAATTTTATCATTTAAAATAAATTTATTCTTTATGCAAATCATTACTATTTATGCATTCTTTTATGAAGTTTTTCAAAGTGAGTAATTTATTAAGAATCAAAATTAAAGTAATATTCTTAATAGTAAAACACTATGGAGACAGTAAAGAGTAGATTAAAAACTTCTTTTTTCTTCCAAGACTAAGTAAAAGCACAAATATAATATCAAGAGCAATTGATTTAGATTCTCTTCATCAGGGAATAAGACAGCTAATTAATTGCTTTGGAAAATATTAATTATTGTGATTATACTTACTACTTGAAAGCAGAATTCTTAAGTCCTCTGTGTTATTACTTTGCAGTTAATAATCTTAACACACAGGAACATCACTTGGACTAAAAGCAAACGTTCTAAATTTTAAAAATAAACCCTTTTTTCCTTTTTGGGGGGCAAAACTATTTAAAAATAGACAATAATTGCATAATGTACAAGTAATTCAGGTACAATGCAACAGCAGATGTATAAATTTGAGAGCAAAATTTAGAACGAAAGAATTAAAATAAAATTTCAGAACTTCTAGAAGAAATGTTTAGAGAACATTTGAGGGAAGAGAATGTGTGAGATTATATCTACAAAGTATTGTGAAAAAGTGTCCTGAAATTCTGAAAAGGTAGGGCCTAATCCTTAGAAAAACAAAAAAGAAGCTTAAAATTGCCCTCTTTTTAGATTGTTATCTGATGAAAGATGTAAAAGTGGACAAGTAAGTAACCCCCATTAATGATAAGGAGAAATATAAATGACTAACAAGCGTGTTAGTCATTTGGCAGCATAAAAAAGTTTACATTAAATTAAAAAATCTAATGTTGTTATACACTTGGGTGGAGTAAAAACAAAACGAAACAATAAAAATAAATTCTTGTTTTTGAAACACGGACTAAGAGGGTACAGGACAATTATCCAAGCATTGTGAAAGAACTAAATGAAATTTGCCTAAAAGGTGGCGCTGGGAGTCGTACCCATTAATTTTTTGGCGCATGCGTCGTGTGCCAGTAGCTAAAACATAAACAAATATCAATAGAAGCACCACGCGGGAGATGCTTACGCCGTGTGGCGTCAGAGGGCGCCCATGCCGTTAATCATTAAAAGGGGGTCGCATATTTTCCTTTCAGAGGCTGATGCAGTTTCGTCTGTCTGCCGCTTCCCGATGATCGTCCTAAAGCCTCTTAGTCCGTGTTTTGAAAACACAGGGTTCATACGCCCTCAGGGAAACCTGAAAACCAGGGAAAACTCAGGGAATTGAATATTCGCTCTTAAAACTCAGGGAAATCTCATGGAAAATTTAATTTTTCTGTAAAAACCTGGAAAATCCAGCTCCAACCCTGGAATTTTAACCCCTCTTTTTTTTATATTTCTTTTTTTATGGCCTTCTTCACTCCATGTAGTGGCCGACTACTTCCCTAATGATGCATGTACACTATCGGAAATGGACATATACGAGATGAATCATCTAGTTTAACCTTTATTGTTACTATAGTTTAAAAAGCTGTTTTTTAAATTATTGTTAACATTTTCAGAATAAGGGCAGCTCCAATGAGGGAGACATGACCCACCCCCCCCCATATTTTAGAATTTTTGATTCGTATACTTTACAGTGACATTCAATTTGCATTTTGAACAATTTATAGACCTATATAAAAAGTCCAATGGTTCCCTTTAAAATTTCAGCCTGAAGAGACCCTTGTTTCGGAAGGGTCTGCCCCTCTTAAATATGCCCTTGGTACTAAAGAATATGGAAATGTTTACCAATAACCTTGTGTACTGAGTGTAGTATAAACAATTTATCGTGGATCTGTCAATCAGTAAAGTGCTGAAAACTATTTTCACTCCTCTAAAGCTTTTACATAATTCCTGGTTTTTGTAGGTCAAATTGAATATGAAACCATATTGATGATGTAATCCATTGTTTAAGGTACAATTGAAGAAGGAGCATAATTTTGATTTCTATTATCATAATTTGATTACCTTAGAGAGAGGCATGTATATAAAAAGTAGTCACTCAATACTTATGTTTATTGTTTTTGATTACCATAAAATTCTTGAAAAATCACCTGGAAAACTCAGGGAATTTCATTTTGAAAAATGAGTATGAACCCTGAAACAGATACCTAAGAGTAGTTGTGTCTTCATCCTATGAACAGTTTTGCAAAATATTTTTTTTTGATACCATCATCTGATTTCACATAAGGCCTGCATTTTGAAAAGTTTATTTAAGAATTTTACTGTTTTTCTTTTCCTTATTTTATCTAATTAATTTCATTATTCAGTTTTTAATATTCAATCAGGGAAAAATGATTTCTAATAAGGAAATGTAACATGAAAGTAATTGTAAACTGACCGTGAGTTTTCTCGCCAAGGAATGACACCATATTTAAATTGTTGGAGCTAAATGAAATTTTGATTTTTAATAAATACTTTAAGAATGTTAAACTAAATAAGACTAAGTTAAATCCACCTACATTTTATTTTCCCCATTTGTTTTCCTCTCAGCTTTGCATCAGTCATCAACGTTTCATTTTATGTCTCAGTTAGGCGTAGGTTTTAAGTTCTGCTATTCACCCATGAATTAAAGTTATCAAAATTAAATTGAAGTTCAACTAAAATAAATTTATATTATGATGATATTTAAACAATTTTTTACATTTTGTTGTAACCTGAAGTTTTTAAAAATTTATTTCAATTTTTTAAAATGCTTTATTATTTTAAAAATTTTACAAAAAAAGTCTTCTTTTAATACTTCAGTTAATTCAGTAACATTTTACAAAAATGTGTTTGTATATGAATGGTTTATTTTGACTTAAGATGTTTTTATAGCATTTATACTTATATTTATACTTTTCACAGGGTTCAAAACACACTCATGATGTGTTTTGTTATGGTCAGTTGCAGACAAATTTTGGTCAGCATGGTGGTACACTTTACCGATGTGAAGTGTTATCTGAATTGTTTGTGTCCCAAATCCATAGCAGCCATAATTCACTTATTATATTAAATAAGTATGGCAAAGTTTATACAGTAAATGTACCTGCCTCGACTGAGGTAATAAAAATTTATTTGATCTTTTAAGTAAAATTTATTTATTTATTAACATTATCAGAGATCTTGCTGATTCACTATAGTGCATATTTTGCCCACTTTTTCAAGATGACTAGTTTTCTTTCAAATAATTCGGTCCCCGTGATTTGCTTTTGTATGACCTTGGGCATTTTTGAAAACATACTTTTATGTCCCTGTGTTAAACTTATAAGTGCTTTCATAATGTTATTGAAAAAGGACCCAGGAAATTCAACAGGGAACCCCAAATAGCCAATCTTATGAATCCCTGGGATCCACAAGTTTATAAGCCAGTGCGACCTCTCATTGTTATTTTATAAATAAGCATTTAAGCACTTATTTTTACAAATATTACTTTAGTTGCTTTAAATTTTATTAAATAAAATGTTTTCTGCATTTCATATCCTCTCTTGCTTTATGAAGGTAAAATCTGAAACATTCCATTTTTCTTAAGAAGTTTTACTACTAATAATGTTACACCAAGTAGAAAGATTATTGCAATTGTTTATTTAACGAAAAAGTTGCAAAAATAGTAAAAAAAAAAAAAAAAAGTTTTCAATTTTAAGACTATTTACTAGTTTTCAGACAATGTGTTTATCACAAAGCAAAGTCTTGAGAAGTTGAATGCATAAAATGTAATAGTGACTAATTAAGAGGAATATAATCTGACCATAGATTAGCTATACTTAAATTTGACCTGCACTGTCATCACTATGTTGAATTTCAATTGCCTTTGTAGCTGTGATTCCGTTACACATTTTTTAATGCTTCAATTGCAGTATTTTTCATTTAAATTTTACACTCATGCTAATTTGTCAATTCTAGTGGCATAAAGAAAACCTTTTTAGGGGACTAATTTTGTCAGTCTCAAAGTTGTGAAGTTAAAGGAATGCTGCGAATATAAAAAAGTAACACTCTTTTTTGCCAATGTAAATAAAATTAAGTAAAGTATAATGTACAATAATACACTGAATACATTAGTACTTAATGTAAATTAAGTACTAATGTATTCAGTGTTGTCTAAGAAAAGGTAGCATGGTGAATCGACTAATCAAGTAAATCAGCTTCTATGTGTCTAGGAATACTTTACCACCCCTTAGGGATTATTGGTTTAAATCATAGGTTTAGAATTACACAATTTAAAATTATTAAGCTATTACTTTTTACATAGAAATGAAAATGTAGTGCATGAGCAGCTTTTTTAAAACCGATTAACTGGGTCATCAGCTCTCAACTGGTCACAAACCCCGTCTTCATAAGGTGTATAAGGGGGTTTGTAAATATATTAGTACACTATGACCATGCAAGAGGTTTGCCAATTTCTTTTGTATTATAGAAGGGGTTCACATTTGATTTTTATGCAAATACTTTTTGTAAGTTGTTTGGAAGCTAAATTTGATTATTGATTACTGTAAGTTATGGAAGAAATGCCGCAGCGTTTACGAGTATAAAAGTTAAAAATAAGGAATGCAATCCCACACTGTTTTTCGTCTTTCGGGATTGAGATTCATTGATCCCGCAGGATTGACATTTCATTTAGCTAGGACTTCATTTCAACAGAGAAAAGTAAAAAAAAAAGTAAGATTTTAAGCACTATGAAGTTTAAATTTAATAATAATAATCAATCTTATGAGATAATTAATACTTACAGAAATATGAAAATCATAATGATGTTATTCAGGATAATATAACTAAGTAATGTCTTAACTTAGTTGCTAAAAATGATGAATTGACAGAAATATACAATTTATAGATATGTTAACATATTTACGTTATTTTCTTAGTTGATGAAAAAAGAATGTACAAAATCGAACAAATCCAATGAATCATTTCCTAGTCTAGATTTAATTTTAGTAAAATAATTAAAAGTGTGGATTATATAAAAAAATTAAAAACTAACTAAAGAAAACTTGTTATAATTAATTTGCGATTTTTTGCTAAGAGATAAAATAATATGAAATATTTCAGTTCATTTGGAGAATGGGAGTTTTGCGAAAAATTTAGATTACAATGCTTAGATTTAGATGTTCGATCCAGACTCCCATTGGAAGATAATTTAAAAAAAACAAAACTTTGAATTAAAATTTGTAATTATTGATTCATTTATTGTTAGATAAGAGACATAAATACTCAAAAATTTTCAGTCTATTGACTCGGAAAGCATTGTGAAATAGTAATAAAAAATGATTTTTTTCTCCGTGTCAATCCCACGGGATTAGGATCATAATCCCGTGGGACTAGTCCCGCAAACATTTGTGTGTGATACCGCAGGATCCCATTCCCGCGGGATTGGGATTGCATTCCCTAGTTAAAAAATAAAAAGTGCGGCATTTACGATATTAAAATTTTTTTTTTATCCAATCTTCAACAAAAATTCATAAAAATTATTTAGTAATAATTGTCTAAAAAGATGGCGCCACCACCGTGCACATACTTTTTAGTGCTGCATGGATCAGAGCGTAACGAATCAGAATGCGAGCCTACCCCTTTAAAATGTGGTTTGATCCAATGCTGTGGGTGGGTACATAAATCCAACCGATGTCTCCTCAATTAAGTAAAAAAAAAAAAGCCTTTTATGTCTACATTTTAGAACTATAATTAAATTTTGATGAAAGTTTTAATTTATATATTTTGATGGTCTAAAATTCCTTAAAATAGTACCACAAAAATGCACTATCCTTGATTAACCGCACTCCTGTGTTTCAATGAACGTTCATTATTCTCAGGCCCGGACTGGCCAGGTCGGCGATCGCCGAGAGCCCCCGGCATAAGGGAGGGGCCCAGCCCCAGCGAGGCCTCCCCAAAATGGATATACTACTTCATAATTAAAGTAATTTGATATACATCACAGTATTGTACCAAAGTAGTTCGATTGTTTATTTCTTTGTAATCCTACCTTTTTACATAGTGGTGTTGCGAAAGCCCCCACAGACCACGTACTGCGCGGGATCGGCGAAGAATCAGGGACCTCAATAGCTTTAAAATAGTTAAATATGGTTTTAGACAAGTAAACCTAATTTTCAAATATTACATATCCTAATATTCTATTCCCTCCAAATTCACCAGTAAGGAGCCCCTTTTCAATAGCCGAGGATCTCCGTAGGAGCCAGTCCTGGCCCGATTGTTCTTAAAATACTGAATCTCAACCAAAACTAGTCTGTTGCGCCCAGTGCGAGTTTAACCATTCTACCCCCCCCCCCCCCCCCCCAAAAAAAAAAAAATCATCTAAAAGTTTAACTATAAGTTATTTGTGTTTTTTCGCCGTGCTGTTTTGCCCGCTGTGAAGGACTGTGTGCACTGTATGAAATGAACACATCCTTATGCTATCATTATGGTAAAAACTCAACTACGAGTAATTGGCTAGCTCAGGAAACGTTGAGTGCTTTTAAAATAAACCCCAATGTTATAGTTATCAAAAGTAATAAATGAATAGAAACATCAAGATTTATCACACAACATTCCAAGCTTAAAACAAACAATTCCCTGAAGCACGCTCATTATGTAATCAACTGCGGGCCGTCTGTGAAAAAAAAAAAAAATGTTTACTTTTGACTGGAGCCTCCTCATCCGCTGGCTGTTTTGTTTTAACAGCATTAGCTATACTGTCCGAACTTTTTATGAATGCAAGAAGTTTTTTACAAGTTATTTATTTATTTCTATAAATTCTCCTTTGTGAATGTAAAAAATGTTTTATATGAAATCGGACACTGATTATTTTAAAATGGAAATTGTAAGCTTCGTAAAATAGCGGTAAATACTTTCAAACATATGGGAAGGGGAGAAAAAGGACGGCTGTGACAATTTGTGGCTTTTTCTTCTGTGGCTTTTTCAATGACAGGAGATATTTTTACTGCCTATCCACCTCTCTCCCGAAATATATCCCAGTGCGATGTTTCTGATAATTTTCTAGTTAATTAAGCTCATTTTCGTGGGTGCGGCATTTATGACAAGTGCGGTGTTTCTTCCATAAATTACAGTACTTATATCTGTGGAAAAAAAATATTGTAAAAGGAACTGATGGTAAAAAATTTATCTAATTTTTTTTTTTTTTTTTTTTTTTTTTTACACACAGGAAAGTATAAAGAACATTGGTATGGAATATTTTTGACCACTCTGAACTGTAATGCATAACAATGTTTATAAAAATTGGAAATTGTTATTTTTAGTGTAAAAAGCTTTCAATAAAAAATATATTTTTCTGTACTTTTCAATGACAGCTTCCTGTGATAAATGAAAAATTTTGACATGTATTACTTTTTATTTAAAAAAATACAGATTCCATCACTAGTTAGTGGCTTTGGAGAAAAAGAAGTCATACAAGTTGCCACAAACATTGGAGGACGTCATTATTTAGCCTTGACTCGTGATGGAGAAGTCTTTTCCTGGGGTATTGGTGATGGAGGCAGGCTTGGACTTGGAAGTCATAAGTGAGTTTATAAGTTTGATATTTGTTCTTCAACTTAAAAATGCTGTGAATGCAACATTTCACATATTTTAATTTATGCTGGATTCATTTTGATGTAGTTGGATTTTGTTACTGCACATGTGTATATTAGACTAACAATTAAAATAAATTGTGTTACTGGAAAAAATAATTCTGCAATTTTGTTTTGGTACATCTTATTAAAAAATAACCTGTAAGTACTATACTTTGCTCGTAGATTGGCATTCTTTGAATTACATTGGTTATGTGATTGGAAAAAGGAATATATTTATTTTTATAGATCATACCAAAATCCTATGCTGATTGAAGATCTCAGTGGAAAGTTTGTATGTCGCATAGCCTGTGGTTGTGCTCATAGTGCTGCACTAACTTCATATGGTGAGCTATATACTTGGGGAAGAGGGAAAAATGGCTGGCTTGGACATGGTAATTTAATGTTCATTTTTCAAAATTCATTTTTTTAAACATGTATAATTTTTTTCAATAAATATGAATGATTTTTATTTGATAGGCAACAATGAAGATTGTCTTCGCCCTACTTTGGTAACAGCATTAAGAGGTGTAAATATTGTTGATGTCTCTCTTGGAACTAGAGATTCTCAGTCATTGGCTGTTAGTGATTTAGGTATGTATTATGTATCATTATATATAGCTTATTAAAAAAATTCTTTGTAGAGTTGTCTTTATGTAGATATTTTTCATACATTGCTGCCTATTGCAAATTATAATCATAGTTAATTATCATTTTGTAGATATTCTGTAATTAGAATGAGGAAGAAAAAACACTAATTTTAAAAGTAGATTGAATTGTATCATTTTAATTATTTTATAATAGGTTTTTTTATTTACTGCTGTAATTTTTTTAAAGAATAGTGAAATTTATAAATGCATTTGTTTCATTTTACAAAAATATATTGAAGGACAAAAGGTTATCACAAGTTCATCTTAAGTAATTTGAAAGCAAAAGACATTAAACGGGCAATTAAAGTGTAAATTTTAATGAAAAATGATATACATATTTAAATAAAAAATAAAATTAGCACTACATATAGAAGTTTTGTTGCACTTTATTCTAAATTATAGCAGAAAAATGCTACCCTGGTATTAAATTTAGTATATTATTTAATGATTTATTTATGAATGAGCTTGTATACACAGTCTTTCATTGATGAAGCATGTATAAATGTAATTTATATGCAGATTAAACCAAGTATAAGAGATGGCAGTTTTCAGTGTGACATGCATTTTATTACTTGGTGCTTTAGCAAACTGAGCACATCATTGTTCCCCTGCACATTTTCAATCGGATTCAAATTTAAATTATTTTCAGACCAATCCAAATTATTTATGTTCTCTTTGAAGTTCAAAGTTTGGATGGTGGAAATACTTGCACAGAAGTGTTTTGTTGAAACATCAGTAGTGTCTGTCAGTAATTCCTAATGCTGTTTTAATTGTGAAATTTAATGTAGTGTATGTTTTGCATATTTATGTGATTAACTCCCCCAATTTAACTTAGGTGTCTTAACAATAAAACAGTGTTCTAGCAACTGTAGCTAGGTTTTAATTTTGATTAAAAAATATATCTATAAAAGTATAAAAATTTGTTAAAATTACAAGTAAATGCATGCTATATAAATCACTCATAAGTATCCTGTATGACAATGATTTATGGTATGTAGATAGTGGAGAAGAAGCACAGTAGGCAGGTAAACCTAGCCTTTCATTCTTCATTTGAGTTGATAAAATAAGATCAAGCTTGTTTGGGGAAACTAAAAACTTGGGAGCATGCGTTAGGCTGACTATCCAGCTGGGTTATACAGTCCTGCACTTACTGCCTCATAATGAAGAAATCATGGCTGGGCAAAGACCTACTATGTGAAGAAGCAAAGGCATGGGAGAAAAGTATAGAAATAAGTTTTTCATGCAATCACAACTCTGATCTCTGGATATTGCTGAAAAAGCAACCTTGCGGTTGAAAAATACCTACTCTTTTAGTTGCTTTGATAAATCTGACCTCTTCAATCTATTTGGAGTATTACATTTTTAAAGACGATATTTATGATACATTTATATGCATTTTATTTTCTTTATAAGCTCAGTTATTTGTTTGTAGATTTATCTTTAATTTTTTTCCCCAATGGCTGGCCTCAGCCTTGGAAGCATTGGCCACTACTAAGACTGGAGTTGTTGGTCACTTTATTATGAGGGCTCCTAGTTGGTGGACCAGTATTGCCCTCTATGAATGGAGGGGCACAATGACAGCCTCACCCAGTTGGGGATCAAAACCCGAATGCTGGGAGTTGAACCTGGAACCGTAGTACGGTGCATTACCCACCATACAATCTGGTTGGCGTTTATCTTTAATTCATTGATAGAAAAAAATATCTAGTTGACTTTTTTTGTACACTGTACAGCATTTCTAATTGTAAAATTAAAATGATATTGAATATTATATTGTTTAGTAATTACAGCTATTCAACAGATCATGTGGAACATTCTTATGGAACTTAAAATGAAATATTCATCTTGAACGTTTTGACTTAACTTTTACACCGCAAACAAACAAATTGGCTGGTTTGGACTCGGACTTTATACAAAGACTAGCACAAGAAAAAAGCTGACTTACAGTAACATATAACCTTAAACCAAGAGGAGAGAGACACCTTGCCTTCTCATTTGACTAGAAAGAATAAAACAGTTAATGGGGGGTGTGCATAGAGGAATTTCCATTTTTAGGAACAAGCACACTCTCTCAGACCACCCAGACCAGATTTTGACCAGGGGGTTCAAATCATCCTGTAATTTTTTAAATTCTTGCTGTATGTATCAGAGAGATATGTGCTTTTGTATGCCTTTATGGGGTTGGCTGGGCATCATAGGCTTTGGCCTTACATGGGCTGTTGTGCCACCGACTCTAATTTAATCGAGATTGCATCATGATTGCTTACATGCGACTTCCAGGGTGTCAATGATTTAAATTGATAGATTTAAATCAGTGATTTTAATGATTTTAATAAATTGATTTTTTGAAAAAAAATCTTTAATTCAAATGAAGGATGCGCAACCTCTGGCCTATGGGCCATTATTGGCTTATGACACCTGTTCCATTCATCCATCAATCCAATTACATAATGAAAAACATGAATCAGAATCCACCAATTCAATTTTTTTAAAAAGGAATTGATTGTGAAAATTTAATTATTTCATATATTTTTTTCCAATTCTCATAAACATGGCACCAGAAAATATTCAGTTACAATTTAATAATTGATTTTTATCAATCAATATCTGCTATATTAGTTTCAAGAACTTTTATTTGATAATTGGGCAATTCTACGGTATTGTGAGTATTATGTTATGTCTGCAATAAGTTTGATAGGTCATAACTACAGAATAAATTGAGTTAGGTGAAAAAGTTTTATTTTCTGTAAACAATTTAATATATTATTTTACCCCCCCCCCCCCTCAAAAAAAAAAAAAAAAAAAAAAAAAAAGATCCACCGAACTTGTTGCAGACTTGACATTGAATGCTCACAATACTGTGGAATTACCTAATTGTCATCCCTATGATGTGTGCATTATATTTTCAAGAACTTTTAATTTTCAAAGAAACCTATAAGTACATTTTTGGATCTGTGTCATTACACCCATCAATTAGTCTGTAATACATTGTTTTTAAGACCAAATTACTCTTAAAAAATGTACAAGATTGGCCCTTGATACCGTACATATAAATTTCTGTTGCCTACTAGCTGAAAGAGGTTGTGCATAGTACTTTTATTGTTATTGCATGTTATTTACATTTTAAGTTTTTATTTCTGAAATCTTTGCTTTTAAATTTTGCAAAATAAGTCAATATATAATCAGTCAGTTTTGCTATGCTTCTAAAATCACCCACTTGCGACAAAATTATTTTGTTTGCACACCAAAGATATATTTTATTTACCCATTTATACTATCAACAACTAGATAGTTACCAGTTGTCTATAACTCTTTAAGTAGTTACTCATTTAAAAATATGATCTATTTTTAAAAAATCTGACTTGATTTAAGTTTCTAAAAATCAGATTTAAGTAAAAAAAGCTGATTATTTTTTTACAACCTGGCTAGTGCTGAACCACAAGACAAGAGCTAAATAATTCTTAATTCTCCTTCCAAATATTCTTATTAATTAAAAAAATTACTTTATTTTGATGACACTTTAAAAAAATATCCTTTTATCCTTTCTTTTTCAAATAATGATGTAATTATTTTTAAATATATGAAACATTTTTTGTAGGTAATGTGTATGCATGGGGTGATGATGATTTTGGAAAAGTTGGACGCACAATAAATGAGAACAACAGATTGCCGAAAATATTTGAGCCATTAAATGGCATAGAAATTGCTCGTGTTTACACTGGTCTTCAGATTTGTGCTGCTTTAACTCATAATGGATCTTTGTTTACATGGTATTTCTTTTCTATTCTTTATTTAAATTTGAATGCTACTGTATCTTATTAAAGTACATTAATCAAAAAACAAATCAATTATTTGTAAATAATTTACTCTGACCTTAATTTCTACAGTAATTTAAAGAGTGTTAATTGTTTCTGGATATATATAACTGTCTTTTTATCTTCTTAAAATTTCTGATTTTTAGAGATGATCTGGTAAATTTCTGTTATTACATCACTCAAGGATTGTTAAAAAATGTGTACAGTAAAATATCTTAATTCCAGAATTAGGGACTAAAAATATATCCAAAAAATTAAAGAGTATCTGCTGCTCATAAGAATATGTTGAATAAGTTTTAAAATTGTTCAAACATCATTGCACAGATGGAATTCTACTTCCAGATGAATTATTGTTTGTGAAGAAATAATTCAAGAGTGCTGGATATCCTGATTATTATTTGAATGAGCTTTATAATAACGTTAGTTTGATAGTGCATAAAATCCATAAGTTTAACCCTTTTGCTACCACTGGGACACATATGTCCTGCCAGTAGTTTCAAATATTGCTCACTGTCTCTTTAAAGCTTAAGCTCAGAAATTTATGATTTTGTTTTGAAGGCATTTAACAATAATCAGTATTGAAATTTTGTAGTTGCTGGCAATACACATGCACAGTTAAGTCAGTTTCAGCAAAAAAAACATAATTTAATTTGAAGTTTAAATAATTTTGTATACAGATACCAAATTAAAAAGTTAAAAGGTAATATGGAGGATTCCCATAGTTAACTTAATTAAAAACACTGCCATTTTCTTCCGGAGATATATTTCGGCCGCCGGCCCACGGCCATCCTCAGTCCGACGTCTCCCTCGGGGGAATGATGTGGCTTCCTGCCTCCTCCTCTCTCTCGCCGTTCTTTATGCGCATGACATCATTCTCCTAGCCTCCCGCGCATTTGTTTCCCCTCTCCAGTGTTCGCGGAAGGTCGTCGGCGACTTCACTCGCCGCGTGACGTCACGTTTTCTCCCACGGTTCTTCTTTTCGGTTTTCTCATGAGCCGTGATCGCCGCAGCATATCTCCATAGTAACGGAGAGCAAATAGTTAGCAAAGCTCCATAGTTATGCAAATTAACTGTTGCACATGTGAATTGTAATGTACGTATATAATGTGGTTCCTTTTGCCTGCGAGTTATTGCATTTCTATGGCATGCTATTCGATTCTAGCCTCTGTATCTTCTGTGTATGCTAGTTCTGTAAGACGCTCAGCGAGCGTGAATGTATTTGAACTTTATAATATTTCTTTTAATTAAAGAACTTTTGGTTTCTTAATGATGTCTCATAATTTCAAGTGTTAAATCACCACTGCTGGCAAAATGTGAATAATTTCTTCTAAGATTTTGATTATGGGCCAAGCAATCCCATTGTAAAACTGCTCATTGCTGACTTTTAATAATGACAGCATACATGCATTGTAATTTTCAACTCAAGACCCGGCCGGTGTTTTCCGTCGTTCGGCGTTACCGAGGTGTCTTCACCGAGGAGTGTAGCGGCGTTATGAAGCAAGTGTTTCGGCTCTAGTGTTTTTTTTTGTCATCATCCTTGTTGTCGTATTCTACAAGTATCATCATCTTGTGCCTTCAAGAGTTCCGTCACCAGTCAAGCTTTCGAATCCCCGGTTTAGTGTTTAGTTTTCAAGCTGGCGTGTTATTCCTTGCGTGGAAATGGACTTTTATTGAGTTGCTTCGACGGGGGCCGAGCATATCGGCGTTTCAGCCAAGCTTTAAAGGAGCCTTTTAGTAGACTATGGAACTTTTCCTTGCAGTAATGTTTCGGTTTCATCAGTATGAAGTAGGACTCTCCCGTGTTGTAAGTTATATTTAAATTTTCATCATATGCATGTGTTTATTATACTTCTTGTAAATTAGTGTTGTAAAGTGGTAATAATGTGCTCGCATATTCACGAATGTCACAACCAAATAGAGATGCTTAATGCATCGAACTGGAACACCTGGAAAGATGACATGAAGGTTTTGTTAATGGAAATGGGAGTTTGGAAATTTATTGATAAAACTGAACCTGCTTTAGACGATAAAGCTACACAAAAGGAAATACTAGACTACAATTTGCGTAAAGCGAGGGCATATTCGAAGATATATCTGGGTGTTAGCCCTGATCTTCGCTCACTTATATCAACGGTAGATTCGGGTGATGTTGCATGGGACACGCTTAAAAAGCATTTCGAACCCTCTTCTAGAGCTAGAACTATACAACTTTTAGATGAATTTTTCTCGCATCGTTATGTTACTGAAGAAGGAATTGGATTATTTGCTGCTAAAGTAAAGAAAACAGTACTTAAATTACGCGACTTAGGTCACCCTGTTGAGGAGTTATATCAGGGATTTCAGCTCATTCGATATTTAGATTCTAACTTTCAGAATATAGTACAAACGATTTATCGTTTGCCAGAGAAAGACTTTACCTTTCAGAAAATCTTAGACGAACTACTTGTAGAGGAGGGACGCATTCGTCAAGTGAAGGGGGACACAAGTAATTACGAGAGTACTTTGTTATCCACAACTCTTGATGACACGCAAAAACATAAAAATGAAAACCCCAACAAGTTAGGTCCCTGCTTCCAGTGTAAAAAATACGGACATGTAATAGCCAATTGCAGAGTAAAGCTTAGTTTTAATAGAAATAAAAGTGGTAGAAAACGAAAAGTAAAATCTAGTAATTATTGTGATGTTAAAGTAAACGAAAATCTCCTTAATGTTGAAGCTAGTAAACCTAATACAGTAATAAACAAAATTTGGGTATTTGATACAGGTGCATCTAATCATTTCTGCAACAACAAAAGTTTATTTTCCACATATAAACCAGTACAAAACACCACAATGTCTCTCGCGATAGGAAACTTAGAAAGTGAGGTAGAAGGTGTTGGAACTGTAGAGTTTGGTGTACGTCTTAATGGAAAAGTACGTATTATAAAGCTGACGGATGTGATGTACTCACCGAAATTGCGTAGGAATTTGATATCTGGTTTGAAGGTGGAAAGTGCTGGTGCAAAGTTTATAGGTACAAACAGTAAAATTTGGGTATATAATAAAGCAGGTGAAGCAATTTTTTATGCCAAACGTACCAATGGTCTTTATTTTTTTAAACCCTCGCACTACATTAAAAATAAAACGGACGGCAAAAAGGTAGGAAGTAAAATGTATAATCTGTCAACTGAAACAACCAGTGAATTAGCCCTTTGGCACTACAGGTTTAATCATGCTAATATGGATTATTTAGTGCATACTAGTAAAAATAATAGTGTTCGTGGATTACCCACGTTAAAAATCAATAAAGAATCTTGTACGTCGTGTAAACTAGCTAAAGCGCGAAGGAAGAGCTTTAAACCTATATCGAATATTAGATCTTCGAAACCGCTTGAATTATTGCATCTTGATGTATGTGGGCCGTTGCCCGTTGCGTCACTTGACGGTAGCCAATATTTCTTAACTGTCACTGATGATTATTCTAGGCACGTAACTGTTTTTACTTTGAAGAAAAAGTCTGAAGTTTTTTATTGTTTTCAAAAATACCAAAGACGAATGGAACGGCAATTAAATTTAAAAATTGTAAATGTGCGTACAGATAATGGAATGGAGTTTTGTAATAAAGACTTTAAAAATTTTCTTTACAAAGAGGGTATTCATGCCGAAAGAACAAATACTTACACACCAGAACAAAACGGTGTTAGTGAACGGTTTAACTTAACAGCGATGAACGCAGTTAGGGCTATGCTTCATGCCAGCAGTTTAAATAATAAATTTTGGGGCGAAGCAATTCAATGCTTCGTACACACTTGGAATCGAATTTGTCATAAAAATAAAGATAAAACACCATTCGAACTTTTTACAGGTAGAAAACCAGTAGTCTCTTACTTTAAAATGTTTGGCTGCACAGCCTATGTAAACACACCGAAGAATTTAAGAAATAAATTAAGTTTAAAAGCAAAAACCGGCATAATGGTAGGGTATGCGTCGGATACTAGAGGTTATCGCATATTTCTTAAAAATGAAAATAAAGTAATAGAAACATCAAATGTTAAATTTAGTGAGAGAATTAAGTGTGTGGAAGCCGAACTGGAACCCAGAAAGAGTAATAAAAGATTTGTATATTTTCAAAAAAATGATATGCATTTAACCAGTCTTGAGCAAACGCATGGTGAAATCACCCTCCCCCCAGATGAAAACATCGTTTGGATTAGACGTGCTGTTCCACGAAAGGATGACACGCGAGTTGATATTTATTATAAAATTGAGGGTAAAAATATGCGTTTAAGATCCGGTAATGAGGTAGAGAAATACTGTAAAGCACATAACATTAAATTTGATAGTAATCTGTTTGATTTTAGTGGTAAGAACACTTATTCAGGAAAAGTGACAGATCAAATAAATTTAGATGAAAAAACGGACAATTGTCAACCCGAAGCGCTTAATATAGAAATAAAAATTCCCAGTAATTATAATGAATGTATGTCATCTGCGGAAGTCGAAAAATGGCAGTGTGCCATGGCCGAAGAATTAAAGATGATGCATGCGCATAATGTGTGGGAACTAGTCCCTAAACCTGATAATAAAAAAATTATAGGGAACCGCTGGGTATATAATTTAAAATGTGATGAAAATAATAGGATAGTAAAATATAAGGCCAGACTTGTAGCGCAAGGATTCGCGCAATATAGAAACGACACATATGACGAAGTTTTTAGTTCGGTAGTTAAGTTTTCATTAATCAGACTATTCTTTTCAATTCTTGTATGTTTCTTTAATTGGTGTTACTGTCAAATCGATATTAAATGTGCGTATTTATATGCACCTCTACAGGAAGAAGTTTACATGTATCAGCCACAGGGATTCAAAGATCCCAACCATCCTGATCACGTTTGCCTACTTAAAAGAGCTTTGTATGGTTTACGGCAGAGCGGTAAAGAATGGTTTTGTGAACTTGACCGAACACTAGAAAAATTAAAATTTAAAAGACTAGAATGGAGTAATTGTACATACGTATATAGTGATAATGTTGTTCTTCTTGTGTATGTCGATGACATTTTGATTTTTGGAAAACATTGGACTGCGTCAACCACATTGTAAGTTTGTTCAAAAATGAATTTGATATCACTGTTTTAGGAAAAACAAAAATGCTTCTAGGAATTGAATTTGAAGAAAAGTTTGGAAGGTTATACATACACCATTACAAGTACATAGATAAAATTTGCGAACAATACGAAAGTTTTAATTTCCCACTATCAACTCTCCCCATTGTTAAAGGCTGTATCCTGTCAAAGACGGACAGTCCTGCATCAGAATCGGAAAGAAATGAAATGTTAAAGTTACCATATAGAAACGTTGTGGGATGTTTGTCGTATCTCACGAACCGTACGAGACCAGACCTTTGTTATGCTGTAAATATTTTAGCACAATTCCAAGAAAACCCCGGTGTAAAGCATTGGAACGCATTATTGCGATTATTGGGTTATGTTCAATATACAAGAGATTATAAACTTAATTTGTCAGATGTAACTAATGTAGAAATTAACTGTTATAGTGATTCAGACTTCGCATCCAATAGAGATGATCGCATTTCTATGAGTGGGATATTGCTGTTCATGAGTAATAGCCCGTAATTTAGCGTACGTTCAAACAAAAGTTTGTAAGTCTTTCTACCATGAAATCGGAATTTGTTACTTTAACGGAAGCTTCTAAAGAAGTTAGTTGGATAAAACACATCTTAGATGAATGTAATGAATTGGGAATTGCTGAATTACAATTAAAAGACAATAAGATATTTTGTGACAATGAGGCCGCGATTAGATATGCAAAATCGCCTATTGAGAATATTCGATCTAAGTACATTGACGTAAAACTACACTTTATAAGGGATTTAGTAAATGATGGACTTTTTGAACTTAGATATGTTCATAGTAAAAAGAACTTAGCTGATGTATTTACGAAGCCACTCCACAAACATGGACTGAATAAATTTTGTGAGGTTATATTTGAACGAAGTGTATAATATATTGTTTTCTTGCATAGGAATGTTTGTGATTAAAAAAAAAAAAAAAAAATTAATGTGTTTGTAAATAATTCTGCAGAATACGTCTAATAAGGTTTATTGTATTGTGTTGTATCGTTTAACATATATATACTAAAATGTTTTGAATTTAAATGTATAAAGGTTTTGGGAAAGTAATTTTGAATTTTTCATGTTTTGATAATGTACTTTTTTTTTGCTGCGATCACGGTGCATGAGACTGGGCCGCTTGCTAGCCTCCCGCGCATTTGTTTCCCCTCTCCAGCGTTCGCCGAAGATCATCGGCGACTTAACTCGCCGTGTGACGTCACGTTTTCTCCCGCGGTTCTTCTTTTCGGTTTTCTCATGAGCCGTGATCGCCGCAGCATATCTCCATAGTAACGGAGACATTTTGTTTCTGATTGGCCGGTCAGAACTTTGTTTTATGCAAATTAACTGTTGCACATGTGAATTGTAATGTAATGTGCGTATATAATGTGGTTCTTTTTGCCTGCGAGTATTGCATGCTGATTCGATTCTAGCTTTTGTATCTCCTGTGTATGCTAGTCCTGTAAGACACTCAGCGAGCGTGAATGTATTTGAACTTTACGATGTTTCTTTAAATTAAAAAGAACTTTTAGTTTCTTAATGATGTCTCATAATTTCAAGTGTTAAATCACCACTGCTGGCAAAATGTGAATAATATCTTCTAAGACATTCCAGGTTTCGTCTATTGTTGCATGGGTTGTATTGTTGATGCTGCCCTTTGTTGATATTATTTCCAAAGATTCGCGTAAGTAAGCATAAGTATGGTTATTGAAATTGGCTATTTTTTGAATTCCTTGCGTCTATTGTTGCATGGGTCGTATCGTTGATGCTGTCCTCTGTTGATATTATTTCCAAAGATTCACGTAAGTAAGCGTAGGGTATGGTTATTGAAATTGGCTATTTTTTGAATTCCTTTCAAAAAATAATTCAAACATCATTGCACAGATACTCTTAATTTTTGGATATATTTTCAGTCCCTAATTCTGGAATTAAGATTACTGTACACATTTTTTAACAAAGGAATTAAAAAAATAGCCAATTTTAATAACTATACCTACGCTTATTTACGCGAATCTTTGGAAATAATATCAACAGAGGGCAGCATCAACGATACGACCCATGCAACAATAGATGCAAGGAATTAAAAAAATAGCCAATTTCAATAACCATACCTACGCCTACTAACGCGAATCTTTGGAAATAATATCAACAGAGGGCAGCATCAACAATATGACCCATGTACCAATAGACGAAATCTGGAAGGGCGTCATGCGCAGAAAGAATGTCGAGAGAGAGGAGGAGGCAGGAAGCCACATCATTCCCGCGAGGGAGACGTAGGACTGAGGATGGCCGTGGGCCGGCTGCCGAAATATATCTCCGGAGGAAAATGGTAGTGTTTTTAATTAAGTTAACAGATACCAAATGTTCTGTATATAAAACAATTCTCCATATTGGAGAAAAAAAAGTCATAGTATATAAAGATTCTCTTCAACTAGGGTAAAATCTTAACCAAATCCACAAAAATTTTTTGCAGAGTAAATACATATTATTTAATCTATTTGGGATGCTTTTAAAAAAGCATAATGTATTCTGATCAGTAGAATCTGCTGTTACTTTTACAGGGTGTCTACCATCATGCAAAGGTTATGAAAGTCATGGAAGGTCAAAGCACAGGTCACGATTAGCAACCCACTCAGCTATGCTTTTTTCTGTAGCATTTAAATTCTTCGTTTCTGATTTTCAGCGTTAAATTCATTGAGAGACTACGATTATTTTATCTTTTCTTTATTAATTCTTATTTTGATTTCACTAGTGATTTCCTGTGAGATAGGAATTGATTTATTATTCCCATATCAACTGTATGTGTGGGAGGGAGGGGGGGGGGGAGAGAAAATCTGGCAAGTGTGCTCTCCCTCCCAAACTGAGGAGGAGCGGATAAAACCATTTGCAGTAGCTTTCAGGCTGTAAATATTTCATAAGATAAACAGTCTATCTTACAGAAGAGTAGTCATTACAATAAATTATAAGTGTTGTAAGTAATTAATAAATATCACTAGGTTTTTGCTTATTTTTTCATCTTTTCTTCACATATTCATCCAGACTTAAGGCTAGCTGCACGGAAGGTTCAAGTCTCCCTTCCTTGCCGAGAATCTGAAAAAACTGAGAAAGACTGATTTTATTTTATATTCTTTTTTTAAATGCAGTTTTTAATTATCAATTGTCGAATTAAAGTATAAAAGTAAAGTTAAATTTATTTTTAATGCAGTTTTTAATATTTGATTGTTAAATTAAAATAGACATTTTTGGTAATTCAAGTTCTTAAACTGTTATTACAGTGCATACATTGTAATTGAAGTAATTTAGAATGAATTTTAATCGGCTCTTTTTATGTAAAACTTTAAAGAAATAAATTTGTTTAAAAAATTTACTTTTGTCAGCAAATAAAGTATTTTTAAAATTATTACATATTATCCTAATCTTTGGAGTTGATAATCTTATCTATAAAACATGATAGAATATAGCATTTTAGTGCTTGTATTTTTTTTAACAACCGTTTAATATTCTAATTTAAATCGCTGATTCATCCGTCAGAGGCATCTTATAAATAAGAGCTGTAAAGTTAAAAATATTTTAAACGATGAACATATATTCAAATAAATCTATAAATTATATTACTTTAGAACTATTGGATTACTGCTGTTACTGAGCACTTGTATTTGTAGCATTTGTGTATCTCTATTTTAGGTAGGGGTAGTAATTTTCAATGTCTAAATATTTTATTACTATTTAGTTCTTCAAATTTTGGCTACAAAAAATTTAATGTTTGAGCATGTATCATAACATTTGCTTGACATGTAAAGAAATATATATAAATACTAGCTTAAGTACCTGTTCTTTGCACGGAATGAGTATTATTATGCCAATAAATACAAATGGAAAATAAATAAATAAATATGAAATATATTTTGGTTTAGATTTATCTGCTTGTCTCTGTAAAACTTCAGTCTCTTAAATAATTTGTATGTTCCTATCAGGATACATGTTTCATGATCAAGCAATCTTGATTATATTATAATTTTTTCTTTTTGTCAAATCTTGTTAGCATTTGACTCACTAATGCAATTTTAAGCGCATGATGTAAAAATGACGTCAATAGTAATAAATTCCATTTTCTATTTTTAACATGACCATTTAGTGAATGTAGTAACAGTGACAGTGTCCATTTCATGTCCTTCGCATATGTGTCAACAAACCTTCCAAATTACCCACACTGCACATATGCACTATATATTTTCCCCTTATCAGATGCTGCTACATCTGCTAATGTTGGCAGAATACCTAACGATTGAAAAGTTTTAAACTCAAAGTGACTCGTTTCGCCTTACTTTAATCCATGGAATAATGGATTTTATTCTTCATTTTCAACATTATAGTTACCACAGTAATAAGATGTCTAATTCTACACAATGGTTAATTCAACAGATAAACGTTAACAAAAGTAATAACCAATGTTCTTGGACAGAATAATTTATGTTAAACAGAAACTTATAATTGGAAAACAAAAGTGCATAATTGCCAAACAGAACATTAATTATGGGTTATTCCACGTCAAATCAACCAAAAATTTTTTTAAATGACACCATGCATCATGGATTTTTATGAAATCTGGTACACATGTACAACTTTTGATGCTGATTACAAATATATCAATTATATTGAGATTAATTAAGGTATTCAAAAGTTATGATCTTTCTAATTTCAGATTAGATGCCCTGTCAGACGCCATCTTGAATGACACTTATACACACATAAATAGCAGGGCTCTCCCTTGGTCCCTTTTTTCCTTAAAAGTCCATTTTTTGGTGCCAGTTCCGTTTTGGTCCGTTTTAGGCTATTTTGGTCCGTATTGGTCCGTTTTTAAAAAAATTTTAATGAAGAAGAATAATTGTGTATCGTCAGCATCGGCCAAGAGATCTGAAATCGGCAGAATGACCGTTTTTTCATTGTTGATGTGACATACGTCGACCGACCTACGTCACATCGTAGCAACCAGTCCAGCAACACTTTTTTCCAGAACCATTCAGAACACACTAACGTTCATCTGAGGACGGTGATTGGCGGAATATGTGGCTTTGTCCCGGTACCAATATCGGATCCGTGCACGCTACATCTAGCCTTCCTTGAATTAACATGTAAGTACTACCTTGCGTTTGTCAAAAGTATTTCTTTTTAGTGCCCCCCTACTACGACTCTTGAAAAAGCACGGCGCCCGACAACCTTTCAGCAATTGGCATCCCTTTTTACCCCCTTTGCCCTGGTATGTCCAAGTTTTCACTCGAAAACTTGCCATTCCCCCTGCCCCTTCCGTTACATGGATCATCGCAGTCAAGATTATCGATCGTTTTACGAGCCCCTTTACGAAACACTTTCTATTAAAATGATACCGTAACAAAAATATGATCGATTGAAACGACGCTTAACTAAACACGATGTATAACTGTTCCTTCAAAAAATTCCAAGCAACGCAATCAGACATTTATCGTAAATGAAACCCGATAAAATTTCCTTTTAAAAATAAGTTACTTTTTTCCTAATTGAATGCTTATCAGAATCAGAGAGTGACAGTCACCGCTTATTCATCTGTTTTCTTTCGTTCGCGTAACTCAAAAAGAGGCACCTCTGAGGTGTTTATTTTCACCTAATGTAGCAACAAAAAACTGACATAACTTTCAGTTGGGAGTAAGAAAGGGATTCAAAACAACTTCACCGCCTATCCTACAATGTGGGTGTTATATTTGATAATTATTTCACAATCATAATTCTAGACTTCAGCTTTTTGGTGAAAACTGTCAGTATAAATAATGGCAGCTTCTGTAGTTTATAACTGGCTGTTTTACGCACTTGCAAGTTTTTGTTTTTAATGATTGCTTAGTATAATCATTATCTGGCCTTCCTAATTCAAATTATCTATATTTATTAAAGATATTTACAAACCATTAGGGAATTACGGATTCATTTAGAAATGAAAAGCGCCTTTTTGCGAGTTAAATTGCGCGACTTCATGACGTCCATTGATCTGAATGTATGTGTCTGACTATAAGAAATGAACGCTTAGGAATAAACTTTAACGATATTCAGAACTGGTTTGGTGCAATCTGAAAATTTTCTATATGGTACATAAAATTGCCTTTTTGCGAGAACAAAGTATCCCTATTTTTAAATGCCCCGTGGCTGCATTTGCGTACTCCATTGGTCTTTGTTCATGACGAACATTGTTAATTTTCCACGACGGACAGCTGTCATCAACTTTATGCTGGCCATAAGCCTTATTATGCCGGAATAAATCTTGAAATATTTATTTATTTTATTTTATTTTTTGGTATTAATAGATCACAAGAAAAGAATTTATAAATGAATGCTCGCCACTCTTCGGATTTTTGTCCTCAGAAAGAGAGCCCTTGCAAAAACAAACAAGTGCAGGTGTCTGCTTCAAACCGCAATCTTATGCATTGTCGTAATCCCCCTTTGAAAATTTCCATAACAGATGATTACTTTTGCTAATTGGTCAAGTAGTACTAATACCCTTTATCAATGATCCAGCTCTCCCCCTTCCCGCCATGCCGACATCGATCTTGGAGTTTAGTTGACTCCTGTCAACAACATCTGTTTTAATGCCCCGTTTCTGTTTTACTTTCAATTAATATAAACTTTGTGTAAAAAAAGGAAAGAGTGGGGAAATAAACTGTGGCGACTGGTACATAAATTGTTGTTTGAAAACTGTGTGTAAATGTATGTTCGCCCTTTGTTAAAAAATGGCCCAATGGAATAGAATGAAATTTGGAGTTATATTGAATGGTAAGTTAATTGAAACAATAGATACCAAAATTGTTTTAAATAATTCATAGACTTTGAGATTTTGTAAAAATTGCTTAAAAAGTTTGTTCTGGCATCCATCAAAAACGGATTAAGATGGTCCGTCAGCTTGAAGCCAGGGAAACAGTTATCCAACAGATGGCGCTGAATATCACATGTGTGATAAATTTACTTTTATGGCAAACTGGTTTCCGGCTATGTAATTTCCGCTGCTACTGCTAGTATCTTGTTTCGTTTTTGGATTTCGTCTGTTGAAATATGCGCGCGCATCCGCTAAGACCTTGAAAAACTAGTTTTGTTTCAGCATGAACAGTGCAGAAACGGATCTTCTCGTTTTGATCTCGAGGGCGAAATATACGCAGGGGAGTTTTGAAGCATTATGGATCTAGAGAAAGGAGCAGAGCAAACAGCCGATACGAAAAGGCCGGGCCTCAAGGCCGTACCCAGGGGGTCCGGTCCCCCCCCCCTCCAAAATTTAAAATGTTGTTAACAAAACAATAATGATGAAGCCTTTTGTGAAAAATTTAGCCTTTTTCACCGTTTGGTCCCCCCCCCCCCCCAATTTTTTTCTGGGTACGGTCCTGCCGTGCCGGATTACTGAAAAGGCACGGGAAGGTTTCCCTTCAAATTTCTAAGAACAATTAAATGGGCTCAAAAATGACTGAAAAACTGCATTTAAAATTCCAGATTTGTTTTTAAATGCAAGTTTTTTTTTGAGTGAATAAAATTTGTCAGAGCAAGAGAAAATATATCATACTTCAAGTCTTTCAGACCTGATAGAATAATTTCTCTCAATTAAAAAAATTCATTAAATTTAAAAGAAAAATTGTTTTTGCGCAAAAATTATTAAATCCATTCTGTAAGATGCTATAAATAAATGTTTCGTTCAATTTTGAAAGCAGGGTTTGAAAAAGGGGACCCAAAGAGACACTAGCGTAGTCAGGATTTTTTTTTCGGGGGTGGGGGGGGGTGGGGGGTGGCCGAGAACTAAAAAACTACGAATAGCACTTATAATAACTGCATTAACTTATAAAAATCGATTAATATATACCGGGTGATTCAATATAGTTGTTAAGGCAATTATTTTTTAAATCGTAAGTGATCGAAAATACGAAATTTAATTTTTATACGGTCCCTCCTTTCCTATCCTTTATATTTAGAAGACTGTTGCTCTTTGCCCAAGAAAATTAATAAAACAAATCCCGTGTCTCTAAGTGAAAAAGTTTTCGCGATATATCAATTTGAAAATTTTGGCATTCGTCGCCAAGTAATAAGGAGATGTCTCAAAAGTGAGAAAAATGTAATTAATTTTCAGATGAAGTTAATTGTCTCTCGATATACACCGTTGACTCCTCAAATCCTAATTTAGCTAGAATTTTCCTGTTATGCATATTTGGAAGTGGAAGTTTCTAGTAAAAGTTACCACATCATCGTAACCTACACCATTATTTTGTCATTCTCTTTTACACTTTAAAATTCTTTCTCTAGAAGTTTGATGAAATTAGTGGATGACACCCCTAAAAGACTAAATTATCGCTAATATCATAAAGCAGTAACGATCATTTTAGGTAAAACCATGGACGCCGGCAGCATAGGGCAAGGGGGGGGCAATGCCCCCCCTGGATTTTTGTATGCAGTGTTTTCCCTTGCTTTTTTGCTCTTTCCAACATGGTAACCATACGTTGAAGTAGTCTTTGCCCCCCCCCCCCCCCCCCCGAAATATTCTGCCGGCGTCCATAGGTAAAATGTACCTGTTAACACATCTGAACCCGTTTGATTGCTCAATGGGATCTTAATTTAACTTTTATCAACTGATAGTTGATCCCCTAACGTAAAGATTTTTTACCCTGAGTGCTGTGTGTGATTATGGCAACGCTACAATAGGGCGATCTGCCAAGGGGGGGGGTGCCTTGGTATGATGACTTTCTAAGGGGTTCTAACGCGTATTCACGTTACATCCGGAGAAAAAAACCCTGAAAACGCACGCCAACACAGTCGGTAAAGTGGTGTAAGTCATCATTTTCAAAATTAATTTTCTCCCTAACTATTTCACTTAGAGATCCGGTTTTTGTTTTATTAGCTTTCTTAGGCAAAGAGCAACATTCTTCTAAATATAAAAGGTAGAAAAGGAGGGACCGTATAAAAATTAAATTTCGTATTTTAATATTTATACAACCCCCAGTAAAAAAAATGCCATATCTGAAAGCTACTCTTAATTTGACGGACTTTTCTAATTGAAGTATGTTTCGATCCCGTACGATTTAAAAAATAATCGCTTTAACATCTATTTTGAATCACCCGGTATTATATATACATAATATAAAATAGCTAAACTTGCGTAATATTGAATCCCGAGTAAAACATTAAGTAATAGCACATATATATATGTTTTTTGGGGGGGTGGGGAGGGGATGTTCGTATATAAGAATAAATTTTAAAAAACAAAGATAGAAAATTAAGAAATCAAGTTTAAACTCTTTGCAGTTGGAAAAAAACATGCATTAGATTTTTTATTATTTATTTAATTTTTTTATTTTGGATTCAGTCAGTAGCTGAACTACAAATTTCTCAAAGAAAACTTTCAAATACAGGGTAATTCGAAATTAGTTTTACGGACTTTTAGGAAGGATAGGATCAAGCAAGACAGTTCAGAATCGCATATCAATGCGGGGTCAGAAACGTCGTCTTCATGTACATGTAAATAATTATTTTAGAAGTAGTGTTCATGTAATAGTAAACTTGCCGACTATGCTATTCTGAACCGTCTTGGTGATCGTACCCCATCTAAAAGTTTGTAAAACTAATTTCTAATCATCCTGTATACAGTGCCGGATCTAGGGGTGGGCAAGCCGGGGCCCCTGCCTCGGGCGCTGCTTGCAGAGGGGCGTCAAATCGTCTCTCAGACAAAGAAAACTTGACAAAAATAAGATGGAGGGTGCCAAAAAGGTATGTTGCCCCGGGCGCCAGTTCTGCTCGGTCCGCCACTGCCTGTATATATATACCATGCAAATATCAAGAGGAACTTTCAAATTTATTCATGAATGCCTAATTTTCTCCATATCCCCTGTTTACTCATTTCGGGTGTGGCTGCAGCCCCATCAGTGGTGCCGACTACGTGGGTGCTCCGGGGCTCAAGCACCCACTGAAAAATTTGTGGTGCCCACAGAATTTAGTGCCAAGTCAACTTGAAGTTCCCAGAAAGGGCTAGGAAAAGACGTTTATGTGGGTGCTTTGGGCTTGTAAAAAAATTACGTTGGATGCTGAGCACCAGCAATCGTCTGATAACCCCAACACAGTGATGTACACTCAAGGAGGGTTCCCCCCCCCCCCCGCCCCAATTATGCCATTACGTAATATGAATATTTATAAAGCATACGGAACTTTTTGCATTATTTCAGTACTAAAATGCTTTATTTGCTTATTAGTTGTGTGATATTTTAAAAGTTTAAAAGAAAATCTTTAATGAGGCCAAATGTATGTGGGTGCTTCGGCATGGACGTCCATATGAGTACTTTAAGACGAGGGGGGGAGGGGTTATTTCTGGCATTTGTAAGGTCATCGGCAATCGCGCTTTCAAACATTTTAGTACTGAAATAGTGAAAAAAAGGTTAGCTAATATAAAAATGTTCACTATACCGACGGCTAGAGGGAGGGACCCGAGCCCCCACCTACTTCCCTATATGAGCACCCATGTCCTTTATAATTTAGATGCGCATGAGGAACTTCGATGAGACAATCACTGGCGTAACTATAGGGCGGTAGAACGGGCAAAAGCCACGGTCCCCCGGACGGAGGAGGAGCTTTTCCCAAATAGAAAGCTAGAAAAAGTGAACTGCAACATGTTGGTTGAGATTCTGTACAATGAGGAAGGACCCTATCCAATGAATTCATTACGGGCCCTAACGGTATAATCACGCCACTGATGACGACGAATGCTTTGCAACTGCATAATTCGAAAATAAAATTTTAGTGGGGGACGGTTGTTTTTTTTATGTAGTATGTCAGATTTCAAGCACCCACAGAAAAGTTTTCGTGGGTGCTAAATACTTGCATGTATTTAAAGGAAGTGCTTAATTTGCGTGGGAGGGAGCTCAGCTCCACTACTTCTTCTTTCTCGGTGAAATTCTACACTAAATTTAAATTTTTAATTACCATCGTAATTGTTTCGGTTGATATTAATTTTATTACATCGCAAACTAATACAGAGGTAACAAAAATTAACTTAATAATACCTTAAATTAGGTTATTAATTTTGTAAATTGCAATACAAAAAATCAGGGCTCTTGCACTATTTTTGGATAGAAATTAAACCCTGTTTAAAGGCAACTAAATGACAGTTACTTTCAGCTTATCGCTGTAGTTCGAAAAAAAAAAAACATGAAATTTTGGTACACAGATTCAAAAAAATTAAGTATGTCAAATATTTCAAATTTTAAGGATGTATGTTTTAGAAACTGCACTATACACTGAAATAAACAATAAACCTGTATCATTTACGAAACTTTTAGAAGAAATTCTTAAAAATCGATAATATTAAAGAAGTGTTATTCTTTATTCCGGTATGTAGTGCAGCTTATAAAGAATCATCCTAAATTTTTTCGAATCCTTGGTGCGATAGTCTACTTTAATTTGTGTACTAAGACCGTTATGCAGATTTTGTTTCTTCGGCATACACCCTTATGTGCCTCGGAACTGGAGTAATTATAATAAAATTCCAATAAGTAGTAACTTAGCACATACTCTAAAATTTTAAAAAGTGCATGAAAAAAAAAAAGGAATCCAAACAGGTAATATTTTTATCTACTTAAAATAATAATAATAATTATAATAGTTTCTCATATGAGTACTAATTTAGAGGTGTATGGGGGTCATCTTAACTTTCAGACATTTTAGCACGAAAATAATACTTAGAAGTTCAGTATGCTGTAAAAATGTTTACTATACTAGGCGGGCTCAAATCTCAATCCCCCACTGCCACTTGCCTTCCTATCTGGCGCCCATGGAAACAATGTCTTTCTAAAATTCAAAGCTTTTTCACAATGTGATGTGCGACTCCCTGCAGCCCCACAGGCAATGCCTTTGCCCACTGTGCGCCCCCCCTTTCTGACCCACACAAACAGACCTCATCCCAGAATCCTCGTCCTCCATGGGAAAATGTATGAATACAATGATACTATGTTAGCCCAAGAGTACCGGAAAACGGAGAATTTGAGACAAAGCCGCTGGCTACAATCAGAAGTTCACGCGGGAAAGATAACACAGGAGTTAGGTGAAAGACTCATTCCCATTATGGAAATGTTTTGAGATAGTTCTAATAACTTCAGGATTCCGAAGTGAGTAGGTTTAATTGTTTTTATTGTAAATAGAGAACATCAAGGTCTGTCTGTTTACAAGCACCTAATATACAACACTTTGTATGTCTCTGGAACAAAAAAGATGCCCATTCATCAAAAAGTGTCCGCGCTTTGGTGTTAATTGAATGAGACTGAGACGAGGCTTCTAAGGTATAAAGGTTTGTGTCACTTTCTTCTAAAGTCTCATTCATTTTCTTATTTTTTAATGATTTAGTGCTCAGTTATTTATTGAAAAGGATGGAACAGACTGTCGTCCACACTAACATTTCGAGATACCTTCCGTTTCATTTTCTGCGAATATTTCGTTCAATTTTTGTTCCTGTTTGACAAAGCGGAATTAGGTACTATTTGCTTTGATCTAGCCCAATGCTGTTTTTGTAAAATTATACTGAAATCATGGGCGCATGAACACACATTACTGAAATGTATGTCTCTCGTAATTTTGCAAATTTGACCACATAATGGTAGAGGGTAAAATAGCTCTACTTCAGGAGGATGCTCAAAATCATGCCTGGAGGTTATATGGCCAACAATTCAAAATATTTTTTGAATAATTATTAACTCTAAGATAAACAACTTTTTTTGTTCTGCTTTATTTTTCTGTTTGCATTTAAATAGTTACCAATCTTTTTTATGTGGTCCTACACACATTTCAACATAGAAAACGTTGCATTAATTCATTCTGAGGAAACTATCTAGTTTAATTTTAAAGGTATAATGTTTGTAATTTTTTTAGTTTGTTGGGGAAAAAAAGAAAAGAAAATAGTCAAGGCTTAGCTGCAGCTGTTTATAGGGGTACAAAAATGTAAAATAAATAAATAAAAAAAAAAATACAGGAAATGAATGAGCTGAGAAACAATACTATGAATAACATTTTTTGAAAACTCTGAGGATTTCAGACAGGGATGAGATAGATTAAACAAGAATAACATTGATCGTGAACTGTTACATTCGATAACTGAATCACTTTTTATACAAAATTTCCATTTACATGACAAGAAATTTGACTGATTGTGATATTATTGCTGCATGTTTTTTTCCCCCAATACACTTTTCTTTTGCTTTGAAATTTATAATGATTAGTTAAAACCAATCAAAATTCTATCGCTAAAAGTTTAAAAAAAAGGGGGAAATAGCATAATACACCTCTTTTGGATCTGATTTAATACAAGGGCAAAGGGGGTGTGCGCCCAGGAATTCTCGAATTTTGACAGAGAATTTGCGTAAGGCAAACAAATTTAAGGTGACTCCAGCACAAGCAGATTTTTCTAAAAGAAGGGCATTTCATCAGAAATACTTCATTATTTTAAAAAGAATCTTGATTTTAACTGGTTTGCTGTTATCGTTACTAAGGACACAACGGTGAAGACTTTCATTCTATGCCCAGCGTTGCTTCACCGTAGTACAGATAATCGGATGCCAAAATTCACACTATTCACTTAAATTAAACTTTGAATGTCACCTTCAGCGCTGGGAAAAAAACACGCAATTTTGGTATATAAATACAAAAAAGAAAACTAATTATCTCAAGCACTTCACAATTTTTAGGATGTAGGTTCACAAGCTGTACTAGACACCCGAATAAACGAAAATTTTTTGCAGAATGGCCACTCTTAGAAATATTTTGCGGTGCAGTTCCACATTTAAGATTTTTTTCTGAAAGTTTCATGAAAGTTTTCGAATTTATTGCAGTGTGTAGTGCAGCTTGTAAAGAATTATCCTGAATTTTTTCGAATCCTTGGTGCAGTTAGTTTATTTTAATTTGTGTACCAAAACCGTGAGACAGATATCGTTTCTTCGATCTATACCCTCAGATATTGGATATTTTATGTGGAGCTAAAATGATTATTTGTATTAACCATTTCCCACTGGTAAAAATGTGCACGAAAAGTCAAATGATTGAGTAGTTACGAGCAAGGAAGCAAATAATAATAGGAAAAGATTGATGGGTAGTTGGAAAAGATTCCATAAAGTTGGAAAGTGTATCGTTATTCATGAGTGTGCCGTATTTTTCTTCCTTGTTCCATAAAAACCCATCCTCGGAATCGAAATCTATCTTAAAATCACCTACTATAACTGTTTTACAATCTTAGCCAAGTACATTCCAACTATACTCCCCCTTTAAAATAAATTGTCGCGTTTTGGCACCAAACTTAGCGATCCTTTATCAAAAATTACAAACCTTGTGCGACTTTCAACATTTTATTCCCCCCCACCCCCCACGGACTTTTAGGGCACCGGCACCCACAGAAATTTTGTGAAGTCGGCGCCTCTGAGCCCCATCAGCCACCCCTTGCAAAGAAAGACTGAGCTTTCCCTAATTTCAGAAGACCCTGGAAAAGATGTGGTTGCAACCCCAAATACGAGAAGGGAAAAAAATGGTTTTGTGGAGGGATTGTCGAGTAATTCACGTCTTTTTTATACTTTACTATTTTTAACACTAGTGTGCTATTTCATTCAGTCGCAAGTTTTTGTCGACGGTTTTTTGTAGTTGGCTTTTGTAGGGTGCTATTTTGTCTTGTCCCGGGTTTTTGTACTTTAGCTCAAAACTAATACTTGTAGTGTACTTTATGTCGATTTTTTTTTTTTTTTGAGCGGGGGAGGGGACAAAAATGTTTGGACATGTGTTTTCTTTTCCAATACAGTTGAAGCAAAAACTTTTTGTAGAAGATAAATTGATATTTTTGTAATTTAAATAAAAAAGCATGCATTACATATACCTGTGCATCACCTAAGGAAAGAAACGGCAAGGGGGGCAAATGCCCCAGGCTAAAGAGGGCGCCGTGGAATCGTAAATCATATTGCAAGGGGTGATCTAAATGGGATTTGCCCCAGGTGTCATCAGTGGCGGGTTAATGCAAGTTTGTCGGTGGGGGCGGTTAGTCAGAAGATTGGCATATACAGCCATTTTATGGAAGTAAAATAGGATCTTTCACATTAGTTTCTTATTTCTCGCGGGGGGCGGTCGCCCCTCCCTTTAATCCGCCCTTGGGTGTCATTAACTCTAGTTGCGGCCCTGCATCACCTCATGGTGACACAATCAAGGGCAGATTAGGGAAGATTTTGATTTGGTATTAAAAGTTCTCGCGCGTGGTTCTCATTAAAATCTTTCTAAATCATTAAAATATTCCAAAAGCTCGCGAAAATAAAAACAAGGCAAAATTAATTTAATGTTTCTAATAACAGCTTTCTGCCACTCGGGGAAAATCGGTAGACGCTAACAGGTGTGTGGGGCAGAGTTCATACCCTGCGCCAGTGGCGTAGGAAAGGAAGGGGGCTTGACCCTCCCCATACCCTTGGAAGAAGGGAGAAAGTAACTACATATCAGCACAATATGATGTCTTTTTTAGATTCCAGCATTGATAAAAACATAATGAGCCCTTCCCTAACATCGAATTGCTACGCTACTGCGCCACGCTCATGTTAGCAGTCGCTGGTCCTTTGCCCTCCCCTCCCACCCCCAAAAAAGGGTGGGGGGAAATTACCGTGTCTGGCAATCACTGTAGAGGGTCCCCGAAATGTTCTACTGCCGGCCTTATGTAAACAAAAAACAGAATACACCTACGTTCACGTCTTCCCGATTTTCGCCAAGTGACAAAATGCTTGAGGGGTTGAGCACCCACATAGTGTGCACCACTGCTTTGTAGTACAATGGACAAGAGCGCCAGCAGGATTTTATCCTTGGGGGGGGGGGGAGTACGCACTCATATATTTTACGTTATTTATTAAAATTCTGTCTGGGGGGGGGGTGTAAATGCATCCTCTTTCCGGTATATATGGCAGTGGGACAAGGAAGGTCTTCCTGAGTTGTTTAGTTATAGTTATATAACAAGTACCACTGGATTATGATGGCACTAACAAAATTTCTATTCTTCCACACTAGTGCTTAAAATATAACAAAAGACAAACAAATACCAATACTACCCTTTTTTGTGTCGTGGGATAAGTCCAATTATCTACAGTCCAAATCTAGGCCTATGGGTGGGGGGCCCTCCGTGACGGTCTTTCTTAGGGATCGTAATCCGTATCCACGCTAAGTTTCGGAAAAAACTACGGAAAACTCTGAACGGTTAGGTCGATGGACGCGACCTGGTTTTGAACCAGGCACCTTCAGTCTTCCAGTTCAAAGCGCTAGCGCTAAGCAACTAGTGGGCACCTTTTTTTATGCTCTAGGCAGAGGTTCCCAAACTTTTTTTGCGGTGGCACCCTTATCAGGCTAAGAACAATTCGTGGCACGCATGAAGGTTAGAAAATGTTTGGATGTATTTTGAACTACTTATTTTATGCTGTTTATAGAACTATCAATCAAGAAAGTGCTCTCTTGGAGAAAAGGGATATAGAATTTTGACATCCCCCATTCATTTCAGGGAGTTTCTGTAAAAGAGAGGCTACTGGACACAGAGCTGTCACGAACTTGACTGAAATATTTTTACTATCACCCACTTGGTCATCGGCTTGGCTAACTTTTTAGTGGGACACAGGTTCATAGGAAATTACTTGATTATACTCCACCAAAACACTTTTCTTGATTATCAACATGGCACCCCTGGCATGGGTGCCACGGCACACAGTTTGGGAACCTCTGTTCTAGGGTAATTCTTGCATAAATAAATAACTTGTTTGTATATGCAGTCACTTTGTTTCCTGCTTCTGTCTTCAACAAAACAACCCCATTTCACTGTCCAAATACATTAAGTGATAAAGCATTATATAAATCTTTTCATTTGAAATTATTGAATTAAAAATTTAATTTCATTTGAAAAATTTTTGGAAATTTAAATTACTCTAGAAGACAAATTCAGAGTATTCTGAGATTATATTACGATAATTTACATTATGATAAAATTACTCAGAGTATTCTGAGTAATTTTCAAATAATACAGACGTTAAATCTTTTGTATAGATTTGTGATGATCATCCACCCATACAGTGCATAAAATTATGTTATTACTGTAAATAAATTTCAGAAGAATTTGATCAACTGTTTTCCTTAATGAGAATATTTTGCAAGATTATTACCGAGAATTGTACATTACATACAAGTGCAATTTACTACAGACAACTAAAATTTCAAATGCTACTTTCTGTAGAGTATTAAATCGATGTCACTAATCTCAGTGTTCATATAGATTTAGAGAGTCAAATAAACACTCTGTTTAGACAAAACATAATTTATTGGGGTAAATACTAAATATTATAGCAGACAGGAATTTTACAGAGCTTAAGAAAGAGTAGAAACACATAAATCAGAAATCACAATCAAACAACATAAATGCTAAACAATATCAGGTTAATACTTGTAACAGACTACAGAAGTCTGCAAACACAACTCAATCAATATGTAGCTAAATATAAGTAATTTATATTAATACACTAATACACACACACATCAATTTTTTTTAATTAACTGCCACAGGAGAGTGACATTAATTTTAAAAGAAAAATATGGTTTTTGGAATGAAGTTAAACACAAAATTAAAACATTTGGCACGATGCTAATACAAGGGGTGCATTTGTATACGACAAACTCGCTGTACGAATTTTCGTAAGAAAACTGGAATGCGTGTGTTTAGTGCTGTCAGTGGTTATCAGTTTCTTTGGACTTTACAAACACCTTCAGTTTATTTAGTTTTGTCGCCAAGGAGACGTGTTTGTTTACAATTCGTGAATGCGTTAATTTTGCTGAGGAGAGTTTTTAGTACATACTCAATATAAAATCACCAGGATTTTTAAAAGAAAGAGTGGCCACAATTGAAGTGCACAGATCAAAATTTAGAAATTTCAACTTCATTTTTTTCAAAAGTATTTAGCCAAAAGTTCAAATTTTGCTAATAACGGTTTGAATCAACTTCAAATCTCAACACTAAGAAATGTTTAAAAATGTTTAATCAGCGGTAAAAAGATGGAAAATTTTTGCACGTTAGGTTTTTCGATGCGACAGTTTAAAAATAGCATATTTTTAAAAACAGTACAGTTTAATCGAAACAGGATTTCCTTTTAAAAATTCCCAAAAATCTACAAATGTAAGTACGATTTTGTAACAAATTTTATTTGAAAAAGAAAACTCTGTAGTTTCCGATGATATAAAAAATATAGTATTCGGACGGAAATTTAGCTCGCGATAACGTAAAATGCGATAAAAATGGCCAAAAACCTTACAAAACATAAAATAACTCAAAAACTATTAATCCGATTAATTTCATTTTTACAGTATTAGCTTTCTTTTGTCCTATTTAGTCAGCGTGCCAAATTTGGTCCAGATCCGTCGAAATGTCTGGACGTGTATAGCGAGCAAACAAACAAACAAACTCTTCTCTTTTATCTATATAGACTAGCAGCATGGCCCGGCGTTGTCCGTGCAATGAAAGAGAGATGTGCATTGACATTAAATATAGATTCTAAAGGGAAGGAATGTGAATCCTCCCAGTGCAATGATAAAAAAATGAAAACGGCATCTGATCTGATAGCGTACAGAGGTTACCGGGAATTGGACGTGGCTAGGCTTCTCCCCTTGTACATGTCTGTGTTCTAACAGTCATTTATCACTAATACCTATGCAGTTACTAAAAACAAATAAGAATCCAGTCGTCGGTATAATAGCAAGTCTTCCTGCAGCAACGCGAACACAGAAGAGAAGGAAGGGAATTTAGCAGGGTTGCCTTCCCACCTCGCTCTCTTTCACCCTCGCCTTTGCTGATCGGGAAAAAATGTCCCGACTCTAGAGCACACAGCTTTGCTGAATGTAAACAATGGCACACGTGTGCAAAACATTGGCTTTAAAAAATAACAAAATAAATAAAAGCGTAAAATCTTACTGTAAGGAAGCTAATTTAAAGTTTAATAAAACAGCGTGAATGCGAAAATCAGCAAATGTAAGATGATTAAAGTTTGACAATTTAAAGGACCGAAATATAAAAAAAAGTGAAGCTATTAGCCAGTGCAATCAATTAGTATGAATTGCACCGTTACCAGAGTGAGGGACGTGGACCCTGCTTCACAAATCACTCCACAGAATGCAGTGAAACGGTTTATGTCCCAAACTATAAAAATGGTTTGTAACATCCACCCTTACACTGCAAAAATAAATAAATAATAAATTCATAAAATATAAAGTACAGATACACATGCAACAGGCTACACGCACTGATTGCTTGAATACCTAAACTATAAAAATAAATCAGAAATTAGAAGGTATAGACAGAGACACATGCAACAGGCTACACGCACTGATTGCATGAATACCTATACTATAAAAATGAAAAAAATAAATCTGAAATAGTATAGACAGAAATGTATAGATTGTATATATAGATTGTAAAGGGAAGGAATGTGAATCCTCACGCTTCAATGACAAAAAAAAGGACATGGGACTTCCAGCTGCAACGGAAAAAAAAATGAAGTAGGCACCTGATAGCTTACAGAGATTACCGGGAATTGGACGTGGCTAGGCTCCTCCCCTTCTACCTGTCTGTGTTCTTCCACGAAAGATGGACTCTGGAAAGTAGTGGTAGAGGAATGGAATGCAATACCCCTGGAAATTTTACGAAAAGCTCTTCTATCATGGAAATCACGATGCAGACTTATAGTCCAGAAAAGAGACTATCAGATCGAACATTTAAAAAAAATAGTCTTTACATTTTAAACATTAATTAAACGGCCCCGAAATCGTTCTAAAAATGTGTAAACACCCTCTGTAGGAATGTTTTATTAAGAATACCATGATATGTTATGCATTATGGAAAATATTTATGCTGCTACCAACACGGATGGATATACTATGAATACCACAATTACAAAAAGATTCTCATATCCTGTATGAAGAAAGTATATATAATCTATGAGATATTTACACATATGTCTGTAATTCACTTAACATGAAATTTTCCAAGATACAGAGGAAATTTGAAAACAATAATAATAAGTATTGCAAGTTTGCTTTTATGGCTGCAAGAAAGGCTTTAATTTAAATATTTTTTATTAAATTTGATCTGCCGTCCAGAACGTGTAGTTGAGGACAGTGTGAACTGCTTCGTTTCTACGGGTTCTGGTAAATTTCTTTGAACTGGATCTGAAGTGGATGCTGGACATTGAACATCACTGATAAAAGTAGATGATGATGGCATAGAGAAATCTGGAGAAACTTCTATATCGGTGGAATTTAAATTATTTGGAGTGTTAGTGGAGCATTTAGGTGTTGCTGGAATGACAGATGATTTTGCATTTAATTGGATATTTTTTAAACTTTCCTTTTGGGCTATTGCTTCTAAAATGTAATTTGGCTCTCTAATTGGTTTTTTTCTTGGCAGCCTTGGATCGACAATTTCTGGAACACAGCAGTCCATGTAAAATTGTTGCAATTTTGGAAGTATTTTATTCCAGAATTCATGATTTCTTTCAATTCTTATTGTTTCTGTATCATTTGGACTCCATATGAACAAATCACACCATTTTCTATCTGTATTGCTAATTGACCCTGAATTTGGAAATAATACTTGTGATTTTTAGGGAGATATAATTTGTTGTCTTTCACTTTGAAGCCAATGTTATGTTTTTCATTCACTACATCTATCAACGATTTTGTATTTAAAGCTGAAAATGGGCATTTTACTTCCAGCAATCCATCTTCACCTATAAGTCCATCTGGACTTGTACAGAGAAAAGGATACTGAGGATCCACAAACAGCCCACAATATTTTACTTTGGTGTCATTTTCTTCTTCATATTTTCTTTTTTGCAAGATCTTCGTTTGCCTTTCCATACTCCATAGCCTTTGTAGACACATTATCCCTGTAAAGTATCCTTTTAACTAAATTTGCACAAAGTGTTGTAGCTTTTCTGGAAACAACATCCTTGAAGAGAGTCGACGGAATCCTTTTTGATCTTTCATAACGCCACCTTTCACATGCAGCTTGCCCCTGGGTTACACTTTCTAATTCATCTTTAGATGTGACTGCAATCGAAGACATGTGTGCAGAAATTTTTAAATCAAAGCTCGTTTGATCCAAATCAGGGATATCAGGCAGATCTCCATAATGCTTATCTCCACCTCTGCCAACATGTTCTGCTACTCTTTTCTTAGATGGAAACAATTTTCTTCTATTCAACCTCTGTATATGGCGTCTCACTCGTCTTGCAATAAATTTTTGCTGAGGTGTGCCAGGGCTTCTTCCAGTTAAAGTTTTATAGGCATCATGTTGCCATTTCTGCGCAGGATTTTGGTATGCCACAACAGCAATGTTTGCACGACGTCCGATAGAATCTCCTTTTGCGAAGTCAATTCTTTTTCCCCCAATGGCTTTGCAGAAGTGGCTCATATATAATTCAGCAGGGTTGTTTGTTACATTAAAAATAAGTGTACTGCAGCATGATATAAGTACCCGCTGAATTTCACTCACTACTGCAGAAAGAATGCCAGTATCTTTCATGATATCATATACTGATGGATCTTTGTCGTGTAATTTCCTATTGCAGAAATCTGTACAAAGATTATGTTTCCCAAAAACGTGGGCAGGTCCATTCAAAAGTTCAGCAGCTAGTTTATCTATTTTGTCTTTGGAGGGTTCTTTAAAATCAGAAACTGCGTTTCGCTTGATTGCTGCTCTTGCACCTAATATCAGCCTTGGCATGTGAGATAAAAGTATTTTTCTTGCTTTTATACCTTTTATCCCAGTGAATTTAGAAGAATTTTTTTGAATTCTATCTATGGCTCTAAAATATCATCTGACAGCATGATTAGCACACTCAACTTTAATGACTCTACCTCCAAATGTAACATTTTCTTGTATTTTTGCCATTACATTTGTATCACCATCTGCAATCAATCGCGTGCTGCGAATGGTGTGAACTTTTTCCAGATACTTTAGACCTTCAACAATTATATCACTTTCCATCGCTGTTGAAGGACCGTTCCAATTTTTTGAACAAACATGTTCTTTTGGAGGAATTCTCTGGTCGTCTATTGCCTGGCAAACTAAACAAATTTTGTTTCGGATGCTGACAAACAATATTTTTTGGGTTAAAGCTCCAATGATCACTGCAACCCCACTGGAGGCATTATAACCATGGCCGTATGTGCGTTTACACCACCCTCCATCCACAATAACACATATATTATAGAAACCATCAGCATCTATATCTCCTCTTTTGCATGCTAAAGCTTTTTCTTCATTTATTGCTGCCTCCATGGTCTTTTGGGAACATGCTTCAATGATATCCCCTGCAGTTTTCTCTGAAGACCTGTATGTATTCTGGGACATGTATGACATACCCATCATACTAAACTTCTCTTCCTCTTGAGAGAATCCACTACCGGTAGACATAGCTGCTAAAACAGCAAGTTGATTCAAACATCCTCCCTTTTTATCTGTTATTAAATTCTCAGTATAACTGCAAAGGACTTTGTTACAAGAGAAATGGTATGTATGCACAAGACCATTTTTTGTAGTTTTATTGAATATCAGTCTCCCATTAAACTGGCAGTTATATGTGTGTTCTTCTAATTTCCTTGCTTGTGTTATTACAAATCCAATATCACAAACCACTCTCCCTGAAGGGAAGGGAAGTGGTACGATAGACTCATCTGCCTCAATTAACAATTCCGGGAGCGGTTGACAATCCGAGGGCGTATCTGCAGGAGCGCAGAGAGACGGTAATGTGTTTCTTCTCCACAGGATACATTTTCAGTCATTGATATTTTTGAAACTGGAGTAGAGGTCATAACTGCAGCATTAACTGATACATTAGGGCAGTCTTCTATAGGAGTTGACAAAAAAGAAGGAAGCAAATGTAATTCATCATTTTCAGATAATTCACTTCCAGTCATAGACCTGTAAAGAAAAAAAAAAAAAAAAATTAAAAAAATGAAGTTGCTGAAACATCAGATATTTTAAAATAAAGTGCATAATCTATAGAATTAAATTAATGATTTATAAAAGATGAATTTTTCTAAGGGATTTATTCTAAAAGTGAAATTAGATTTTATAGGAAATTATTAACGTGCTGTGTATATTAAATTTCTTATATTCTGTCATGCCCATGTATTTTTTAAGTAAATTATTGAATAAAAGCTTGATTATCAATCTCTGTTTCAGTAGTAAAAAGTTATCACCCATAAACAAGGGTGGATCCAGAAACTTTTTTCGGAGGGGGCGCAAATCATGAATACTCATTTTTATCTAGTGTAAAGCCCACTTAATATTGGTGAAAGCCCCATTTATCTAGTGTAAATATATTTTTCTCGGAGGGGGCGCGTGCCCCCTCGCCCTCCCCCTGGATCCGCCTTTGCCCATAAATGAATACTTTCAAGAAATTATTAAAGGTTCATGATGTCCTACAAGTTCTTTACAGCTATATGAATTTTTTGGAAAAAAAAAAAAAGAATCTGGAATGGCTCTAGTTGATTGTCCGAACACTTTATATTTTCCAGGATTGATTTTTTTTTTAATTAAATTTCATTCAACGCTCTCGGATCTAGTGTTCATGCACTAGTGCACTTAAAATGGTTTGAGTGTATAGGCCAAAATGCATAAGAATCTCGTTTTTTAGACTTGTAAAAAATGTGGAGATGTAATGAATAGTGATTTGGCCAAATAGCCGAATATTCGGCGGCCAAATATTAATTTTTTTAAAATTTCATTTTAATTGCAAATAAAATATTGCTTTTCAATTTTGTAATTTTACTAAATAAAGACTAATTAAAATTCATTTTACATTATTTGTAGGTACTTTTAAACACACAACACTATGTTATCAATGAAACTAAAAAAATCTTGGTCATGAAAAAAATATCTTTTACAGAGTAAACACTATAAAATTATATTTTGAAATATTCATAATTTAATGAATACCAGCTGGAACCCGTCGAAATGAACGGTCACTTTATTAACTTTTATTAATGTTTCAGAAATAGATGGGAACGATTAAGAATGTCACAAAGGTCTTGAACAAAACAGATAAGAACAATCGAAGAGCGAAGCAGATGTGATATGACAGGTGACAAAGTAAAGAAAAAGTTTCGTACCAGTTCTTACTTTAGCAACTATACGATGGTGGTGATATGATTCAAATCTTAAAAATTTCTTTTACTGCCCAACCATGCTTTCACGACCACAGCGTCTTTGGTGCAGAAGCATATTCCTTGGCCAGGTGGTCAGCCTGACACAAGCTCTCTGTTTTTTAACTCCAACAAAGCTTGGTACTCATTTTATCGAACCACTCAAGGGATGAAAGGCTGAGCCAAACTCGCCAAACTAGGGAATCGAACCCTGGACCTATGACACCCCTACTAGCAATTTTGCTCGGGCCATCATCGGCTGGCTACGTGGCCGGTGGTAGCCCGAGCAAAATTGTTAGTAGGGGGCAGCACGGTGCAATAACTGTGTTACACCACAGGGAGTATATTCTAACCATATTTCACCTTCATAAATATTACTTTGAAAGCGTACCATAATCCATGAGCAGTGGTGTAGTCGAAGGGGGACGCCGTCCCCCTACTTTTTCATTTCAACCCATACGTTCCCCCACTTTTTATTCTCAGGGGGGGACGCTCATTTACAAGTTTTTTTTTTTTTAATTCTGTGAAGAAATTAAAATTTTTGTTTTGTTCGCGCGAGAGCAAGTACATCGGTATAAAAATCAAAAGGAAACTTTTGACTGTTTGAATAGACTTTACAAATGGGATTGTAAGGTATTCTTAAACACTTCAGTATCGAAAACATGTCCATAAAAATTGAACAGATTATAATCTTCCCGAATGCATTCTGGGTAAAAAATGCCATTTCGAATGGCCGAAAAAGTGACAAAAATCGGGGTAGCGAATTGTCACGCACCCAATCCAAAAGAAAATCTGTTTTTTTGACATTGGACTGTTGACAAATGTAAATGGAAAAAAATTAAGTAGTTTACACGGTTGATCGAAATGATTTTGTTTTGACTATTGACAAGTAATTAATAATTCAACAATGAGTTCATTTTAATTAATTAATAAACAAATGATGGTTAAATTAGTTTTATTGGTTGTTTAAGGAATAATTACATTTAATGAATCCGATAAGTTTAGGTTAAACTTCGTCAAAAATGAGCGTCCCCCCACTTCTTTTCTTAGGACTGCAACACTGTCCATGAGTATATCGCATTTGCCTTCTTTGTTCCATAAAACACTTTTGGGGACTTGAACTATTTTGCAATTTTCGCCAAGCATATTCTCACTATGCTGCTCCTTTATTATAGGAAAATAAATTGTAGTGTTAGCCAGTTTATAGCAGAATTTGGTAGATATTGCCAGCTAGGCTTAGTTTTTGAGGACTTATTTTTTGGAGTCATACTTGGTGGTAGATCATCAAAAATTGTAACCTGGACGGCTTTCAATATTTTATTCCCTCCCTACCCCTCTCCTGTGTTATTATCTGTTGATTTTAAGCATTTCTCTGTAAAGGCCGTAATATTTAAGAAATATTTTTTGACACCCTGTAAAAAAATCTATAACTTCTACACACACCAAAACCAATACCAGTTGTACGATGGTAGTGTTTAAAATATGTACCAAATATGTGAGCTCAATCGAATGCCCCATTTTTGAGCTAGCGTACTTTTAAGTACTTATAAATGCAAAATATGAAGGGAAAAAATGGCTTAATTCGCTAGAAAATAGAAAACATGTCACAATTGAAAGAAAGCAATGACGTGTCCTGTATTCTGTGAGGGACAATAAACTAATCCGCCAAGCAGAGTGGACGCTTTTTCATAATTTGGCGACTTACATATAATTGATCATAATTTCGGATTAAAGTTACCAATAAAACAATACTCCTTATTTTACATTGCTTAAACTTCTATAAAGGCATAATTAATGCTGCCAAATATTTAATCTTGTCAACAGGTTGCAAATAACCTCAAACTAATAAACCACAAATTAAACTTCACAATAAAGATAGTTTTTAAAAATATAAATAAAAACTTTTTAACAAAAAAATTAAACCGCCGAAAAACTCAAAAGCAAAAAATAATAAACCTTTTCTTAATTAACCTTAATAACTAAGTTCTTAAACTAATGTGAGTATACCTAAGTAATTTTGAGTCGGTGCCAAACAACCAATGAACAAAGATCACTAAATTGCCTAAATCTCTATTATTAATAGGAGTAATTTATTGTTCACACACAGATTTTGAGTTGTGTATTACAAAGTAGACCTCTCTGCATTTCTGGGAAAGCTCGTTGATCGTGAGAGACGTGAGGAGAGCGCATTTTTTGGAATGTTAATGCTTATCGCCGAAGATTTCATGTTGCACTGTCAATTTCATTTGGTTATTTCTTTAAATTTAAGGTAATTTAGTGATCTTTGTTCATTGGTTGTTTGGCACCGACTCAAAATTACTTAGGTATACTTACATTAGTTTAAGAACTTAGTTATTAAGGTTAATTAAGAAAAGGTTTATTATTTTTTGCTTTTGAGTTTTTCGGCAGTTTATTTTTTTGTTAAAAAGTTTTTATTTTATAATTTTTTGTGGCTATAAATGCAAATTAACAGCTTAGTGACGTCAAATTGAGCAAGCGAATTCTATACATTCATCTGTGTACGTCACACAGTAGCTAGAATTAAAAAATAACTATTACGCATGCTCGAAAATTCAAGAAATTTCGGATCTTTCAACAGTTCTGAAACTTCCTATTTGCAATATTTGACGCATTATCATACCTCCAAAAAAAAAAAAAAAAAAAAAAACGTCGCCAAGCGGTACACCTTTCTTTATGGTTGCCTGTCAAAACTACCACCGGCAGGGTATTTCACTCCCGCTGAACATCGCCCACGATGCCGCCAGAACCAACACTAAATGAACATCAAATGTAAACAGCACCGGAACGGAACATAAACCAATTCTTTTTAGCTGTATGAATTTCGAAAAAAAATTAACAAATTGAACTTCGGAAATTTTAATAACATTCAAATACTCTTTTGCGAAACGGCAAACAAAAACAAAATGTGTGTATGTGGGATTTACACATTCGCATGCGTTAACATGATTTATTCAAAATTAAAGCATCGGCGCATATGTACGTAAATTCAGAACTATGAAAAATCTTAAAAGAATCGTTTTAACAAGCATACAAAATGCACACATGCACAAACAAAATGCACACATATGTGCTGTGTACTGTGAACGAAGATGTATAGGTGGTTTGATGAGCAGTTTTAAACGGTGACGTAAAAACGTCGCCAATATCCCTTGCAATGGACGATATCGATACGATGCTATTTCAATCACGTGTCGGTGGAAAATACAAATTTGAACTAAACAGATTGGAACATCGAGTATCAACTGAAACTACATTTTAAGTTGATTGGTTGGAGGTTATGCGTTGGCTGAAAAATGATGTCACACGGACACCGACAATTTAAAAAAAATCAACTCTTCTGGTAATAGCATCTAACAAATATCGATTCAAGAGCTTATATGCCTCGTTAGAGCTCCTATTTTATTTTATGAAAACTATAAAATTTAAGGACTATTGAATTTTCACGAGGAAAAGGAAAAAGATCACTAAACGAGCTGGCATTTAAAAAAAAAAAAATTTAAAAGTCATATTTTATGCGTGTTCATACATTACAATCAGTGAGTGAAAAAATCAATCATCCCCTGTTTTCCTACCCTTAGGATTGGAATTTTTTTTCCAAATCTATATGGGACCAACTTCAAGGTATACCCTTTCCAATAAAAAAAGAATTATCAAAATCGGATTACTCTGTAAAAAGTTATGCGTGGTCATACATAAAAAAAAAATATATACACGTCGACTTGAGAACCTCCTCCGTTTTTCGTTGGTTAATAACGGTGCACTGCATAATCGTAATTTGAATTATTTTACTCTTTTAAGATACTGGGCTACATTTTGATAAACATGTGTTATAGATCTGCATTGCTTGCAGATATAGACTGGCGCAAAAAAATGTCTCTTTTCAAATCACTTCTCTTGTTTCAATTCAAAATTAGTAATTATTAGCATATTTTCTATGTTATGTGGCATTGCTTTAGCCCATGTGATTGTGTTTAGACTCAATTGATGCAGCATCCTACATCATCAAATTGATGCTTTCAGAAGAAAATTGCCAAATGAATACTGCTATTTATATCATTTCGGAAAATGCATCACCTGAAATTTTAAACTCCTGTTATCCTCTCTTTGTTCTGAAATTATTCAGCTGAATATATAGAATTATTCGTCTATAACTATTCGGCCGAATACCTGTTCAGTATTCGGCTAACCAAATATTCGGCAAAACAGCAGAATACCTACCGAATAGTAGCCGAATATTCATTGCATCCCTAAAAAATTGAAGTTGTACACTTGCTAAAATTTATGCAGCATGTAAGACAGTGACCTATAATATGCATACATAATTCATTTTGGGCACAAACGAAATAGTGATTGACCACAGATTTTCAATGGATGGAATGTATCCATAGACCGTAATATATTTTGAGTCTTAATTACCCAGTCGATCGTAACCAAAAAAGTGTTGCAGTCGATTGGAACCTAAGATGAAGGTGCAGAACTAGATGTACAACATTTCTAATTATAAAATTTCAACATTCAGCAACTAATAGTTGTATCTCATACAAGTTTGAAGAAAAAGTCATGTGCACAAAATTGCCTTCAAAATTAGATTGAGGAGCAGGCCCGGACTGGCCAGGGTGTCTGACTGTCTGCAGACAGGTGGGCTCACGCCCTCGGCGGGCCCTCCCTACTGAGCGCGGGCCCCCAAACAGAAAAAAGAAAGAAAATAAAAAGTGCTATACTGATAGCCCTTGAATGAAGTTTGACACATAAAAATATTTTTGCAGCTGCAATTGTGCCCCAGAAGGCTTCAAAACACTTCATTTTAAATGTAGTTCTCAAAATTTTTTCAGTTAGGGTTCCCGAATGAACAAGGGATTAATTTATATAATGACGCATATTAATTAATAGATCAATATTTTAATAATGCATTAATTATCAATCATAATTAATGAATAATAACATCATACCTCCCCCCATACCCCGAAAGTTAACACATCCTATTAATGAGTTGCGCAATAACCCGGGCCCCCCTTCTCTTGAGACGGGCGGGCCCCTACCCTCCCAGTCCGGGCCTGTTGAGGAGTTACCTGTTCAGGGAAATATTGCTAAATTCCATGCAATTAACATTTTGTTGTAGTGTTTTGCATCCCCGAAACACTCTAAATTTTTATTTAATGCAATTAAATTCTTTAAAAAAGAAAGGCTTTTTAAAATGTTATCCAAAAATTATTAAAAGTTCTTTTCCGTCACTGTCTTACGTTGAGAGGGAAAAAAAAAAGAATCTCTACTTATTATAAAAGAAGATGTCTATGTATGCGTGTTTGTGATGGGCAAACAGATATTACAGAAACGTAAACTATCAAATTTGGTACACAGGATGTTTTAAACATGAAATTATGCACTTTGAAGTGATTTTTTCAAAAAATTGGATCTAGAAATCTTGTTTTATGCAAGTTTTCGCATTTTTAAAAATTTAATTCATAGAAATGGCCGTACATTTTTTTTTCTTTTTTAAAATCTCGAATAATGCTGACATAGTTTTTGTTAATCATTCTACAGTTCAAGCATGGTGGCATGAGGAATTTATTCTTCAAATGCATGCAGCACTTCTTGTACTTAACAGAAGAATTGTCAATTTCATTTTCATTTTCTCAATAAGAATGCTTACGCATAAGTGAAATTGAAATTCATTACAAACCTAGCTAGTCATCTTGCACATGAAATGGACATATATTTCTTCTGTTTACTAGGAGTGACCGTACAAACGTCAAAAAAGAGCACAATTTTATGCTCTAGATCCAGTTTTTTGAGTTCAAAATGATTCTTCTTTGAAGATGGTGCCCTAGTGGTATGCCTACAGTGTCCGGCTGCCCCTGCTGTTTACAAAGTAACACTGTTTACAAGTTTTGTAACTGTTTTGTGAATTTCTGGAAAGAAGATGAATTCTGCACACATTTGGTTCCAGTAACAATTATAATAATTAAAAACGCCTGAGGTACTTACGTATTATATTGGCGGTTGGACAAGACAAGAGATTTTTTGCCGAAATAAATGCCGGGCACATGAAATTATTAATGGTTTTAATACTATTGGCAACTCATTTGACGAAAAAACAGTTTGGCGGGAATGACCGCCGGGATAATACGCAAGTACCACTTCTGACTCAATAAGAAGCCTAGAGACTTATTCACATTTCAAAGTTTTTTTGTTTTATTGAAAATTGCTGTAGATGGAACCAGGCCCTGATTACCGCACAGGCCAACTAGGCCGCAGCCTCGGGCCCCCAAATTTTAGTGGCCTCAAAATGATTAAAATAGTTTTACCATTCTTAAAAAAAAATGTTTTCTGCTAAATTTTAACAGTACTGAAATTAGATAAAGAGATGCACTTTGACAAGACATACCGTTCAGCAAAATGTGGTTTGTTTACACTGCAGTCAGGGATAACGTGACAACATTTAATTTTGAACATAACTGCATCAATAATTTGTGAAATTTAAGTTAAAAATATTTGGACAAGAGAGAGTTTGAAGCCAAATCCCCTCTTCCTGCCCATACATATCATTCAAAAGAAATTCCCCAGTGACAATATTTGGTTAAAAAAAAAAAAATTAAATAAAGGTATGACTGTACAGGGCGCCCCAAAAAGTACCCTTGGCCTGGGGCCTCACAATTTTTTAGTCAGGCTCTGGATGGAACAAGTTAAAATTTTACATACAAATTTGTTTATAACAATAATAAAACATGGTGACCTATGTAAATCACCTTAAGCTTCAAGTGCAGCAACTATATATACAAAAATAATAGTAATAATGGCAGGTGCATTTTTAAAACAGCTAACAGAGTTCGTTAAATTCAAAATTTAAAGTTGCTCACAAGAATTTAATTATCGACAAAAATATTTACTAAAATAAGAAACATTTTGCACCACCTTTTCTCTCTCTCTCTTTTTTTTTTTTTTTTTTTTTTTTTTTGTCACCCATTATACAAATTTTCAGTTACAGTAAAGTACACAAATAAATTATCACATGCAGTATCATAAAAACAAATAGTATATATTTTGCCTGTTGGCGTTTTTGACGGCTAATTAAAGGTCGTTATAGAAACTATTACAGAAACTATTTATTATTGTTATTTTTTTCATAATAGAGCAAAATATAAGAATATTGCTTACCTTTGAATGTCTTTTTCGGATTTCCTCCGCTTTCGCTGAGCTACTGACTGCTTACCACGTTTCTTTGGCCGATTTCTATTTCGGCTTTTACTGGTGTCTTTAGGAAACATTGTCCAGTTGAACTAAGATAGGTATTAATAGATCCGTTTGAAAAATACAGGTTTACAAAGAATGTGAAATAATAATTCACAATGTAAAAAGAATCCTCAAATATCAACACGGAAGCTATACGGCCACGCTTTCTAGGCTGATTTTTAGTTTGGCTTCGACTCGAACATTTCGAAATTTTCTCCGGTAATTATCCAATACATTTGTATTGAAAAATACATTTTTACAGTAAATGAAAAATGACAATTACACAAATGTGACCAACAAGAAAAACACAAAATGATAATTACACATAAATGAAAAATGATAATTACACAAAATACCAACAACAAAGCGAATGTAAACAAACGATAATTATCCAAGACTCATGGTTTTTATTTTAATGTTCTACTGGTGTCTTTAGGAAACATTGTCTCGTTGAATTGTAATAGATACGTTTGAAAAATACAGGTTTACAAAGAATGTGATATAATAAATTCACAAACGTAAAAAGAATCCTCAAATATCAACACGGAAGCTATACGGCCATGCTTTCTAGGCTGATTTTAGTTTGGCTTCCACTCGAACATTTCGAAAATATTCTCCGGTAATTATCCAATACATTTGTATTGAAAAATACATTTTTACAGTGATTGAAAAATGACAATTACACAAATGCGACCAACAAGGAAAACACAAAATGATAATTACACATAAATGAAAAATGATAATTACACAAAATACCAACAACAACGTGAATGTAAACAAACGATAATTATCCGAGACTCATGGTTTTTATTTTAATGTTCTTGAGGTTTTCGCTAAGGCAAGCGAGGCCTGCATAAACCTCTAATGATTCTTTATGGGACAAACACAAAACAATAATACCGACACTTCTACCACAAGTGGCTGTCTCAGTTGTTCCAGTACCCTAATGGTACAAAATAATAATATAGAAAAAGAAAAACAGAATGACGAAAGAAGAGAAAGATTGAAAAAAAAAACGAGAAAGAAAACTTAAAAAACTAATAAAGTACAACTAAAATGCACATTGTAAAACAGCAAAAACCTGTAGTAAACAAAAATGCAATCGAGATTTGGGGTTGCTGTAATAAAACTTTCCGAACGTTCAAGCAGTGATCGCAGCGCCGCGCTCTTACTGTAGGAAAGTTCCTTTTTTTTTGCACACACTCTCAGGGTTCCACAATGCTAAATTAAGGTACAAAATATTTATATATTAAAAGCAACTGAAAAGCTACTAAATAACTACAGTTTATTCGCGATTACATATTAAAAAATTATGTAAAAAAATTAATATATAAAAAGTACATTCCGATTTCCGACAATACTATATACTGGTATGCGAAAGATGGCGCCACCACCGTAAAAAAAATGCAATTTTAAAATATTTTTACAATTTTTTTTTTTACATAATTTACTTTTACTGTGTAGTTTTCAATAATCTAAAGACGTATGCAAAATTTCTTCTTAGTTGATGGAATTTTTATGGAGATAATGTGTGCACAGCATTATAGCATTAGCGTCTATGGGCCGACGAACACCCTTAAGAGAACAGAATGAAATTAAGTCAGGTGATGGGTAACAAAGCATCATCTAAATGTCTTAAAAGATTTGAGTAAATTAAAAGGGTTTGTAAAAGTTGCATTATATTTTTTCTTTTTTAGGGGGCGGGGAGAGAGGGGGGCGTCACTTTAAGGCGTCTGGAGGTAATACAGTAGAACCTCGATTCATCGTTTTCCATGGGGTACGTAGGAAAAAGCGATGAATGTGGAAAAACGACAAATGCGGGTTCAATTCAAAATACAAAGAAAGCATTCTTAATGCATACTCGCAATAACTGTATACTAAGAAATACTAATATGTAACAAAATCGTAAAACAAATAAGTAGAAGATGGAAATTAAATGATACTTATTTTTAAAAATCAGTAATTTTATGTTGAGTTTTTTTGTCAGTGAAACAGTAAATTTTCACTTAAATATTAAATAAAATATTATGTGATTTTATGTTAGCATAAAAATGTGCATGCAGTTTCAAATACCGTTATTGCTTCGTACTAGTGTAGGCTCAGCCTCATCGGGATGAACATTATCCTCTGCTTGGCCATTAATTCAATCTTTGCATCATCACACGTTTCTTCCATGTTTAGGATACCGCATGCCTCACCGTCCTGATTAATTGAAATGTAATCATTAAATTTCACGCTATACACATCCTCTTCAACATGCAACCAGTGTTCATCTGATCATCAATAAACCAAGAAATCATATCAAGAAGCAATTAAAGTTTGCATCCCATATGGATCCATTTAACGTTTAATTTCATTTTGGTCAGGAGAAAAATTTTACAATGATGAACACGGGAAAGACACTTTTTGGCGAACGATTCTTGCGGGTTTCTTTAACATTAATCAAATACAATTTGTGCAGGGACCATCGAAATAAAACGATCAATATGGGAAAACGATGAATGCGGGAACGATAGATCGGGGTACTACTGTACAATAGGTGGCTGTTCGACTTAAACAAATTACGTCGATTTCTTTTTTAAAATTATTATTTTTTTAATTTTGAGAAAATTGTGCAAAAATTTTCAGGCATAATATTAAAATTTCTGAAGTTAATAGAACAAAATTCAGTTACTGACGAGGAGATTGAGTTAAATAACATTGTTTGAAATCTTCCTAATTAAATATATCTATAATAATAAAAATGAATGTTTGTAAATCTGTCTGTCTGTATGTGTGCGGTCTCCAGACAAACCTACTGCATGCAGAACTCTGAAAATTTGAATATATAAGCCCATGAGTCCGATAATGTGCACCTGAGAATCAGAATTTTAAAATTTTAATTACTTTTTTAATTTATAATTAAAAACTGTTTTCAGGATGCCATGCTCGGCGAGTTTCGCCAGCGTGATACTGTGAAACAACATCGCATGCATTGGAAAACATGAAATGGCACGGAAATTTAGTCAGTTTTGCGCCAATCTATAACAATAAAAATGAATGTCTGAAAATCTGCATGCGTGCGATGTCCAGAAAAAACTACTGGACGCAGAACTCTGAAAATTCGAACATATGAGCCCATTCCTTCGGTAATGTACACCTGAGGCTCAGAATTTTGAAATTTTAATTACTTTTTAAATTATTAATTAAAAACCGATTTTAGATCGTCATGTTTGGCGAACTTTGGCCTCATGAAAAGATTTATGCTTGAAGTGAGTGGTAACCGCAAAAGTAAAAATACCGTTTTTTATGTTGCCGTGCTTGGCGAGTTTCGCCCAAATGCTACTATAAAACAAATCGTTTGCATTTGAGAAGCATGAAATGGCACGAAAATTTCATCAGGTTTATCCCAAATCTATCTATCTCTATAATAATAAAAATGAATGTTTGTAAATCTGTCTGTGTGCGGTCTCCAGACAAATCTACTGCACACAGAACTCTGAAAATTTGAATATATAAGCCCATGAATGCCGATAATGTGCACCTGAGAATCAGAATTTTAAAATTTTAATTACTTTTTTTAATTATTAATTAAAAACCGTTCTAAAACGGAAATTTTCTTACCCTGTGTTACGAATTTTGGGAGCAACCCGCTGTTCTGGGGTTTAAAATAGTTTAAAATTCATATTCTATGCATTAAATAGTTAAATTTTAAAATTAAAAAAAAAATTACTTAAAAACTGTGGTTTAAAAAATTATTTTGTGAAAAATTGTTCTGCCATTCGAATACTATGCGAAACTCCCCTTCCGTTTTTTCAAATGGGAGAAATGTGTGACGTCACGGCAGTGAGTTGTTTTTAGTGGTGTGTTTGTAAGTACGTACCTGAAACTCTGGAACCATTATCTGCACATTCTGTTATATAATTGTGGCCTAGAGTACTAATCTGGAGTTGCAGTTTACACGTCAGATTTTGTAAATCGCATAATTTAAGGGGTTCACGGGCAACGCCGTGCGGGTCTGCTAGTATATATTATTTTGAGAAAATTTTGTGTGACCACTTCGTGAAAACAACTAGTGGTCAGACAAAAGGGAATGAAATGAAATTTTTTTTTAAAGTAGGCGGTTAGTAAATTAAAATTACAGGTTTTTAATTTGCTACAAATTTGAATTATTTTTGAGGCTTGACGTAAACTTTGATAAAGTTCTCAAGTAAAATCATCAAAATATAATTCAATCGGATGTTACAGTGTTAAATATAGGCTACTTGCTATTACAAAGCATTTTCCAGGTATTCTCTTTTCAGAGCATCTTCTTTTGCACCTTTAAATGACTTTTTGATGTAGGAAGCTCATCCACTAAAAGAAAATGTTAATTGTGAATGTAAAATATTTTTTCTATTGACAGTTTGTCTCAGTAATTTGTTACTCTCTAACCTGTAATCTATAAACAATACAAAAGAGTTATAACTTTGCTTTCTATATTTCATCCAGTATGCTAATTCCATTTTTGTACTCCTACAATGCAAGCGAAATTTCGCGCGGTTAGTAAAAACTCATCAATGACTGATGGGTACATCAGCTAGTAAAGTTATATAGAATGATATTCTCCGGAATATTTTTTAACAATTCGTTTGCTTATACAAAATGTATTTTTCAAATTTGAGCCAAAATGCTGCCCCTAAAATTTGCCGCCTCGGACAGGGGTCCGGTTTGTCCGGTCCTAGGGCCGCCCCTGGGTGGGAGCCCTGAAATAGTCATAACTTACTTAAAATTTGTCCTACAAACTACAAATTTGTGTTGTTTTGATCAGAAGAAAACATTTTTACCTAAGCAAGATCAATATTGTACAACTTTACTACAGTAACTGTAAAGTCCATTTATTTCTCATTTTTTGGTTGACAGAGTGAATAATGTCAACAGCTGATTTTGTGAAGTGCTCTATTTTCAATTTCCACCAAATTTATACACAAGCAGTTAAAAGTATGCTTTAATATCGGATTGAAAATTTTTGATGGGTATTTTACAGATGAAGTTTTTAAATATAAAATTATGAACAAGTACACACATCCTTATTATCATTGCATTGTACTATTTCTTTAAGATCATCTATCCATATAATTACATTTAAAAAAAGTATATACAACAGTACTGACAGTATAAAAGTGTTTTTTGATGTTTCTATAAATTTATTCCAACAAGCTTTGAAGGAGAAATAAAAAAACTCACTTAATAGAAACAGGTACACTCTATATTTCCTCTTAAAGAAAAAAATACTTTCTGCAGAAAAATAATACACTTTTTCAAATAAACTACATTTTCGAATTTAAAAAGATAAGTGTTTTTCCCCCTAACAGTTTAATTTCACATAAGAACAACCAGCATTTTTAATGATAAATCAATTCATTGTTCATGCGTATTTAATCAAAATATGTTTCACTTAATAAAATTGAATTGACAATCTTAATTCTTTATGCATTTGATTTTTAATAAAAAATTTAAAAATAAGTATTGAAAGTGAAAGTTTCAAAACATAGTATGAAATGCAAACATTAAAAGAAAAAAAAAAAAAAGGAAGTATAGTGAAAAACAAAATCAAACATACCCTGTCTCAAGGAGCAGAAAGATTATTTATCATGGTATTTCTGTAACTGTATATACTTACAAATGATAAGCTATAACAAATAAATACATGTATATATAAATATTGTCTGGATATAATTTAAAAATAGAAAAACTGATTTTTATTTAATGCCACATTGATTGAACCAGTGAATCATTCTTTATCAGTTGATAGTTTCTTCCTGAGGTATTGTGCACATCAACTTTATATAAAAGCATAAAAGCATTTTGAGGTCAATAAATTGATAGACATAGTCTACAAAGATACATTTAACTCTATTGTCACCATCATGATTTACTTTGTTGCAAATACAAATGTTTGTAATAAACATAACCTACATATGATTAGTACACCAGTTGTACCCAACTAGCTGTTATGTAGTGACTCTTAAAATACAAACATGTCCATCTGAACATATTCTTTTCCTAGCTATTGTAGTTTCATATACAGGTACAAAACAGTACAAATTATGAGTGCCTGTAATAGTTGTAGCTTTCTCAAAATGCTTAAATATCTGAATACATTAAATTCATTGTAAAATCTTTTTACATGAAGTAAAAATCTGCGAGGATATTTCAGGGTTCTCCCCAGGCCTTTCTGGCAAGGCACATAGTCCAACAAGTTTTACTGACCGTTCAGCAAAAAAATCAGAATATCACTTCAAATGCTTTAATTCGATTGGAATACACATTACAACTTCATAATGCTACCTGGTTGACAAAAAGTTCTGAGGAGGTCACTGAACTTACTTTCATATAAGAACACAGTATAATCTCAGCCCCTTCAAATTTTACTCCCATTCTCCAGGAAAAGATTTCCTGAGCATTTGTCAGAAAAATTTTCACTTAAATTACAAAAATATCAAGCTTTTAATGAAAATATAATGTTAATTATAAAATTAGCAGTTAACAAATTTTAGTATTTTATCACAAAGTTTAAATAAAAAGCTAAGAAGTGAAAAATACTACATATTATATCTAAACAAAGTAAATATTAGATGTAGGTATTGTCATTTATTTGCAGCTGTTCAAAAGAGTTATCCCACCTGCTCTCGGATGCTAGTACTATAGTTACTAAAAACTGTTTTTAATTATTGAATGATAGCCATCACTGCCCTTACACTGGCAATATGCTGACATGGTTTATAAAAAAGAGAAAATGTGATTTCATAAATCCAGATAGAATTACATAATAGAAATGTATAATATATCAAGAATATATGAACTTATCATGAAAGTAAATATCTTTTTAAAATAATTAGGTATCAGCTAATGCTTATAGTATATACACATATAAGGCTTATCATTTATCACTATATATTTATACAAATACTATGACAAATAGTGTTTCTGATTCCTGAGAGGGTATGTATGATTTTAAGTTTTCATTATATATCTTGTTTTTTCTCCTAATCTTTAGACATCATACTATCAATGCGGCAATAAATAAAAATCAGTTTTTCTATTTTTAAATTATATCCAGCCAATATTTATATATACATGTATTTATTTGTTATAGCTTATCATTTGTAAGTATATACAGTTACAGAAATACCATGATAAATAATCTTTCTGCTCTGAGACAGGATATGTTTGATTTTGTTTTTTACTATACTTCCTTTTTTTTTTCTTTTAATGTTTACATTTCATACTATGTTTTGCAACTTTCACTTTCAATATTTATTTTTAAATTTTTAATTAAAAATCAAATGCATAAAGAATTAAGATTGTCAATTCAATTTTATTAAGTGAAACATATTTTTATTAAATACACATGAACAAGGAATTGATTTATCATTAAAAATGCTGGTTGTTCTTATGTGAAATTAATCTGTTAGGGGGGAAAAACACTTATTTATCATTTTTAAATTCAAAAATGAAGTTTATTTGAAAAAGTGTATTCTTTTTCTGCAGAAAGTATTTTTTTCTTTAAGAGGAAATATAGATTGTACCTGTTTCTATTAAGTGAGTTTCTTTATTTCTCCTTCAAAGCTTGTTAGAATAAAATTTATAGAAACATCAAAAAACACTTTTATACTATCAGTAACATTGTATATTCTTTTTTAAAATGTAATTATATGGATAAATGATCTTTAAGAAAATAGTACAATGCAATGATAATAAGGATGCATGTACTTGTTCATAATTTTATATTTAAAAACTTCTGTAAAATAACCATCAAAAATTTTTAATCAGATATTAAAGCATACTTTTAACTGCTTGTGTATAAAATTTGGTGGAACTTGAAAATGGAGCACTTCATGAAATCAGCCGTCGACGTTATTCACTCTGTCAAACAAAAAATGAGAAATAAACGGACTTTACAGTTACTGTAGTAAAGTTGTATAATATTGACCTTGCTTAAGTAAAAATATATTTTCTTCTGATCAAAACAACACAAATTTGCAGTTTGTAGGATAAAATTTTTGAAAGTTGTGGCTATTTATGTGTGTATAGGTGTCATTCAAGATGGCGTCCAACAGGGCATCCAACATCTGAAATTTGAAAGCTCATAACTTCTGTATCCCTTAATTAATCTCAATATAATTGATATACTTGTAATCAGCTTCAAAAGTTGTACATATGTACCAAATTTCATCAAAATCTGTGATGGATGGTGTCATGGCCTGGTTGATCTGACATGGAATGACCCTTACCTGGAACTTTAAAATACTCAGATTTTAAGGTAATTGTTGCTATTTTACATTTTATTTCCTTCACTTAAGTGGCAAAAGATCTTTCAAAGAATTGGAGGCAAAAATGTGCACGAATCCTCCTTCTTAATCCTCATTTTCTAAACTAACTTACCAGTTTTGCAATTTTATCGTCAAAGCTTTTCAGCATTTAACTCTGCAATTTGAAATATATGATGTAAATATGTCAGTTGTACCTGAAATTGAAACAAATATTACTTTAAAAACCTTAATATATTTATTCTTGAGGGTTATTCCCAGGAAATGCGAATGTTTTTGCAAGATTTCACCACTATGATCTTGGCTATATTTCTCGTTTGTTTCACGATTGAATTTCTGTGGCCACTATAACCTCAAATACCACTTATTTTAACATATAAATTTTAATAAGTTTTACTTTTTTAAGCAAAGATGAAACCTCAATAAAATCTTCTGTACTCTCTGGTGGCTTCTACTAAAATTCATCATGAGTGGTCCTATTCAATGTCAGATACAGAAAAGCATTCTGGAGGAAGTACTAAATTATTTTGTCTCCTTTTTTCTTATAAGTTAATTTGAATTTACAAAATAAGTCAATCTTCTATAGTGTAAACTTAATTCATTTGGGAGGAGGGGAGATACGTGGTCCTGTAACCCCTTCTGCCAACGGTCCTTATCACGGTAACTTACGTCCTTAAGTATCACGGGTTGTCAGGTCTAGGACATAGTGTCCCTCAAAACAAAAGCACTAGCTCGAAATCAGCTTAGCCATACATTTCTTAAATGCAAGAAAAGCTATCTCTTCTTTCCTTTGAGATATGAAGGGAAACGTGAAAACAAAGTTTTGGCCCCTTACCCCTGTTTGGGTCTGAATTTTTAAAAACTCTGAAAATTCATTTTAAGTACTTTTGTTAGTTACATTTTAAAGCAAGAATTTTATGGCTATCTCTTTTTCTCTCTAAGATATGCAGGGAAATGTGAAAAGAACATTTTGTCCCCTTACCCCCATTTGGGTGCAAATTCTAAAAAACCCTGAAAGTGATTTTGAAGTATTTCTGTTACTTACATTTTAAAGCAAGAATTATATGGCTATCTCTTTTTTTCCTCTGAAATTTGAAGGGAAACCTGAAAAGAATGTCCTGGACCACCCCATCTGGACACAAATTTCTAAAAATCTCTTCTTAAAGATGCCTTGGGTACAAAAGCTATAAACTCCTAAAATTTCGTGTGTGTATCTCCAGTAGATTTGGGTGGGCGATGATCATCAGTCAGTCAAGTCATCTTTCTTTATATATAGAGATTAAGTTTTTTTTTCCTTGCATGTATCTAGAGATCTGAACCATGGTGACGGCACCTTACATTTGTACCATGCTGCCGTCGCCGAGGCCTAGACCAGTGCGCCGGCAAAGGACGCTGATTGTGTGCTGCAGCATACAATCGGCTTTTAAAAAAAAACTTTAAAAAAAAATGTGCCTAAACTTTCAACTGCTTATTTTTTTCCTGAATACTTCTTAACTTTTTACAGGCCAATGTTTTCAATTAGGATCATCAAATTAAAAAAAATATTGAAAAATTTAATTTTATCAATACTGACTTGATTGTTTGAAACACAAGTTGCATTTCTATCATTAGTGGAAAATTGGATTAAAAAAATCATAAAAATAGCTATTTCATAAATTTTTACAGAGCTATCTTGATACCCCCAATATTTCACTTATTATATAAAACATTGGTTCCCAACCCCCTGGCCTCAGATCAAATAGTAATGGGCTTCCCAAGGAACATTATACTCTTTCCATTTTATTTACTTTAGTGTATTTCTCTCGTTTTTTTGCAACTTAGTCTTGTTTGTGCTGATTTACACCTTGTAACAGAAGAAATATTGTAATTCTTTTAACATTTCTCTTTTCTTTTTGTTGTTTATTAAACATTTTAAGCAGGGCTGCCAACTACTACGCATTTGGCGTAGTAACTACGCATTGTTTACTTTTTCTACGCTCTACGCAACGCATGTTGAGAACTACGCTTTTTTCCTTCTTTTTCAAGGTAAAGAAATCTACAGCCAAAAATGTACCATCTTATGTAAATTTGATATTTTTTTATATTTCAATATCCCTATCTTATTTTATGTTTTGTACGTGGATAGAAAGATATCAGCGCACCCCTGCCAAGTAATCGACTTGACGTTGGCGCAAGTTAGCTGGCCGTCAGATTTTTCGACTCCTTGGCTTTCTCCCCAGCCACGGAAACGTTCGCTAACGGATCTTGGCCAATGGGATGACTCTGCTCAGACGGCTTTCTTGACGTCAATGAAAGCTTCCGTTCCTACCATGTTGGGCTCCCGTTGGGCTTGGGCAACAGAAATACGGGGTGCGCACATCATCTATTTTCCTTGGTGGTGCGTGCGCTGAAAGTTCCAGGCATGAAAATCTTCCGCTTTTTGGCGGATTTCCGCTTTTTTTGTTTTTTTTGGAAGACCTCCACTTTCCGAAAATGTTTTAAAGCCTTTCCGCTTTTTCTCAAAAAAAAAAAAAAAAAAAAAAAAAACAGTGATTACCGAACCTAAAGCAAAACATAGCGGACATAGCAGAGTAACAAGAGGACGATAATGCGCGCCTCGGATGTACGTTTTCACTGCATCTTGCACTGCGCCTATACTAAAGTCAGCTAGAGTGCCATGTTACTGATTTCCTGAGTTGGTAAATTCAAAACTTTAATCTAATTAAACTTTAAACTAATCTAACTTACTTTAATCTAACTATAAACTAATCTACTCAGTTTTAAACGATTTTCGCAAAATCCCGAAATCTGATCAATTTTTTTTAATTAGATGCTTATAGTTTAAGGTGAGTGACCACCTATCATTTCACCAAATATCATTTTTTCACCTTTGCAGTTATTACGTGATGTGCGAACACAAATTTACGCAGTTTGAAATGATTTTCGCAAAATCTCAATCTAGTCAAGATTTTTTTTTTAATTCGACGCCTACGTTTTACGTTGAGTGAGCACCTATCATGACACCCAATTTCATATCATTTGCTTCAGTCGTTTTTACGTGATGCTCGAACACAAATTTACGCAGTTTGAAAGGATTTTCGCAAAATCTGAAAATTGAATCAAGATTTTTTAAAAATTCGACGCCTATGTTTTAAGTTGAGTGACTACCTATCATGACACCCAATTTCATATCATTCGCTTTAGTCGTTTTTACGTGATGCTTAAACAAAAAAAGCGTCACGGACAGAATGACAGACAGACAAACTTTTTTTTGAGGGTCACATCGGATTCTCGGGTGCTTGAAACGGATAGAAATCGCAAAATTTTTGAATTCCAAGAAATGTACAGACAAGTCTAATTTTATTTATATAGATTTATGAAAATGTACATAACCAAGCAAAAAAAAGAAAAGAAAAGATCATTACTAAATTTCATGGGTCAATCCACATAATACTTACTTTTAAACAACATTCAATTGATACTCTCTCTGGGTTAAAAGTTAACGAAATATGAAATTTAAAAATGCTCTTTATTCGCGTTCGCAATTGGAAAAAAAAAAAGAATGAAATTGAGGCGACACAAGTCATGTTTTAACGTCTCAGCAGAATTCGCTCTCTTGCTTTATTAGCCAGCTCGCCGAGTGAAGACAGAACATAACAACCTTCTCGATGTGGACGCGGCGGCGGTACCTCGGTTTGTGAAGGCCCGTTTTCCCCGTATTGCATAAATTATTATTTTTTTTTTTAAAGCACATTCAAAATTTGGTTCTTCTGCATATCGGACGGAAATATTTCTAAAATGGTTTCACGAAGCTTGTCCGCACCTGTAACTACGTCGATGCTTTAAATGACGTAATGGGGGGGAAAAAAATTCAAATGCTCCCTGCATGCCGACGTGCCGTCACTTCAAGTGCATCTATGTGCTTTATTTTCTACAGAAATAAATTTGTTAGCATCGGCTTCACTGGAGCTTGCGCGCTAACTACAGATCAAAAAGCAAGATCAATATACTAAATTTTTTTGCAAAAGAAATTTATTTCAGCCAGATAGTCCGTGTCCTGGAAAAAAAATCCCTTTTTGACATGTATACTAGCGAAATTATGGTAACTAACTATCCCTGATCAAATATTTGATCCATATTTGACAACTGAACTTCAATCTTTTTGCATCCTTTTGGTAAATGAATAATTTTAAAAACAAGATGTAAAACAGAGTTTTTAATACTCTATTGTTAAATTAAAATGTAAGGGATTTTAGTAACTCAACTCAACAGAAAAGTATTATTTTCCCCATAATATGTTTATTGATTTCTGAAACATTTTCACTTCAATTTTAAAATCAGGAAAATCGCTATTTTGTTTTATTCTCATGTGCAGGTTTTTCTTTGGTAATTATTTTTACAGTTAATTTTAAAAAGCATAATCTTGAGAGTTGGTATTTTGCAGCTAATATAGGAAGGAGCAGAACATATGTCCCTGTCATAAGTTCCACTTCTGTGTGCTGATGTGCTGCAAGACTGCTAAGATTCTAAAATTTTACCTGAGAAAATATTTAGACATTTATTAAAGAATTATTCTTTTTCCAATAAAACAAGAAAACTTCACTTTTATGCTATCATTTGAATGCTTATTTTAGAAATGCCAATGCCATATGCATACACTCCAACATTGGCCTTCACCTCATCAGTAGCACTTAAGCGATATCGCCGAGGGGGGGGGGTTAGGGGAGTCATAACCCCCCATGAGGAATTTTTTGCCATACAAAATGTATATTCATCACTCCCTTATCACAAACACCTATACATATATATGAGTTGAAGTAGTCGTAACCTCCCGTTTTTTAGAGGTTTTCTCAACACAGGGTGTCTACCAAATTTCTGAAAGTCAATTTCCTGACTTTTGGGAGGTCCCGGGAAAAAAATTCCTGACCCATGCATTTTACTTAGGGAAATTGCACAATGGTTGTCTTTATATTTGCATATTTTGTACAACTTCTTTAAATCAACTTTGACTAAAGTATTAAGCTTTCATCCATTGAGAAACAGAAGTAGTTGCACTTTCTGATAGAATTAACTAACTGTTCTTGGAAACACAGTCCTAAGATATAAGTTACCAAGTAAGCTAATTTGTCTTTTACCCTCCCGTCACGATGGATGAGTCCCCCATTTTCCCCTCCTTATACAAACACATCGCTTGATGCTTTCGCGGTCCGAAAAATGCGTCGCAGCTGCTTTCGGTTTCCAGTCTGACAATTAGAGAGAAAGTGTTGAAAAAACAAAGACACGGAAAAAAAAATTGATTCTTTTGGTGAATTTTCCGGACCCATTATCCAATTTCCCGATTTTTTCCAGACTTTCCGGACCCATTTTCCAATTTCCCGGCTTTTACCAGACTTTCAAGAGTTGTAGACACCCTGCACCTGCAACATCATTATTAGAGGTTTTTTTCAATATCAGTCACGTTTTAAAAAACGATCTACGTGAACAAAGAAAACAACGTGCGCTGCACTTTCCTTCCACAAAAGAGCTACAGCTAAGCTTACATCCAAACACAGGACGGAGCAAGATAGGGTGGCGTAACAAGAGAAGGCGCAGCTAACTGCATCCCCCCCCCTCCCGCGCACACCACACTTTCGCCGACACAAGTTCGCTCACGGCTGCCGGCGCCCAGGGAGAATGTTGAATTCCCTTATTTCACGATCGGCGCCGACACGCAGGAGTGTTGACTCACAACAAAGCAGCTAGGGTTGCAAACCGCACCTCCGTGCAGGCATAATCAGAGGCGCAGAGAGCCCATTCGGGGCCCAGGGGATAAAGTCTTTAGGGGCCCCCCCCCTTGTTACCTAGAGCCTATTTTGACCTCTTATAACAATCGTTCAGATTATTCATTATTAAAATTATTAAGTATTTAAATAATAGAATTAAAATTATTATTAAAAATTATTATAATAATTTAATGAAGCATTTCATGCTCCATAAAATACCAACTCTTTTTTGCAGTTTTCCACACCACCCTGGAGGTACTGCATTTGGTGCGTTAACAATTTATTTTACATGGCTTGTTTCCCCAGTAGGCCTATATAAATAATGGAAGTATGAATATTGTTATTCATACTGCCATTATTAAACCATGAGTCTTGAAAAAGACTATTTTGTTAATAAAGCTTTTCTAGCTTTAGCTGTGGCAAATTGCTGAATAACAGTGTCGAAGTCCACTTTCCGAGCCAAATCGGACTCTATTGCCAATACTCCCAGATCGGATAATCGTCCTTGACCCATTGATGAGCGTAGGCAGTTTTTGATTCGTGCCATCACACTAAATGACCTCTCAGCTTCTGCAACGGTCACGGGAAGTGTAAGAAATATTCTTAATGCGATGAAACAGTTGGGAAATAAACTTGTGCAATTTAATTCTGATAGCTTGTTTAACAAATCCTGGGGCTTTAATTTTCCTCCGTGAATGTTTGCAGGATGTATGGTTTTTAAATGTTTAATTTCTTCAACTAATTCCAGCGTGACATCTGCTTTATACTCTTCTACGAAAACTTTACACTTTTCTTCTAATTTAACTTCATCCATTTCCATATATTCCCAAAGGAACCCAAAAGATTGGTAAAGGGCTTTGACTGCTTCATACCTGTGTAAAATATTGCCTTTCACTGTGTCTATGATATTATAAAACGTGTTTATTTTGAAATAGTCTTCAGAAGAAGAAGTAACACATTCATTATCATCAATATCTTCATCTGCAAATGTTTTACGTTTTCGCTTCCGTTTTGCTTCTTTTTTAAATTCAGGCGCTATGTTCATTGCAGCAGTCACAACTTTTGCTTCAGAAAGTATTCCTTCCCAGTTACTACGCAAATTATTTAAATCTCCAATCAGATGCTGCAGGTTTTCAACTTCAGCATCAATCGTGGCATTTCTGGCCTGAAGAATTTTATTTCTTTGGTCAATTGGCACCAGTACTTTCATCCATATTGATGCCATTACCAAACATTCGAATGAAGTTAAATATTTTCTAAGGCCATTTAATACTGCACATGTTTCTGGGGTTAAGTTAAGTTCGCTTACTTCATCCAAGGAACTGAGAATTTGATTGAGATGACTTGCAAATGGCCGAATACTTTCAACACGGGAACTCCAACGAGTATCTGACAAGGCATGAAAGGAACAACCAGTGTGTTTCTTTAGAATTTCCCAACGCTGAGGACTGCGACTAAATAGATTGTAAAGTTGCTGTACAATCCCAAAAAAGGTCAATGCTTCAAGACAACTCTCGGCTGCTTGAACCCCACACAAATTCAAACTGTGACATGCACAGGGAGAAAAATTTGCTGTGGAGTTCAATGAAAGTAAATATGATTGTACACCCTTATAAATCCCACTCATATTACTTCCATTGTCATATCCTTGACCACGGCAATCAGATATAGGAATATGGAACTTTTCTAAAGTTTTCAAAATTAAATTTGCGATAGCCTCTCCGGTTTTCTTGTTGCAATCCGCAAACTCTAAGAATCGTTCTTGAATCTCATATTTTCCATCTTCATTTCTCAAAACATACCGCAAAATAAAAGTTGTTTGTTCCATATGAGATGAATCAGGAGTGCTATCAACAATAACAGAATAATATTTTGCCATTTCTCTTTCTTTCAATACAATATTTCGCACTTTTTCGGCAATGCAGTTTATAAACTCATTTTGAATTTCATCGGAAAGGTAATGAATCTGCAAACGTTTCTTCGAGATTTGGGAATCTTTCACTTTTTTCAAATGCTCACTAAGCAGAGGGTCATATAAGCTTAAAAGCTCCAAAATTCCCAGAAAATTTCCATTTTTTGGATCTCCAATTTTTCTGGAATGGCCTCTAAACGCTAGACCTCCAAGAAATAGTGTAACATGTAACAGCCTTTGTAAGATTTTTCTCCATATTTCTGTTTCATTTAATATCTGGTTTTTTATTTCATTGAAAATTGGATACCCATTTTGTAATTGCGTTAGCAACATTTTCCACTTCATGTAACAGTCTTTGTGGCTGTTACTTTGTTCGTGCTGGGGAATTATATCGTACAGTTTCTTCCATTTTTTCGTATGTGGATATCCAGGTGGCAATGATAACTGTGAGCGTTTCGTTGCAGGCTGAGTTGAAAACAAGCGACAGGGAAAACAAAATAAAGCTTGTTTGCTTTCACTCCATACAAGCCAGTCTCGTTTCATCCGTTCTCTGTTTTGGAGCGTGATTTGAAATATGCTGGTAGGAAAAGCAGAACTGGCTGAGTCAACAGGGAATGTGAGTGGATGTGTGCAAGGACCCCGTTCTACTGCTTCTCTTATTTTTTGTGAAGATGGACAATCGCAGTCTAAGCTTCCAACATCAAACTCCACTTTGAAATCAGTTTCAATGTCAGCGGGTTCATCTGACTTCAAGTAAGTCTCTGAGGTATCATCTTTATTAACATTTGATTCACATCCATCAAGTAACTCCTCAGGGAAATCAGTTACAGATTCTGAATCCAAGGATGCTTTTTTTTCTGAATCAGACTTTGTTTCTTCAAAGTGTTCAATATCAGCATCGATGCAGGACCGGTTAAATCCAAAATTCATCAACTGCTGCTGACCTGCCTTTTTTCTGACTTCTCTCTCCTGTCTTACTTTCCTTTTCTTACTTCCTGATTCGTACTTCCTTCCCATATTTTTTTATATATGCTTATATACTTGCTTAATTTCTTAATGACAAAGCTTACAATCACTTGTAAAACTGCATATGACTTGGCATATAACGTAAGAAAATTTAGAAATGAGCTTTCTGGTTTGGAATAACTAGCTTGTGAAATAAAACTTTTGAGCAAAGAGCTAAAATAACTGACAACAGTGCAAACCATTTACATGCTGCAGAACAATATTCCTTCCACCAAATCCTGACCAATAAGGACCCTTTCAATTCGCCAGGGCCGGATTTCCCATCAGGGCAGCCTAGGGCGCAGCAGAAGTGCGGGGGGCAAAACAAAGAATTCCACTGCAGAACAGTCACGTATTTGGAAAAGGATTGCAAAGGAGAAAGGGCTTTAAGTAATTGTTGCCCAAGAAAAACACGTTTATGGCTTACGAAAAATTCCTTTCCCCCAAGTACAGATTCTTATCTATAGAAACACGTGTGAGAAGATCCATTTACCCCCTCCTCCCCGAGACCAAAAGATCCCCCAGATTGCGCAGACCATGTCCAAGTTAGCGTGCCTATATACTAGGAGAGTGGCGACAATAGTTGAAAAACCAGCGACTGAGAGTGCGCGAGCTTGAGATTTTTACCAGGTTTGGGGTTACCGATAAATGGCCGCACTTCAGCGGTACTCGCCCATGTGGCGTTTTTTTTAATTTTTTTTTTTTAATCGTGCAGCAGATTGAGATGCTTTCGAAGCGATAGCATTTAATCTATAAGGTACTTGAAGAATAAAGATATTAAAATAATAATAATAATTCAAACTGTAATCGTGTATATTTTTTAATGCTGAAATATTTTGAAGTAGAAATATTTTACTAATTTCTTTCAGTAATAGATAATTTTCGCTGCGATATTTTCGAAGAAACTTATGATTTTGGATTGGGATTAACATTCAATATTTTTATATGTTTTAATATAAAATTTTATAGAAAATGCAGTTTTTAGGAGAACAAGTAATATCACTTTGACGCAATTATTTCAATTATAAAACCTTATTTAGGCTGTTGAAAGATATTTAGATTTTTAACTGTATATAATATTTATAATATTAAGACTTTTTATAAAATCACTTTAAAAATTTAAAATTTAGTTTAACTTAATGTTGCATTGTTGTCTATATGTTAAGCAATAAATTTAGGATGTCTGAAGACAGCCTAAAATATTTTATGGAAATAAAAATAATACTACTACTCAAATTTCCTGTTAAAACATTCTAACGCTAAACAAATAGTGCCATTGCTAAAAACATATTAGAGAAAATAAATCATAATTAGATATTTAGTACTATTACTAATTTAAAGCTTGAAATACACATTATGAAAAAACAAAATAAATAATGCAATTTATAAATATGTTATTTTGTTTACACAAAGCACACTAGATCTATCTGACGAAAGGGGGAAAATGCCTTAGGCGAAGGACTTTTTTAATGGATTTCAACAAGTAATTACATAACATCAGGGGAAAACCGCTCCAAACTCCAGACCATTACACCGGCAGCCGCGCTATAGGACAGAAATCTGGACCTTCATATTCCAGCCATCTACCAATGTTCAATGTTTTATCCACTTACAATATATCAGCCACATTTTACTAACTGGGAATTTTTTGTACGGGGTTCGTATAAAAATTATATTTATTTATTTATTGATTTAATCTCCTGAAAATTTTTATGGATACCATAAAATTCTGTTTTTTACCTGACTTTCCCATTTATTGTATATGATCAATACTGCAAAATCACTCATTTTCACTTATTATTTAAAAATGAAAGCGTACGAACAATTCAGATATTAGTTAAACTTTTAAAAGAAAGCTTCAACTTTGACATATTAAATGACACCTAGTATAAATCAACAAAAATTAACACATGTTATTCAGTTATATTTTTTAATTTCATACAAGATTATAAAAGTGTTTAAGTACCCACACGAACACACACAAAAATAAGATGGAGAGAGAATGCTATTATACATTCGATTCTGTCCTTTTCACTTGCAAGCAAATGGCCGTGAATTGGCGAGTATAATTCTAAGCCAATGTCAAGAAAAATATCGCGAAACATGACATTCTTGTTTTGTGAAGTTTAAACAGTAAATATTATCATTATACGCTACACTACGATATAATTTCTGTTGTATATCATTTTTTTAAGTTTCACATAGTTGGAACACCAATTATAATGTATTCGTACCAAAACAAGTAAAAGAAAGGTGTATTTCAAGAGAGAAACGAGGCATTCACAAACGAAACTATCACAAAAATTTGTTATTTACAAATTACTTAGGAAAATCTCTTCTTTGAAATTGATTCGCCACAAATCGTCAGACATTTTAAAATGAAAGAATCGAAACAGAAAATTAATGCAATTATTTATTCGTCAGAAAAAGCGTTTTATACCAAGACCATTTCAAAACGCAATGCTTTTTCAATGGGGAGAAATCTGGACACTGCCTGGGGCGGTAAAAATAGGTGCTTGACCAATGAGGGGATGACTTGTCGTTGTCATCACTCTCCTAGTATTGAGGCACGCTAGTCCAAGTCGGGGACATGCAGAACAAAGAGGACAATCACATTGCAATCACATTGCTACAGAACAATCACATTGAGGAAAGGAGGGCTAGGCAAATTATTCAAAGTTATCATCCTAAACGTGTCTGACCGTTTGTGCTCTTCCGACATCCCACATTCCGGAAGAAAGAACCCCCACCCCTGTCCCACACACACACTGAAAGTCTGGACAGTGCGTATTGTACATTTTTTTTTTGAAACAGCTTTCCTTCCTTTTCTTTCTACAAATAGTTTTTAAAAAAATTCTTTCGGTAAATATGTCTTCTCAAGAAAAAGTCTGTTACTTTGAGTGTAATGTTCCTATAATTAAAAAAAAAAAATTGAAAACTCATTATCAGCACTTTCATCCTAATAAATCGTCGCGTAATTAATGAAACGAGCATTTCGGGTTTCGTAGTTCCGGCTAAAAGATCGCCAGACGAAGTGCATTTTGATATCTAAAAAATATTTCACTAAGTCAAAAAAATCTTTACCCAATGAGGACACTGCTAAGGAAGACAGTATTGTTTAAGATTCCGGCTGTAATTTGTTTTTGTATTTAAGGCAACGATACACTTAAGCGATCTGCCTATGATGGGAAGTGCATTTGGCGGAGGACTTTTTAAGGGGTTCTAGCGCATATTTACCTAACATATAAAGGAAACCGCCCTAAACTCCAGACCGTTAGATCGGCAACCGCGCGGTAGTCCAGAACTCTGGACCTCCATTTCAGACATCTAGCGTCTTATGCAATGGGACATGGTAGGACAAATACTTGATATTATCTCTGATTTTCCGTAAAAGTGGAATTCATAATAGATTCACAAGACTTTAAAACTAATTATGAAACTCAATAAAGTCAGTTTACTTTGGAGAAAAACACCCCAAACTCCAGACCGTTAGATTGACAGCCGACCGGTTGTCCCTGGACCTTGATTCCAACTATCTAGCGCCTTATGCACAGGGCCATGGTAGGGCAAATATTATCTGTGATTTTATATCAAGTCGTAATTCACAATAGATTCACGAAACCTTAGAACTAGTTGTAAGATGCACGCTTTCAAGTACAAAATAGAGCACAATAAAATCTGTAGGCAGTTATTTTTGTTCTTGTTTTTCAAATAAACAAGTATCAAATAAGACATTTCTAGAGTTTAGGAGAATCAGCTAAAGTGCTCATGCACTCTAGAAAAGAAAAATAGGGCAGCTAACATCGATAACGTTTAGTGTTACTACAGTCTTTCCATGAAATCCCATCCTACATTCTCAAGTCCATTCAATCTCATCAAAAAAAGAAATATATTTTTTTTATTATTATTATTAGATAACTCCTAGCATCAACATTTCACAATCACATGGTCTAAGAGAAATAATGTTTATAATTTTTTTAAATTAAATATAGTTCAGTGTATGTTCTTTTTGAAGAAAGGGGGGGGGGTGAAGATCTAAATTTTCAAAATTAAAAAATGTGTAAGTCTCTACAGTTTAAGAAAGACTGAAACGTTTGAAACTGAAGTGGGGAAACATGCTATAAAAGTATGTTTACTTTAAATCGCAAACTTCAACAAGTATTTCACAAAATTAATAAAAGGAAACGAGTTATGAAGAGTTGCACAGAAAAAAGGTTTTGTTGAATTCAACAAAATTTTTGTTGGCTCTATTTCAAAGAAATATTTTTGTTAAAACAACAAAAGTTTTGTTAATTCAATAAAATATTTTGTTAATTTAACAAAAACTTTGTTAAAAACAAACAATGTTATTCGGTTTAAATAGCGCCAACCAAATTTTTGTTGAATTCAACAAAACGTTTTCTTTTTCTTTGCGTTATTTGTTTTTAAAATACTTTGATATTAAAAAATATTGTTTTTTATCTGTTGAATTTCCCTACAAAAGTGATCAGTTAGAAAACCCCGGCATTGGATTTCGGGGCGAAAAATTTTTAAAGATCGGAATATTTTTTCCTAAAGTTATGATTACAGGCAAGTGAAAAAAAAATTGCAATTGGTTTCTTGATTAGTACGGATAATGGATCATTGAAAAATAATGCAAATGAAAAACCGTATAACCAGGGACTTATTATCGCTTGGGCAAATCGGGGCTTTGCCCAAGGCCCCCAGCTTGAAAATGGCCCCAATTTTGAAATGTTGTTCTGAAATTTTCTTTTTCATATCAAAATTTTATGAAAAATAAAACAAATTTCTTAGATGGGGCCCCCCATATTTATCAGTGCCCGGGGCCCCTGTAGTTCATAATCAGGGCTTGCGTATAACTTGCAAAATGTAACTGGAAAAAAGAAGAAAATTCTCGCTAGTATAAACTTACATTATTAGTTATTTACGAGGCCGAGAACTAAAGAATTAAAAGGATATTGAAAACACACTGTTTTTTCTGAATCCTGTTATCTATCTGCCTACGGCATTGCTTGCATATGCCCTCCCATGCTACTTTCTACTCCTTTCACAAAAGGCAAAGAAACTGATTGTCCGAACACTAGTCTGAAAGAAAGAAAAAGCAGCTGATAGACACTTTGGGCCCTCACGATAGGCTGATGAAATGATGAAAGAAAGCCGGGGATTCGCAAGGTTGGGGGGGGGTGGCACTGAAGATTAGGGACAAAGATCTATCCTCGCTTTTTCATAAAAAACTATGACACATAGTCCGGTGAGAGCCGTACTTAAAAAGTAGGAGAGTGTCACAAAGACGGACACCTCCCCTACTATCCGCAGCGAAGCAGCAGGGGGTGCCGCCAGATGCGATTTTGCCTTCAGGTCTTCGGATTAGTTTTATAGTTGATGGTACTATCTACTTATTTGCAATTTTTTTTACAAAAACGGCATCTTATCCTATCATTAACTATAGTACATAGAGCAGTAAAAGGGGGCCCCTCTACAAGTGGGGGCCCGGGGATTTTTCCCCTGCTCCCCCCCCCCTCTCTGCGCCACTGGGCATAATGCCCTAAAAAAAGTAAACATTTGCTCAATTCCGTAGTTTTTCGTATCATCCGTAGCTCCGTAGTTCATCTACTTATCCGTATAAACTACGGATAATCCGTAGCAGTTGGAGGGTATGCATATGTATAATTTTTCATTCCATTTCTGATCCAAAAAAAAAAAAAAAAAAGGTCTTTTTTTTTTTTTTTTTTTTGAGAATCAATTTTTTATTTTATTTTCATATCAAAAGAATAATCTGAAATTTGGATCTGAGACTTATGATTTGTTTTGATCTAGGATTTTACGATATTGTTTAAGATAATTATTTTAAATAATTATAGCCTGTTTTCTTTTAATAAATATTGTATATCTAAAACTGATTATTAAACATTTACAGTGCATAATTATTTTCTTCAGGATCACAGTCAATTTGTTTGTGGTTGAAATTTAAATGGTAGAAATTGTTTAGTACACCATTTAGTTTAACAGTGGTTGAATTTAAGCTCACACATTATTCCCCAGTTCCATGTTTTTGCATTATCAACAGGCGCGTAGCCAGGAAAATTTTTCGGAGGGAGATATGAACTTATATGTGTATAAATAGATGGAATTTCGTCACTAATTTTTTGCTGGAAAATATGTCCACGTGTATTTCCTCTTTTTTGCTCTTCAGCTGTTTTCATGCCTGAAGTTCTCGGTTCCCTCTCTACTTTGTGCTGTAGGAAAATAAATACGAATTGCGCACGAACGGATTGAACTTGTTGTTCCTAGGGAACAAAACATCGTGAGGTCCTACTTCTGCTTACCAGAGTTAAATAAAAAAAACAAAGCCATAAGTAGGCTAAAATATTTTTATTAAGTAACAAGTTCTATTTACAAGTCATGACAACAATTATGACATTTTACGGGACACAGGATGCAAAACATTTCTACGGTCACATGAGCAAGAAAACATTTCAAAGAATTTTAAAGGATATTTAGCTAAATTCAGAACTAACGTTTACATTTCTGCAAGGCTCACGCAACTAGCGTAACAGGCCGATACTACGGCAAAAAGGATTTAACTTAAAGTTCCATTTAATTTAAAGATGTCTGCAAATCGCAGTATTAATTAAGTTACGTTACGTTACTTTAAACACGGCTTACAGCCGCTGGCTGAACTGCGTCCTACGCACCCGGCTCCCTCTCTGCTGCTCTGCAACCAACTAAGATTGAGAGTTCTTATACAACAGTAGAATGCCGCTAGCTGACGTGGCGTCCAATCAGAGAGCGCTGCACACGGGAGCGAGGATATTAGCATATGGCGAAAACTTGAAACATTTGCATATGATTCGCACGTGGCGAAAGAATGACTCGCGAGCTAAATCAGCACAGAAAAGAATATCGCAGAAAAGAGATTACGACCAGCAGCACAAACGCTGCTCAACTTCGCCGATGAAACTTGTTTTGATTTTAAACCGGAGCTCATGTGTCCGTTTACAAATGATGCTGCTGCTCTAATTCGAACAGCTATTAAATCTTTTTGCGACGACGGGATAATGGATTATTGTTTTGAAACTGGGAAAGGTTTTAATTTAAGTTTTAGTTACGTTTTACTTATGCTATTGAAGATAAGAATTAAGTAATTTAAGTTAAAATAAATTAATTTCAGTTTCATAATAATTAATCCCTACAAAACTCCCCCTTTCTCCCATCGTCGTAAATATGATAATTATATTTAAACAATTTTTCTTTTGTGACCGGCTTGGTCAACAAATCAGCTACATTCCAATTTCCAGGAACCTTCAATAATTGAAAAAATCCATCTTTCAATAACTCTTTTACAAAATGGAATCGAATATCAATATGTTTGTTTCTAGCATTCTCAAGTTGGTTTTTACTGTAATAAATAGCACTTTCAGAATCGCTGAACATAACAGGTTTCTCAATTTCAATTTTCAAAATATCTGCACTCTCTTGATAAATTCTATGCGGCCAAAGTTATTCTTTACAGCATTCTGATATGGAGATCTACTCAGCCTCCATCGTCGACAACGCGACGCACTTTTGCTTTCTCGTTTTCCAAGAAATTGGAATATTTTTAAAGAAAATTATAAATCCGGAAAAAGATTGTCTACTATCACGATCGGAGGCCCATGAAGCATCAGTGAATGCACTTAAATGCTTCTTGTCGTCTATGGTCAAGGGTATGAAATAATTTTCAGTCGAAATTACATAATTAAAAACTTGACATAACAACCGCCAGTGTGTTAACTTTGGGCAAGAATTAAATTGAGCTAACATCGTCACCGCAAATAAAATATCGGGTCGGGATCGAGTTGCTAAAAACAGTAACGATCCGATCAGCTGTCTATACGGGACTTCTCCTTCAACAGAAGGTTTATTGCTGCTCGTAACAAGTCGGCCTGGCGACATTGGCAATTTACATTTAACAAAGGGAATATTTTTGAATTTTTCTTTTAGGCGACTAATATACTGCTTCTGGTGAATAGCCCAATTTCCCTGTGAATCTTTAAATTCTATACCTAAAATTTTCTTTACTTCTCCAAGATTTTCTATTTCGAATTTAGATTTTAAAAGTTCAGTGACTGCATTTAATTGAGAAAGATATCTTGAGAATACTATTAAATCGTCTACATGGATCAAAAGTATGACATTACATTCCAAGTGGTACACGCAATTCGTTTTTGAGAACGGGGAAAACCCCAGACTTAGCAAAGTAGTATTAAGCTCTGAATGCCACTGTCTACCAGCTTGATGCAAGCCGTAGATTGCTTTATGTAATTTCAAAACATGTGATTTTTGTGTGGTACCATCAGGAAAATTAAAGCCTTTGGGCGTCTCCATGAAATGTTCACTATCTAACCGACCATAAAGGTAGGCACATTTCACATCAAGATGCCTATGGAACCATTTTAAGGAGAGGACCAAAAGACTTAGAAAAAGATAAATTACCTCAAAATTTACAACAGGTGAAAAAACTTCGTCGTAGTCCAATCCAAACACTTGGTTAAAACCTTGGGCCACGAGTCTCGCTTTAAAGGTGCTTTTTGACAGCGGCGTGGATTCCTTTACTTGAAAACCTAACGAGAGCCAATTACTTTCTTGTCCGCTGGTCGAGGTACTAAGGTGTAGACTTCTCTTGCATTCAGAGTTGAGAGTTCATCATTTATGGCACGTTTCCACTGGGAGGCTTCCGCGACGACCACTGCTTCTTCGTATGTTGAGGGCTCCACGGTGCACAGAAATGAGATTTCACCATCAGTAGAATCTGGCTCAGAATCATCGTCGCCTGCGACTGGAGGGGAGGGCGCAGGATCCGAAGTTTTGAAGTTGAAATAGGTTGTGTCGTAGAATATACCGTGAGAGTCACAGTACTCTTTCACCTTTTTGGCTCCTCTTAAACGTAGATTGGAGTTTGGTGGGTAGTAGTATACGTCGATCCGACATCTTGTTTTACCGCTCGCTCTCTCCTTCTCCACGCGACGCCAGAGAACGTCTCGGCAATGTGTCGACTCGGCTGGGACTTCTTCGGAGACTGGAGCTGGACTACTAAGAACAGTTTCTGCATTTTCCTCTGGAGCTTCTGCCAGTTGAGGGATAAATCTGGAATTAGAATCAAACAAAACGTTCTTAGTGTATCCCTTCACAAGCTCATTGAACCGGACGTGTTTCGTCTCTAAAATTTTTCTTTCTCTCGAAAGCCATATCCGGTACCCGACGGTGTCAAACGCATATCCGACGAGGACACCCACTTTTGTTTTTGGGTCAAGCTTATCCCTCTTATGTCGTTCGACATGTATGTAGGCCAAACTGCCAATAACTTTTAAGTGTCGAACGCTGCATTTCTTTTCAAAAAATAAAGTGTAGGGAACTTCATTTTCTATGCTTCTATGAGGAAACCGATTATGCAGATAAATGAAAGTATGGGCTAGCTCAGCCCACAAACCTTTCGGTAATTCGGCTTCAATTCTCATGGCACGAATACCATCAGATAAGGCTCTATTGAGCCTCTCTGCAACGCCATTTATCTCTGGCGAGTATGCATTAGTCCTTTGATGGACGATCCCCCTATCGTTGAGAAATTTTTCAAATTCGTCAGAGCAGTACTCAAGGCCATTGTCTGACCGGACAGCCTTTACCGGCTTATCAAACTGTTTTTCGGCTTTCAAAATAAAGTTATTAAACTTTTCAAAACAGTCACTTTTATACTTGAGAGGAAAGACCCAGGCGTATCTTGAAAAATCATCGACAGCCGTGAGGAGATATTTCGCTTGGGCAAATGATGGACCAGATGCGCTACTCCATATGTCGGTATGGATTAATTCCAAAGGTCTTTTCGACGTTCGTTCACCATAGCCTTGAAATCGGGCACGCGTCATCTTCGCTTGTACGCAGGGGTCGCAAAATTGCGGATTACCGCTTAACTTGCTCAGGCCGTAAACCAAATTCTTTTCAGTTAAATATTTCAATGCCTTCACGTTCTGGTGACCAAACCTGCGGTGCCACATCATAATGTCATTTCGACAATCGCTTTTATTGCTGACCAAAGCTTCTGTGGAAGAAGGGTCCGAAATGATCCTTGAATGTAATAAATACAAACTTCCTACTAATGGGGCTATTCCCATGATGTCACCTCCCGAATTAATCATGGTACATTTTGAATTGTGGATAATCAACCAATGACCATGTTTATCCATCTGACTTCCTGATATTAAGTTTTTCTTTAAAGACAGGCCCCAGTAGACTTTAAGAAGAGTCAATACTTCGTTGTGGCCATTCACGTCTAAGCTCAGTGAAACGGAACCATAGCCCTTGGCTTTAATTGTTGTATCCCCTATACCTTGCACTTCAACATCGCACGACTGAAAATTTTTCAGAAAGGACTTATTAGCGATGAAGTGGTTGGATGATCCCGACTCAACTACCCAGTCAACAGTTTTACTTGAATCGCTCAACAGACTTATTTCTTGATCAATTACGGCAAAAGAACAATTATTGAGCTTGCCTTTCGGTTTCTTCTTACTTTTGGGCAGGTTCTTACATTGGGGGGAGAAGTGTCCAGGCTGTTCACAACGGAAACATTTTCTGGTTTCTTTTCTGACTTCAGGTTCGCCACCTTTAGGCCTCGGGAATCTTGGTCTAGTCCTGCTTCTCCTGGAAATTAACACATTTTCGCTCCGAGCAGTTATAGTCGCTTCTGCGGCGTCACCGGGTTCGTACTTCAACCTGTCGTATTCGGCTAAGAGCCGTTCTTTCACGGTCGTGGGGTTGAATTTATCGTCGCTCAGCATATATAGCTGTTGCGCGATGTTACTGTACTCCGGAGGTAGACGACTCAGCATGTGATAAGCCATCTCGTCGTCATCAACTTTTTTTCCCAACAGCTTCTAAACGGTCACGGGCTTGTTTTAAGCAACTCAAAAAGACTGCCATAGTTTCTGATGCTTCAAACTTGATTCTAATAAATTCATTCCTTAAATGAGCAATACGCGCTCTACTAGTAGGCTCAAAGATGGCTATGAGGACGTCCCACATTTCTTTGGGATCTCGAATGCCCATAATTAAATTTTGCTGGTCAGGTTCAATGCTGAGGGCGATCGTGGAGGCGGCTTTCTGTATTCGTCTATTGTAGTCGACAAGCTCTTTAGACGAAGTCGATACACCGGGTGAAGGGTCGGTTTTCACTTCTACACTAACTGGTGCTATTTCGGTACCGTCGACAAACCCGAGCAAGCCTTCATGGCAAAGCAACATTTCTACGTGAAATTTCCATTGCCTCCAATTGGTACCATTTAGTTTTGCAAACGAGAACACTGAACCGAGCACGGGCGCGTCAGCCATGACCAAAAGGAATTACGGTCACAAGATTTTATCGAAATAGTCTAAACGTGTAAAGGCCCTTTTTTTTTCTCACAAACGAAAGACCAAAAGGTTGAGTCAAAATTATAAAGTCAAAAATTTCAATCTCTTAAAGATTAAAAAAGGGTCAATTTTGATGACCAATTAAATCTTTGAAATCTAGCTGCCTCATCAAACTAAGGTTAATAATCAGACTACCAGGTTTCAAATTATCAAGAAAAATCCCTAACCTTAAATGCAATTTTAGTTTATACTTAACATTAATTCAGGCAAGCAGTTAACCACGCTCTGCTGCCAAGATGTTGTTCCTAGGGAACAAAACATCGTGAGGTCCTACTTCTGCTTACCACAGTTAAATAAAAAAAAACAAAGCCATAAGTAGGCTAAAATATTTTTATTAAGTAACAAGTTCTATTTACAAGTCATGACATCAATTATGACATTTTACGGGACACAGGATGCAAAACATTTCTACGGTCACATGAGCAAGAAAACATTTCAAAGAATTTTAAAGGATATTTAGCTAAATTCAGAACTAACGTTTACATTTCTGCAAGGCTCACGCAACTAGCGTAACAGGCCGATACTACGGCAAAAAGGATTTAACTTAAAGTTCCATTTAATTTAAAGATGTCTGCAAATCGCAGTATTAATTAAGTTACGTTACGTTACTTTAAACACGGCTTACAGACGCTGGCTGAACTGCGTCCTACGCACCTGGCTCCCTCTCTGCTGCTCTGCAACCAACTAAGATTGAGAGTTCTTATACAACAGTAGAATGCCGCTAGCTGACGTGGCGTCCAATCAGAGACCGCCGCACACGGGAGCGAGGATATTAGCATATGGCGAAAACTTGAAACATTTGCATATGATTCGCACGTGGCGAAAGAATGACTCGCGAGCTAAATCAGCACAGAAAAGAATATCACAGAAAAGAGATTACGGCCAGCAGCACAAACGCTGCTCAACTTCGCCAATGAAACTTGTTTTGATTTTAAACCGGAGCTCATGTGTCCGATTACAAATGATGCTGCTGCTCTAATTCGAACAGCTATTAAATCTTTTTGCGACGACGGGAGAATGGATTATTGTTTTGAAACTGGGAAAGGTTTTAATTTAAGTTTTAGTTACGTTTTACTTATGCTATTGAAGATAAGAATTAAGTAATTTAAGTTAAAATAAATTAATTTCAGTTTCATAATAATTAATCCCTGCAGAACTATCATTGCGAACTAAGCCGCGTGCTTTGGCGTTCTTTAGACGTATAGTTTATTTATCCATTGCTGTTATCATTTTGGTTTAGTATACCGCATGCACGTGCTACTTTATAGGACTCCGTGGTTTATCGCTATGTTAAAATAACGGAATTAACGTTTGCAGTTGAGTAGTGCAGTAACGTATCAGTTGAGGCGGGAAAAAAAAAAAAAAAAAAGATTGCGGGCCAAAAGGGCTAAGCTTCAATATACATCCTACTTTTTTTTGGCTCCAAAATTAGCGATAAATGTATTTGACGTTTTTCTGGAAATGCGAATAAATTCTGCACTACATTCCATTTTTATTCTTTTTCACAACGTTTTCTTAACATTTTTTAATTCTGTTTGTTGTTATTTTTTAGTTTATCGATAATTTTTATCGTTAAGATGAAATGCTGGGTTGAGGGTTGCGCCCCCCCCCCCCCCACACACACACACACACAAAAATCAATTGTTAGTTGAAATTTGTGTTGTTTAGATTCTTTACCCTAAATTCTTATAACAAATATTCAAAAACGACATTTTTGGCATCAAAAATCAAGGTAGGATGTATTTTGAATGTGGGCCAATTAGCAATTGATAATGTAGAAAATAAATCTGTTTATAGCATTTGTGCTGTTAATTAATAAGTATCATATTTTTATTTTCTCAATGTAACTTTTTTTAGTTAGTTTTTAAGGGCAATAATGCAATAACTTCAAGGTGTTTTAGTGTAGGTGATACAAAATATCATGGTCCCAAGGCATATCTAGTATAACAAAAGCGCGCAACTACACATGAAACATTGAAAACTGCACATTTTTATTCTTTGTACTACACATAAAGGTTGAAAGAGGTTGGCAGCCCTGTTTTAAGATCACTAATTAGAATTGCAGTCATTAAATAGAGAATAAATGTTCTTTCCTTAAAACTATTCCAGACAACAACTTTGCTGGTTGAAATGCTAAATCACTTTATATTCATTTTTTTGGTGTAACTGTATTTTATTTTGGAAGCGTGTTTAAATACAATTAAATTAAAGTTATTAAATCAAACCAATCTAAATTAGAAACATTCAGTTCCTCCCCCCCCCCCAGCAGGTCGTGGTAAAATTATCAAACATTGACTGGTCTATGGTGATAAAAAGGTTGGAGAGCACTGATTTAAACTACTCATCACTATATTCCGTTTTTGAAACCAATGTAAAAGTTTGTCAGAAGTCATTAGTCAGAAATGACCAATGATCTCTATTGCGAACTCAGGGAATATTGTATACAATTCTTCCCCATTTAAATGACTAATATCCTTTAATTAATGCATTAGAAGACAAAATGTGCAGAAAACTAACTCAAAATTTCATGTGTAAAAGGTTAATGCTAGAAACTTGTAAAGATACCATTTAAATTTTTTTGAGTCAATGGCATAATTTGATTGCTTTAAAAACTGCTTAAACATTGCTTTATATCTCAAAAGAACAGTATAGGTTTGGAATGGTTCATGAGAAGGTTATGGAGGGAAAAAAAAAAAACGCCTAAAAGCAAATGTATCAATTGTACACTAATATCTAAATGTTCTATATGAGCATTATAAACCTATCCGATTTTGATAAAATCTATTGTTTCAGTTTTGCAGTAGAAATACTTTAAAAGTGTACCACAACGGCAAGCTCATACTCTGGAGCCCCACTACTGGCTGAGCGCATAGTGCTCTGAACTGGGAGACGGAAGGTGGCTGGTTCAAACCCAGGTCGCGTCCGACGACCTAACCATTCGGAGTATTCCGTGATTTCCTCAGAAATGCTGTTTAGGACCCCTTAGAAAGACCCCCACGGAGAGTACTCCACACCTCAGCCTAGAGTCCACATATAGCTAATTGGCTGTAATCCCACAACATACTCAAGACTAGTTTTCATAGTCTTAAAAATCTTTAAACGTCAATTTATACACAGATGTGTGTGTGCGTTTGTATGCTTATACACATTTTCATTATGCTCTTTTTCAAAAATTTTTCCACGCCGCTGCCAGGTTTCTGAGGTCGTTACGCTGCCGCCGCGAATTTCATTGCTGCGCAAACCTCTACATGTATCCCAGTTGCCCATGGTTAAAAGTCATAATTTCTGCTGTATAGTTAAATAAATAAATAAATAAATAAAAACGTTATGTTATTGAGTAGATAGTAATATGTTGATAGTAATGTTAATTTGAAGTTTAAAAGTATAATTTTCCCTAATTGTATCAGCATGATATATTTTTATTAGGGATTAGTGTTGGTAATGGTCAAGGAAAAATCTAGAAAAGGTGAAGAAATCAAGCTTACTTTATGTGGTAGACACCCTGTTTTAGCTAAGACATACCTTTGCTGAAGTAGTTTCTTTTATCGCTACATTATCGGTATATCTTTTATCAATTTTTAGGGGTAAATGCGATGGTTTTCGTCTTGGCCATTTCAATGAAGAACATGTGAGACACCCAAAACTGGTTGAAGGTTTAGCTGGAAAAAAAGTTATAGATTTTGCTATTGGTTTGTGTCATTGTATAGCACTGACTGATAAAGGTGAAGTGTACGGTTGGGGTCGTAATGATGGTGGCCAACTTGGTGATTATTATGGACCAATTCCAGCTTTGATAGCATGTTTTAAAGGAAAAAATATTGGTGCTTGTTGTGGAGTAGCCCAGGTATTGTAACTATTCCTTTAATATTGTTTTTCTTCTAATACAAAAACAGAATAATATCCAAGAAACATTTTACATAAAAATGCTTATATGGGAATTTAGGATAATTTAGGATTTGGTGTGCATTGTGCTTATTACAAGTTTTAATCTAAAGAATTTATTAAAACTGTTGATAAGATTAATATTTCATATAACTTAATGTTACTAATGTAACTATAATAGATCATTAAATGAGCAGTGCTATTACATGTGTCAGTTATTCACCGGGAAAAAAACCCCATCATAACTACTTGGTTAAAAAAAAAAAAAAAAAAAAAAGCCAAATTTCGGTGGCATTTTTAACAGAAAGTAACAACTTCATAATTTTCATTAACTAAATGTTTTTTTGATATTAGATGTTTAATTATTTTTTCTTTTCTATTATTTTTCTCAAATACATAGGTGTTGAAATATGTATTAATTTTACTTATGAGAACAAGTACTAATACAGGAATACTTGGAATGTACAAATTAAAAAAAATTAGTTAATTAGTTATTTTAAAAATCTGAAAAAAATCAGGAAAATTCTTCATTGGTTCTTCAGAAGAGTTTGAGTTTTATTTAAAAAAAAAAAAAAATGGACATGTTAGTGACACAAGGAAATTTTTAATGATAATAATAAACATATGAGTATTAAGGCATAATTTATTGAGTAATAAAAATACTGATCTAAAATCTTAAAATATACTACACTTAATTATACTTTTATAATTTACATGATATTTGGGTTATTCATATCTCAATGAAGAGGCATGTGGATAACATAAGGAAAGGTGCATGTGAATGACAAAACACAATTAAACATTATCCCAGTAAGTCACATCTGCAGCTTTTCAGATTGCTATGTAATTGAAATTTATTTATATTGATATTTTACCCGATTTTTAAAGGATGTGAATGACGAAGATTAAAAACATGTATCTAGAAAATAAAGTTTAACTTGTTTCAAATCACATAATCTTTAAAGAACAGCAAAATACAATTTCTGACAGAAAGAGCTTATAATACACTCGTCAAAAGTGAAATTGAACTTCAAGAAATAATGCAAGTAGCATCATGCAAATTTCAGGGGGCGATAGTGGTGAGATGGATATCCAAATTATTAAAAAAAACAGACAAGTAAAATCATTATAAACCAATTTATTCAGTATCTAATGTGCCCACCTCAGACAGCTATACTGGCTTCAATCCTTCGAGGCATGCTATCAATGAGTTTGTTGATGGTTGCCTTAGGTAACCCTTGCCAAGCCACATCCTCTGTTGTGCGCAGATCATCCATGGTTTGCACCAGGGGTCATTGGATCATGTCACGTCTAAAGAGATCCCACAGATGTTTGATGAGATTCAGATCTAGAGAGGCTGCCGGCCAGGGAAGGGTGTCAAATCTGCTCAGGCGGTTAAGAGTTCACTGTGTGACATGGGGCTTGGCATTGTCCTGCTGTAATACCATATTGGGTGCGCGCTGCAACAAGGGCAGAAAACCAGGCTCCACAGCTAGTCTGATGTAGCAGTCTGCTGTCAAACTGTCATCAATGTGTACCAGGGGCATCCTGTGATCAAACATTATGCCACCTCAAAACATAATGCCCACTGTACGACCGATGTGACGCTCGGCAAAATGAGCTGGTTCGTAGTGTTCTTCAGGTCTATGCCATACCTGTCGATGGCCGTCATTCCTCCACAGACAGAAACGAGATTCATCCATGAATAATACCCGATGCCATTTGATGGTCCAGGTACGATGATGTTGACACTATGCCAGGCATCTATCCCTGTGTTGAGCATTCAACAGTACCCTGATGCTGGTATCTGTCAGTGATGAGATTCTTCAGCTTTTTAGCTGATTTCAGCTTTTTGTGAATAAAGAGGAAATCACATTTTTGTCTTTTTTCTCTGAAAATTCTGTTTTTTCTGTGAATTCCTGATTGCAGTTATTAGTTAACAGTGTGATATTTTTATCTTCTAGCATGTTCCAATGTTTTTCTTCTCTTAAAACTTCTTTCACATTAATTAGATATAAATATCACATGTACAAATATTTGCTCTCGTATGATTTCAGCTTTTTTGCTCTTTTGCCAATCTCATCCCTGACCTGTGCACTTAGTTCTACTTCATGCAAGCTGTTGTGTATGGTTTGCTTGGACACAGATCCACCTGCTCCTGGTGGCAACCGGCTTCAGATGTCATGTGCCATGGAGAAAGGGTCTCGAATAGTCAACTGGTCTGTCCGCTCCGACGTGCACCTGTGCGCACCACTTCCTCTTCAGCATGCACGTAGACCTTCCTGAATCTGTTGTGTGATACAACGTTAGATGATACTTACGCTGTTCCCCACACGAGTTTGCTATCATGCAGCGACAAACCAAGTTCATGAAGTTCGATAATACGGTCATGTTTCCTGGTTGTTTATTGATGGTACTGAGCTTGATGACATCTCGGAGGCATGTTCTAAATTTCTTGGAAAGTCGCAAATGCTACGCAAAACCTGAAATGCTGTTTATGAGAAGGGAAAATTGCTGCCCTTTATAGCCCGAATGTGTGTACCACGTGATCAGATGCATGCCCTAATTTAATTATTTGCATATCCATCTCACCACTATCGCCCCAGAAATTTGCACGATGCTACGTGCATTATTTACTTGGTGTTGCAATTTCACTTTTGACTAGTGTACTTCTTTTTTGGAATGTTCTCATTTTAAAAAATGAATGGCAGATAATCCTTGGGACAAAGTTTAAATTCATTTTTTGTGGTGAATTTAATTTTTTGTGATTAATATTTTTCACAAATATATAGTCAACACAGGAAAAGAAAAACTGGGAAAGAAATCCTTTATTATTTTTATTTAGACTCATCAGAATGTGAAAATAAATGCTTAGGACAGCTCATGTAGATGACATTTCTCTGCAATAATTAATTATAATGGATAAAATATTCATTTTTTGTATAGTTGAGAGCCAGAATATAATGCTAAGTAAGTTCAAAATAAAAAGTTTTTTTGACATAAAAAAATAAAATAATAAATATATATATACAGAGGGTGTTTACACATTTTTAGAACGATTTCGATAAATAATTTTAAAAAAGTAAATGTTTCAGAATAAAAATTTTTGGCAACAGCTTATTATTTGAAATGAAAAATATCGTCTGCTACTTTTAAATTTATTCTTCTTTCAAAATGTCATACGTAAACAAGCTGTGGATTGAAGGATATGTTTTTGCGCTTTCCGAAGCGAAATATTCTTATTCCATAATTCAAAAACATTGTGAAATAAAACGCATAAATACATGCATGGTATTAAAATTTTTAAGTGCAAAATAAGCAACATTATTAATCGGCAAGGTAAAAACTGTCAATCATTATTTCTACATGGAAAGAAGACTCCAAACGAATATCCGAAAAAGGTATATACTGTTTCAAATGTTTCGAAAGTGAAATCGCTGGTAACGAGAAAATCTGCCAACACAGAGATCAATTGCAAAGTCTTTAGATACATCTGTAGCAACAATAAATAAAATAATAAACCAAGATTTACAACTTAAAAAAGCTAAAAAACATGTCACCAGCTTTTGCAGAGACATGTGGCTCAATCAAGTCATACTTCAAAAACTATCACTGCATTCCTTGAAAAAAAAAGACTGATACAGGTATTGCATATATACCTTTTCAACATATTCCTGCAAAGTCCCCTGACGTTTCACCTATGGACTATTGTGCCTTTGTTCTGTTAAAAAGAGCTCTTTCTAAACGCAAACCCATCACGATAGATGGACTCTGGAAAGTAGTGGAAGAGGAATGGAAAGAAATATCCCTGGAAATTTTACAAAAAGCTCTTCTATCATGGAAATCACGATGCAGACTTATAGTCCAGTAAAAAGGCTATCAGATCGAACATTTAAAAAAATATTCTTTACATTTTAAACATTAATTAAACAGCCCCGAAATCGTTCTAAAAATGTGTAAACACCCTCTGTATATTACATATAGAACACAAATATTCCTGTATTTGTAAAATAACTCTTAAATCATTTATGTTAATGTTATTGAAGTGAAAAAAAAAATTACCACATTATTTGTAATAATAAATTGTATGTATTATTTTAGATAATAAATTGTTGCACATGTTGCATATTATAAAAGGATTTTAATCATCAGTTAAACATTTTTCTTTCTAAGTTTATCATCATTGTTTAAGTTATTAATCATTCTGCTTTATTTTTAGACTGTTATATGGTGTAGTACTGAACTAAAAAGTGTTCCTTCAAAAGTTCCTTACGTAATTGATATATGTCCAGATACATTCAGTTTACTAGATGAATTATTGAGTTTGATATTTGATGGACCTGATGGAAATTTACTATCATCATTCTCATTTGAGAAAGAATGCATTGCTGTGGCATGTTTAAATTTGTTAAAGCTACAGGTAATATTTTCAGGACTTTACTAATGATTTTCATTGTGTATTCTTTATCTATATAGAATGATTTAGGAAATTGCTGAAAGATGATCATATTTATGCTTTAGAGTTGTTGTCCAATCGATAGTGCAGGCCTAGCAGTTGTCCTATATTTTTCCTATATTTAAAAGTGCTTAAAAATGTCCTATTTTTGTCCTATATTTAAAAAATCTTTAATTTGTCCTATATTTTGTAATTTTAACGAAGTTTCAGATTCGACACGGCCATTTTTGAGATGCGAAAATCGGCACTAGAAAAGCGCGCACGTGGCTGAAAGCAGATGTTTTTAGGCACCTAGCAACAGGCTAGGCGCTACGTGACTTCTGCCTTCTCCGCCCCTCCCTCCTCTCACGTGAAGTGGAAGGGAATTTGAGCGGGAGTAAATGCGCTGTTCTGAGAGTCGACCGGTTGCGTTGTTTGTTATCATTCAGTACTGGAACTGGCTTCCTCGTTGATCTTCCGTGTGTTCGTATCTGATTATTTGAGGGTGATTTGAGGTAAAGTCGACTCGTGTGGTTGTGACACACTGCTCACAACTTAGTAGCGGTAACGTAAATTTAATTCCGCGTGTTCGTGATGCTCCAGAAAACGCGGTGTGTGTCTCCATCTGCGCGACAGTTTGGGCGATGTGATCAGCCATCAGCGTAATGGTAGAATTTTAAACGTATAGTTTTGGATAGTTTCCATGAAAGCCATCTTTAAAAATGCCTCGAGACACAAAATTTAATGAAAGATGGTTAGATGAAGATGATGGATCAGGAAACGACATTAAGTTGTGGTGCGCACGTGGTAAAGATGATTTTCACTTTTATTGCAATTTCTGCAATAAGGACATTTCTATTAGCAATAGTGGTAAAATACAGCCTCTGCAAGATATCCTTATTTAAGGCTTCTTGTGAAAGGAGCTCTGTGTCTTTCAGATGGACAAGCCTCTGTGGAAATGGGTTTTTCAGTAAATAAGAGAATGCTGTCTTCTGAGCGTGCAAGCATGAATCTCACCACAATTATTGGTTTGAGGCTTATTAAAGACAACATTAAAGGAAAAGTTAGTGAAATGGTCATTACTAGAGAAATGATAAGATTTTATAAGGATGCATATTCCAAATACAAAGAGGAACTTAAAGCTCACCAAACAGCTGAAAAGAAAATAGAAAATAAAAGTAGCACTAGTACAACTTCAAAATGTACACCCACAGAAAAGTTACAAAATTTAAAAGAAAATGTAGGTGTAGCACAGCAACTTATCGAGAAAGGGAATAAACATTTGGAAACAGCATTGAAAAGAAAATCATTTAAAGAAATTGCTGCAGCACAGGCGCTTATTGAAGCAGGAAACAAGAAATTAAAAACTGCTTGAAATAACTGCTTTATAAATTGTGTGTAAATAAGTGAAACAACATTCATTGCATGTATATTTAATAAAGATTTTTTTTTAAAATAAATCCTGGATATATCAGCAACACAATGTCCTTTTTTTCGTAACCAGTTCTTATTACTATTTGGGTGTTTAAACTTGTACTTCATTTTCATAACTTCAGTAAAAATATTTCAAAAAAATTTATTCAAAAGTTAAGTTTTTCTTAATTTTTTTTTTTTTTTTTTTAAGGATTTTGATATAAACAATATTTATGTGTATTAAAATTAAAATTGCTAACTAGGAAAAGTGGGTCACAAAGGCCCATTATCTTGAGAAATATGGGTTTTTGCATCATAGTCAACAAAATTTGGGTAAATTACTCAAAAATCTGAGTAAATGCAAATCCTGTATCTTAAAAGCAAAATCAATATTCTCCATTTATTATTATACCATTAAAATTTGTTAGTTAATTCAAATCTATCATGCAAATTGCATTCTTGTTAATAATCAAAATGCACTGCTTTTCATCCCCTCCCTCACGAAAGAATTAATTGTGCTTTGTATAACTATTTACATAAAATAGTTTGATCAATCGGCAAATTTAAGACAGAGCTTCAGTGCAATGCCTGAAGATATGAATTTATTATTTGTGATTCTAAAAAAAAAATTCAAATTGCAGTAATTGTCACACAAAAGTAAGAGAAAATTATTTCTTTTCTTCAATCCTATTATATATTTATTGCTATAATTTATTGTGTGGATGTATATATATGTTCAATATGTATTTAAATATGTTGTACCTTAAAATCCTGCAGAATATTTGCAGCGTATGACATACAAGTAGTTGTCCTATATTTTTGAAACACAAATCCTATATTTTTTTATGTTCCTGCTGCTACCACTGGATAGTGTATTTATAATTTCTTTCTTTTTTATCCTTTTGATGTATTTGATTGTTAGGTATGCAGGGGTTGCACTGGCTCTTTTTAACATTTCGCCAATTCATTCACCAAATTAGATTTTTCCGGACATTATTAAGAAAAGCAATTGTCAATATTTTTGCCAAAACGTATTTTCTTTTGCCAAACTAATTTTATTTTGCAATTTGCAACGTTGGCGATCGACAGCGAGACTCCTGAGTAGCAACTTAATAAACTGTTCTTTATTTGTGAATTAGTGATCATAATAGACATAGTGATCATCATATTGAAAATGTTTTGTCTGGTTTGTATTGAAAATGTTTTGGATACTGTCAAGTTTGAATATGCTATCAATATAAATTTAAATAACTAAATTTAATAAGTGATTTTAAATGTTAACATAAGTAGGAGACTGATATGTTTGTGCTGTTAATAGTTTTTACATTTATTGGGTTAATTAAAATCCATGAACCTTTTGAAAATTTAAGAACTTGAAGGTAGGAGAAGGAAGTTAGTGTAGGAATATTCTAAATGTTATCAAGTTTTGTGATGAAAAGAATTTTATTACTTGTTGCAGTTATATAATTTCAGCATTCGATGGTGTTACAAAATGAATGCCAAGCATTAAAAATTGTACCACATGATAATAACTATCAAACTTCACCATCATCATACAACAGCACTGTCTCGTGATGGGAGAAGACATGATGGATAGCACACAATAGCATATCTGGTGGCATGGTTGAAGTAAAGATTATAAACGCACCCGATGCTTTAATAAATGAGCAGGCTGTTAAAAGAACACGGGCTAGAATTTAAAATAAGGGTGACGGATTCTAAAGATTGGATTGTTATAATTAGTATATAAAGGACCTGACTGATGCTAGCCGCCTTGTAAATGGCTAGAGTATAAGTCTGTATGTGTATTGTGTAAATTAAATACTGTCTGTTACCATTTTGAAGATAGTTCTAGTATTTGTATTATGTTCCAATAAATTTTGAAGATTAGCGTGGGAAAACTTTACTGGCGTAGTCGGCAGGATTGGATTGGATTGGATGCGATACTACAGAATGCTCAGGTGAGAGCTGTATTTCTTCATCAATTTCATGCAACTGTATTTATATGTAGCTGTAGCAGTTGATCTGCATTATTTTGAAGTTTAGTAGGCCAGTTTGGCAGGTTTTGAAGGAAGTTTCCCTGTTGGTGTTAATATATAGTTGGCCGTCCCGGCATATTTACTTGAAGAATCCTCTTGATTCGTATATAAACATACTTGTAACTGTAGCTGAAAACTAGCATTTGAAAAGTGAAATGGCGTTTTTTGGTAAGGGAAAGAAATAAGATTTAATAGTTCTTGCTGAAGAACTGGGTTTAACGGTTGATACGACATTTACTGTGTCGAAGTGACGTGATCTGATTACGAACGATAAAAACTATGATGAAGAATTTTGTAAAGAAATATTGGCTAGAATTATAGCTGATAGAAATGAAGAAAGAGAAAGACAGGATCAGAAAGAGAGAGAAGAAAAAGAAAGAGAAAAAGTTTTTGAATTAGAAAAATTGAAAATTAAAAAAATGGCAAAAAATGTGATGTTGGGAAGCCAAGTACGGGAAGGAAGTGGTGTTAAAACTAATTTAGAAATATTTCGCCTAGGTTTGATCCTAAAGAAAGCGATATCTGTTTATTTCTTACGTTGTTTGAGAGACAGTTAAAGATGCTTGGCATCGATAAAGAAAATTGGGTTGCTCATTTAATTGGGGTGTTGCCAACTCCTGTTTCCAGTTTGATTGCTAGGGAAACAGAAGAGGTAGTGCAAAATTACGATGAAATTAAGAAGATGCTGTTAAAAAGATTTAAATTAAGTGCTGAGAAATTCAGACAGTTATTTATGAAACATCAAAAGTCCACAGAAGAAACATGGATGGAATTTTATTTTAAAATGAAAGCCTATTTTGATGGGTGGATTGACGGGTTAAAAATTAAATCACTAGAAGATTTAAAAAGTCTGATGATCGCTGATCAGATTAACAGAAAGGTACCATTTGAAGTGAAAGAACATTTCATGGACGAATGGACGGAGATTGTATCCCCAATAACTTTGGCCGAAAAGCTAGATGAATATGACGATGTAAGAAGAGTAATGAAGCCCAAATTCGCCAAGGAACGTCCTCTTGTGAAAACAGAAAACAATAATTGGGCAACTAACCCGTACCAGTCAAAATACAGAAATTTCGAAAGTCGCCGAAATACAACGACTCGAAAGGAAAATGATTTTCAAGATAGGAGAAAAGAAAATTTTCATGAACAAAGGAAATGGAATCGATGTTTTGAATGCGGATCGTTTGAACATTTGCGATTGCAATGTCCGAGATTTAAAATTAAAAGCAATTCACTTAATTTCTATAACAGAAGATCAGAGCGTGCACAGAGCAATTTAGTTCAAATGCAGACTAGTGACGCAAATAAAGAAGATAACACTGAAGAAAAATTGAGCATGCTCACCGCACAGGTTGATTTAAGAACATCAGATAAATTTAAACTCAAAAGCAATTGCGATAATCTTATGATTTTGGAAGTTGAATGCGAAGGGAAAACATTTAATGGTATCGTAGATACTGGGGCACAAATACCAGTCATACGAAATGATTTAATACAGAAACACGAAGAAAAGAGTGAAGGTACTGTAAAGCTTTACTCAGCGTTTGGAGAAGAAGAAACAGTTCCGTTAAGAATAGTGAATGTAAAAATAAATGATGGGTTACATGGAAGAGTACGGGTTATATGTGGCATATCTAGGAAACTGAAATGTGATATGTTAATTTGTAATATGGCATTTCAATTAATGAAGGAAAAAATTAGCGGTGATGTCCAGTCTAGTGCAGCGCAGCCTACTTCAGCTTATGTGCCAGCTGCATCGTCCAAATTAAATCCAACAGTATCTTGTTTCATTCCCTCTAGCTTCCGTAATCAAGTTGCTGCTGCTGATAACTGTAAACCCATTGTTAAATCAGTCATCAGAGTTTTCGAAAGTCTCGACAAACCAGAACCTTTTAAAACTGTCGCAATTGAAGTGAACTCTGTTGTAAATAAAGATTCGAATCTTCAGTTTAAGCAAAATAGCGTTGAACACCAGGAGGAATATTCCAAAGGAAGCGAAACTGAAACGGTTTCAATACCAGTAAAATCGGAACCTGTAGCTGTTACTCCCTCAGCTCTCCGTTCATGGACTGATATTGTAAGTCGAGGACAGCCAGGCAAAACGAAGTTTCCAGCCAATAAGCCAGCAGTAATTAATGGAAGTAAAGTTGTAAAAGTTCCAGTAAAATTACAAGAGCAAGATAGGTTATCCATAGAGGAAGATAAGATGGCTCTGGTTTTGGGCAAACACTTGCATAATTTGAACTACACACGTAAAAAGGTTCTAATACGACCTCGTGGACTGATTAATCGTAAAAATTGGTGTTACATAAATGCTATACTTCAAGTTTTACTTGCTTGTCATCCATTTTATACACTGTTAAATGATCTTACAAGGATCTAACTGTACCGTTATTACAAGGACTTGAAAGAGGGAAATCAGCTTTCCCAATTATCGATAGCGTGACGAAAGTAGCTCATGAATTTGAACAATATGAGTCACCTAAAGAAGAATTGTCTCCTGGGCAACCTTTGCAGCCCGATTTTATTTATGATATGCTGAGAGATCTCAAATCTGACTATCTGAAGGGCCAGCAAGAAGATGCTGAAGAATTCTTAAGTTTCATTTTAAATGGTATGCATGAAGAAATGGTGAAAGTAATAAAGAATTATCAGAAGAAAAATAATATAAGTGTCAACCCCGACACTAAAGAAGATGGTGATGCATCTGAAGGTGAAGATGAATGGCAAGTTATTGGCTCAAAACATAAAGGAATGGTTACTAGGAAAGTTGCTGAACATAAAACTCCCATTTCTGATTTGTTTGGTGGACAGATTAAATCATTTCTGACTACCAGTGGAAACAAAACTTCAGCTTCAATTCAGCCTTTTTTCACTCTTCAGTTAGATATTCAGTCTGAAAAGGTGAAATCTGTCTTAGAAGCATTGAAGGAGATGACAGTGAAATAACCAATTCAAGATTATATATATCTGCCAAGACCAAGCAAGAGATTGAAGCTTACAATCACATAGCATTACAAAAATGTCCCCCTATCCTAATTCTTCACTTAAAAAGATTTGTTTACAATAAAAATGGCGGATATAAAAAATTAATGAGAAAAACTAATTATCCTGTTGAATTTGAATTATATAGAGATTTGTTCTTATCTGATGTGAAGAAAATTCATAAGATTCGTCTGTATAAATTATTTGCTGTTCTGTATCATGATGGTGAAGAAGCAGTTAAAGGTCATTACATATCTGATGTTTACATTGATGGTAGCCAGACCTGGTTCCGTTGTGATGACAGTACAATAACTGGTGTGTCTGAAGATGATGTGTTAAGTCATAATCCCCCTAGAGTTCCTTATTTGCTTTTTTATCAGGAAAGGCAATCAGCATAGTAATACCGATGCATCATCAAGACTAAAATTTGACAACTCTCATTATTTTAAATTATATATATATATATATATATATATATATATATTTATTAAAAAAAAAACTTGAAAAAGTTTATTTATTCCAGTAACATCGCCACTCCTGTGGCGGATGTGCTTTTCCCCCATGGGAGTAGTAAAGATTATAAACGCACCCGATGCTTTAATAAATGAGCGAGCTGTTAAAAGAACACGGGCTAGAATTTAAAATAAGGGTAATGGATTCTAAAGATTGGATTGTTATAATTAGTATATAAAGGACCTGACTGATGCTAGTCGCCTTGCAAATGGCTAGATTCTAAGTCTGTATGTGTATTGTGTAAATTAAATCGTCTGTTACTATTTTGAAGATAGTTTTAGTATTTGTATTATGTTCCAATAAATTTTGAAGATTAGCATCGGAAAACTTACTGTTGAGAAGTGGAATCTGAGCTTCAATAATAAAGATGAACATTTTCTGCACACTGTGACTTAAGGTAGTACTGTAGCCAGGCCATACATCTGGAAAATGTTCTGATGCTGAAATTCTGCAATTACAATTTTTAATTGATGAAAAAATTTGATATCATTTTGAACATTTCTAACCAATCATATTTTTCTCTCCTTAAGTTCTTAAGTTTTCAAGTGATTCATTTCTTTTGAATCACCAAGTATATAATTTAGATTATTTATTTTCGTCATCTTCTTATTAAATGGAAATGTTATAGTTTATTTATTTTTGTCTTCTTATTATTATTTTCAAATGGAAATGAAAATGCTAACTGCTTAATGTTTTAAGTAATTTTTAAATTTTTTTTAAATTAAAAACTTTACACTTATTGTAACTCATGATTTGTGCTATAAATGTTTTTAATTTTTACTTCTTCATCTCACTCCTCTATTATAACTTTAAATAGCTTTCAGCTGCTATCAGTAACAAGCTACAAAATGACTATATTGGTGATACAGTTATTCTACATCAGTTAAAGCAGAAAGTAATTGATTTAGCTGTTACACCTGGAGTTATTCATTCTGTCCAAGCTGTGGCTCAAAGTGTTTTGAGAGCTGGATGGGTATTACTTCTTCCTACAGCTGATGAAAGAGCACGGGCCCTTTCTCTTCTTCTCCCAGGTATTTCTAGAACTAATTGTTAATAATTGTCTTTTCTGCATAGTTCTGTCAAATGGATTCCGTGAAATTAAATTGAAATTCTTATATCTATAGAATTGGATTAATTTTTTTCATTTTATCATATTTCAATTATTTATGAAATTTCACCTTTAAGATTAACAGTAGTGCTCATTTTCTTTATTTATTGTTAATGTAAAATTATACACAAGGATTAGTTTTAAGTCCATCATTAGTGCAAACAGTCGTATATCTAATTAATCAATCTTTTAAACAATACTATTCTGAATTTTCGGTCTGTTCTGCCTCCTGGCTGTAAAAAATAGTTTAAAATTCTTATTGTATGCGTCAAATATACTGGCCTCCAAAAGTTAAGGAACAACATGTTTTTCGAAGCTCACCATAAAAAAATGACACTTACAGAAAACTTTATGGTTTATATAAATGATAAAAATTATGCAAATTTATGCAAAAACGATAGCTACCACTTTGTTTTTATAGAAAAGAACATGCATATATGAGTTAGAGAAAAATGTGCAAATATCAGGCTTTCATAGTTACGCGTGTAACTTTTGTTGATTTACAACTTTTGTTAGCAGATTCGTTAACAATAGCAGTAGGCAACTGCTTATTAAAGCATCGGGAGCATAATAAGCAGATGCTTTAATAGCAGGGTCCCGCAATGTCTTAGAGAAACTGTTTGCCCGATTCGTTAGGGTGGTGGGCGGTCTTATGAATGGAAATGGAGTTGTCACAGGCTGATGCTCCTAGGCATCTTAATGTGTCTTGCAGTGTGGTCCACCATCTCTGGAATCAATATCAAATGAAAGCTTTTGTTCCCAGAAGACATGGTCTAGGCCGACCACGAGCTACAACACATGCTGAATATTGTCTCCAGTGTGAATCTGGATGCCTAAGATGCTCCTAGGCATCTTAATGTGTCTCGCAGTGTGGTCCACCATCTCTGGAATCAATATCAAACGGAAGCTTCTGTGCCCAGAAGACATAGTCTAGGCCGACCACGAGCTACAACACATGCAGAATATCATTTTATAACTCTTTTGGCCTGGAAAAGAAGAAGCATTTCTGTGCCGCAACTTGTTGCAGACCACTCTGTAGCATCAGAGAGAATATTTGCTAGTACGGTGCGACGGCTTGTATGTGTCCCCCTCAACAGAGTCTCCCCAGGTGTCTCCCCAACAACAGAGATGCAGAGATGGGCCCGTTTATCTTGGCCAAGAGAACACGTTACTTAGACCAGACAGCGATGGGCTTCTGTACTCTTTACAGACATGTCCAGATTCACACTGGAGAGCGATTCAGGACGTCTGCTTATCTGGAGGGAACAAAGCACCCGATACCATCAATCCAACACTGTGGAAAGACACAGTTATCGAGGTGGTGGAATAATGGTTTGGGCAGGGATCCCACTCGATGGTCACACTGACCTGCATGTGTTCCAGGGAGGAACTATGACTGGCGTGAGATATCGGGATGAGATCCTTGATGCCTATGTTTGGCCATATGCTGCTGCTATTGGCAATGATTTCATTCTGATGAATGATAATGCCTGATTTCACCGAGCTGTGTTTGTTGAGGATTATCTTAATCAGGGTTTGGAGCGAATGGAATTGCCAGCTCAATCTCCAGAACTCAATCCGATAGAACATGTTTGGGACTACCTTGGCAGACAAGTGGCTGCTTCAAGTCCTCCTCCAAGATCATTGCATGAGCTGGAACAAGGACTAATCGGTGTGTGGTCTTCGCTCCCTATTGAGGTATCCGACAACTTAATTAGCAGCATGCAAAATAGATGCCGCCAGTGCATTGCAGTTCGGGGTGGACAGATTCCTTATTAGAACTCATTTTTGTAATGTTTCCACCACATGTTTCCATGAAAAGCTTTGATAAACTGTTTTCTACAAAAGTGGACTTTTCTACCAAAAGTGTTCTTTTGCTTTTACACCATGTTTGTGTTGAATTTATGCAAATTTCTATGTCGTACTCAATGAAAAACTATTTAGTGCTCAGTTAGTCCAAATTTTTTGCTTCTATGTTCATTCGTTTCCATATTATTCACAAAAAACAGGTTGTACATTAACTTTTGAAGGGCAGTGTAGTTAAATTTTGCTTTTAGTTCCATCAAAATGGGTTCGCTAGAACCGGAGATACAGAGTTTTGGGTTTCCCCATTGATTAGTATAGCATTTCTAGAAATCTCAAGAAATATTGGTCCTAGACCTTTGCTAACCTCCCTTTTGGGAACTTATTTTTGGCACCAAATTTGGCAATATTTTGCCAAAAGTTGCCAAGCTTGGCAACATTTTGGTCATTTGGCACAATTTAACCAATGGGGTTTGTTAAGTTAGTTTTTCTGCATTAACATATATTAGCCTAATATTACTCTATTTCTCTTCTATGATGTAATCAAAATGAGATTGTTTTGGGTCTTTCTACAAATCCCGATTGTTCTAGAAAGTACGTCAGAGTGTATAAATAGGCAGACAGGCCAGTGAATTCAAGTCAGTCTTGCTTCTGTTTGTGCGAAGAGCAGATGTCCGTGAAAGCTTAAGGCTTTGTATTGATGCTATAGAAGTGGTTTTTCCTGCTTGTTTTAAAAGCTTTGATTTTAAGTGCTGTGTGTAAATTCTTCATTGCTGAGTTTTGTGGGACTGTATGCGATATCCCTCATATATTTCCACTGAAGTTTTGCCTGTGGAAGTGTTTTATTTAGTGTGAGAAATACAGCATTTGTGAAAGCTTCCGTACTAAGCTGACTGTTATCATCACATTACGAGCTGTTTGTGCTTGTGAATTTTGTATGGCTGATTGTTCAACGAAGTTCTAGAAGCAATAAGGTTCGTGTTCCATCCTGCAAGTGGACTCTTTACTAGAACTTTGTACACCTACTGGACTTCACAACGATGATTCCAAAAACTAGCAGAGTTATCTGCAACAATACTATGTCTAATCAAAAGCAATATTTATGATAAATAATGAAGCTATGACAAAATTTACGCATTTGTCAAGCTAGAGATATCTGCTATCTTGAATTTTTGTTTGGCTGTGTGATTTGAATTTGTTACTCTTCCTTTTTTAAAAGTATTTGATTATATTAACGTCTCAGCAGTCATTTAAATTTGTTATTTATAGAATTCTTGATTTATGCTTCTACATAATATTATTTTATAACTTATATTATTGCGTCTAGTAATTAATTTCATATCATTTTAAGCATTTTAAGTACAACTCTGTGCAATCTTCAGAATTTTCAACTTGGAAATTGAAAAAGTTTTTAGTAGTTTGTCAATCTTAAAATAGAAGTAGCTTTTCCAGATTCAGAAATTTGTATATCATGTCTTGTATACTTTTTAAGTGAATGAATGACATGAAATTTTCTTTAATTTCCAATTTCAAAATCTAAACATCAGACAGTTTTTCTAGATCTAGTCATTTCATGTTCATTAATTGCTGACATATTTTATTTTTCTTTGTTTGTTTTTGATTTCATTCAATGTGCCTTGGTAGAGGAAAAATGGTTCTTTTGTCATTAAAAAAAAAGTTATTAGCGGGTTAAAAAATTTTAAATATTTGTACTATCTTGTGTTTTGAAAATACCTATATTATAAAATGTCTGTTTTGAAAATGGTGCTGTGTGACACTTGTATATTTTTGAATACAACTAAAGTGATACAGGTGGTGCACCATCAAGCAAATTGCATTTTATATCACTTAAAGAAAAAGTTTGTCAATAATAAATAATTAAAACCTTAAATTCAAAGCAAATAATTTTTAATAAGCTCTAATACAATTTTTAAAGCTCAAGATGTTGTATCAGAATTTTATGGTTATTATTAAAAAAAAAAAAAAACTTTATAGAGTGAATTGTATATTTTTCATGTTTTAATTTATATCAGTATTTTGAGAAGCGTTATCTTTTCATAAACTAATTTTTTTTATATTTTTAACCTATTGCAGTTGTTTCTAGCAATATACAAAATATTACAATTTGAAAGATGCAAAAGTTTAAAAGCAGGCTAAAAAAGATAAAAAATAAAAATATTTTAGTAACAAAATAGTAGCTTGACAAACTATCACTTACAGATAACATCACACCTATCTCACTAGTTTGAGTTTGTGATCACTGAAATGTGATCAGTTTAGGGAAAGAGCTATTAGTCCTCTCTTTGTCAAAATTAAGTTGACTATTGGCATTTAAAGAGTATTTTCATATAGTGTACTCAGTAGAGGAAAAATTTCTCAAAGTCATCACAAAACAACTATTAGGACACCAGAAAGTAATGTCAATAATTTATTAAGGTAATCACAGCTAACAGCACAAAGCTGCTGTATGAGTGAGATCAAACCGTTTGTAAACAAATCTTTTCTCGATAGCTTGGAAAAAAAAAAAAAAAAAAGAAAAAAGAAAACAGAATTTCATTTTGTTCCTTCCTCAGTGATTCATTATTGGACAATTTGTTAGTGTTGAAAACTAAAGCTTAAAGATAATTTTTCTGATGAACTAGAAGCTAAAAAAGCTATTTTGAACCAGCTAAAAAAAATCTTAATCTGTTAATTTTTCAACATATTTTGGTTAAAAATAAATTCAAATTTCCATTTATCTAATTGTTTTTTTTTTTAAAAATACTCCATCTATTTTCATTAAAAAAAAAAAATTCAGGTAAGCTCTTTTCTATTAATATTTAATTTTCTGTTAATTTCTGAACATTACTAATATTTAAAAACAAATAATGAGAATTGGTGATAAACTGGGGAAAACAGTCTTCTGTACTTTTCTTCTTATTTTTAAAAATTATCTTCTGATTTTTTGTGAAATCTTCTGTTTTTTCAACACTAGTCTTCCTGTTTTGGGCTTAAAGAGGTTGACAGGTATGTTAAATTGATTTAAAGATATTCGTGAATGCTGCAGTTTAACTTCAAACAAAAATGTTATGGATATCTTTTTTTACTTTTCTTTGAGATCAAACGAGCTGTATTAAAAGAATTTTTGGCCACCTATCCCCCATAGGTTATGAATTTTGGAAAATGCCTAATCCACACTTGTGAAAAAACTCACATACATGCCAAATTTTGTATTATTAGCTTCAACAGTTTTGGCTAGGTAAAATATTAACATACAAAAAGAAGATTAATATTCAGTTCTTTTAATAATAAATTGATATGCTGAATATAAGTACAATATTTAGAAACTTTACATTAGTCTTGTGATTTTTGTAGTATGAAACTGTGGTGTTTGAGAGTTTTTCAACTAGTCTCTTTAAGTGTAAAACTCATTTTTGTTTGCTCGCTCTTGTGATAACAAGTTTTAAAAATATTTCAAAAGAAAAAGTTTAAATGCCTAAGATTTTATTTCCATTAATTATATTTTTGCTTTTGCTAGGTCCTCAAAATACAGGGATCAATTCTGGCTGTCATTTTATGACAGATCTTCTTGTTGGAAGTTTAATGGCTGATGGAGGATTGGAATCTGCTCTTTTGACTGCTGTAAAAGTTGAATTAGAAGAAATAGAATGTAATGTTGTGGTGCGTTTAAAATGGATTCGTAATTTTACACCTCTTCATTTCAGCTGATGACCCCCACAGCTGTTATTCTTATTTGTTATTATTCTTTTATGCGATGTGGTTTTTAAAACATAACCTATAACAGGGTGTCTATTGGGTCAGGAAGTGGGGGGGAAAACTACAATCAAAATAAAGTTAAATGATAAAGGCGTTAAATCTCAGAATTTGCCAAAATTGTGAAATTGATTTTGTTTATTAACATCAATTTGGCTTTCTGATATCAATTTGTAACTTTATTTCTGAGAAATTTTAATGATCAATCACATTTCAGGTTAAGTAATGTTCACAAAAGGTCAGCAAAAAAATTAAATGAAGGTCAAGTTATGAGAAATCTTAAGTATGGTAGAAAAAATCCCTGCATTTTAGTAAGTGATAGTAAATGTTTAAGCAGTATGGCAATCAAAATGGTAATCTTACTAACAAGGAGGAGACACAGCTTCTGGCAAGCGGATTTTAATGATCTTTGACATAATGTGAGTATGCTATATGTAAAATACTTAGATGCAATACTAAAATATGGATGAGAAAAATAAATATTTATATTCGAACCACTTCTACAAAACATTATATGTAACATGCAACAGCACTTGAACATCACTGAATCTGCCAACTTTTTACATGCAACAGCCCTTGAACATTGTTCAATCTGCAAACTTTATTTTTTATACATCAATGATTATAATTAATTCATTTATTAGAATAATTTACTTCTTTTAATTGCTTACACATTTTTTGATACTTTTTTATTTACTTTGAATTAATTTCTACTTTTCCAAGTCTAATAGTTTGACAGTTTTTATTATTTGGATGTAGTAACACATTTTGTAATTAAAATATGAGATACACAGTGCTGTTTTCAATTTATTGGAGCAAAATGGTGTAATTATGTATCATCAGGTGTACATGATCCTGAATGATAATTGTGGTAAAAAACAATCTAAAGAAAAATATATCTACCTATAATCTTTAATTATTGTAAATAATATTTAAATTCCAAAATATGTTTTATTCCAACAGTAGTAACTATCAGTTACAGAAATATTAGAACAGTGGAAATTAAGTTTAAAATAAATAATAAAAAATAATTGGGAAAAAATCTATAAGTAATTAAAATAATAATAATAATTATAAGTAATGTATAAAAAATTAAAGACCGATAAAAGTTTATACAGCAAGAGATTTGAACCTGTTACGCTAGAGTTCAAGTCTTGAGTTCTCCTAATCATGCCACAGATGCTCAAGCGAGATTGTTATGTATGAGCAATATGTTAATTACATATAAAGTTTTGATGAAGTGTTTCAAATATTCATTCTTCTCAACTCTGTTTGAGTATTGCATCTTAGTATTTTACACATAGCATATTCACATAGTACGTATACCACCACTATGCCAAATATCATTGAAACGTTTCCCTGAAGCTGTGCCTTCTTGCAAGAGTGTTTGTTTGCTTGCTTGCCCAGAGAGGGCAGCTCATGTCACCAAATATGTCATTTTAATCTACTTGCACAATTTAGATCTTAACCTTTTTGATTTTATTGTCCCTATGCCCTATTAGGAAAATTGATTTTATCCCAGTGGGCAAATCTAGAAATTTTTCTTGGGAAAGGCTAGTTAAGGAAAAAAAATCATTTTATTAAGTATATGTTATGTGACTGTAGGTGTAACTACAAATTTTGTGTATATATTACTCTGTTCTATGTTTTCTTGATTAGTACATTTTTCACTTTTTTCATTTAAGTAATTAAATATAAATAAGTAATCTTATCAAGCCTCTTAATCAAGTAATCTTATCAAGCCTCTATTAATCCTACAACTTTATTTTATTGTAACAATATGATCTACACAATAGTGTTTATAGGTTTCCATTTTGGGAGGAGCAGTTCTGGTATTTTAAACCTTATTGTCACTAGAGTTAATATAAATGTCTTAAATAGCTGGTTTTTAATAATTGCTTTATTTTTGGAGGGGGCCTTCTCCCTTGCTCCGTTAAATGTGCCACTGGATCTACACTTGAAACACATTATTTGCATACCTTTTAATGCTGATGAAGCTTCTTTTTTTTCGGTCACTGTATATAACAAAATAAAACTAAATACATCATGCATTATTTTAGAAGTTTAAGCTTAAAGTTTGAGATTTCTGTTTCACATAAGATGTCCCATATTTGAATGTTGTATAACTTTGACTGTTAAAAATGTATGTAATTTTGCATATTGATTATTTCTTTTACTCTATTGATTATTTACTATTGATTATTTCTGAGTTCAAATATGAAAGGGAACTTGAGGTTTGCCTTTGAAATTTCAAAATTTGTGTACTGTTTCAGCAGTTCCCAACTTGGGGTATGCATATTCCCCAGGCAAAATTTAGGTAAAATTGTCTGTAATGGCAACAATTAAATCTTGGAGACTTTTTTTTTAAATCTTGATAATAGTGTGTGTTGCAGTTTTAATAAATAAGTACTAATTACATACAAACTCCATTCCAATTTGAATACAACCTTGCTGTGTCCTTTTTAAGCTAAGGTTAAAATTTAAAAAAAGGCATGTTTATGTTATATGGTTGATGGGGATCATCTTTTTGAGAAAATGGGTATTGGTAAAAGAAAAATCTAAGCAAAAGGTACATGAAAAAATTTGTGCTGTTCTTTTTCAATATACAAATGAACCTTTCTCATGAAATTTAAGATGCAAAATGATGAGCATTAACTAAAGCAAAATAAAGCTTTGTTTTGCCTCTAAGTTAATTAGAATTGATATTATACTTGAGGATTTTTTTTGAACTGCAGGAAAGAGGGGAGTATTGTACATATACTGTAAATTTAAATCATTTGTATTCAAATGTAGGAAGAAGACTCACAACCTGAAGAGAAGAGTCATTCATTTATTGACAAGTATGTTGGAAACTCAGAATCATCCTTTGCACACGATTTAATTGTTCATGATGATGCACTGAATGCTTCAATTGATATACCTCTTCTTCATCTAGTCAACCAACTTCTGAGGTACATTGATTGTTGAAAATTTTTGTTTTCTTTCACATCAGTATCATTCTGTGTGGGGGGGAGGAGAGCAGGGTGTCTACCATTATTTGAAAAGGTCATTAAAGTCACAGAGAAGTCAAGAAATAAAACAAAGGTCATAAAAGCATAGTTAAGATCAAGACATGGAAGTACACAGGCATGAAAGTTTTCAGTCTTTTGGCTGAAATCAGTAGTTTTTAACATTATTCATGTTTCTTTTAGATCTAAGGAAAAATGCAGTGAAAAATTAGATTTTTTCTTCTTTGTTCATATTGATTATTAAAAAGATAATAAAACTAATCTTTCTTAGCATTATATATGCATTAGATTTTGCTGTTCATTATTTGTGGACAGTAATAACATGTATTACAGTTAAATATTAACATGCCCCGTGGTGGCCTAGTTACTAAACTCTGTTCCCGTGAAAACACTGAAAGTGAAGCAGTACCCGGCTTGGCCAGTGCTTGGGAGGGTGAACTCTCTGCTGCAGTACCGTGTATGCTAATGAGAGCTAGTGCATGTAAAATCCGTTGTGTTTCCGATGTCCTCCATGTTTAACTTTACCTCTGGGGGGTACCAATTTCAGATGGCTGGTCCCTCATCTGGAATTGGTTCAAAATTAAGGTACCCGAGCTTAGTCAAACTTCCTCGTACTGGGGCTCATTTAAATGGAAGTTGCCCCTTCCATTTAAATGAGCACCAGTTTCTGCCCATTGCCTTTCTATATGGGAAATCTGGCATTGCTCTGCAGTTGCCAGAGGCCATCAGAAACAACAACTAATATTAACATTGTTTGAGATTTACTTAACTGCGTGGGTATGGATTTATTTGAAGAAAATCTTGCATTTAGAATGTCCAGATGTCATATCCATGTCCAGATCTAGCCACAAACTGGCTGAATTATCTATCCTGAGTGGAAGAACATCCTACTACAACTATTACAAATCTCTTATCATGAACAAGAATGTGCATGTTTAAGTTTGTCCTTGTTTGAATGATGAAACATACTTGTCATCCATTACTTCGACTAAGTAATTGCATGATACAATGTATTCGTCTCCGTTACTTAGGCAAAGCAAGGTTATGATGCAGCTTAATCATCAAATATACCCAAGGGGTTAATAAGGAATATTTAAGAAAATAACAGTAGGTAATGTATTTAATGTAACTCTGTATCACATTCAAAGTTCAGTCTTTTTTGCTGATTTGTACTTTCATGCATAAGTATGAGGTCACGCTTAGCTGCCAAATGATCTGATTTTGCTTAAGTTTCTCTGATATTTTTATGTGTTCCAAAAATCAGTAGTGTAGTCGAGGGGGAATGCCATCCTCCCACTTTTTATTTTTAGAGAGAATGCTGAAAAAACTTTTTAATTTTTTTGGTGTGATTCTACTTTGGAAAGGAAACCACAAGTAGCCTTAAGACATTTGTAAATGCTAAATAAGATACACATACCCATAGAACTAGAATACTGTAGACCCTCCTATAACACAAGAGATACGTTCTGTGCTATATAAATCTGTATTGTACGAGGCCTGAGCTATGCTCCACCTGGAGTGTAAACTGCACAATCCAGCCGCTGCATACCTTATTCTCAGACCTTAGAAGCACAATTATGTTTAGTGTTGCCATTCAAAAGTTATATTAATTACTAAAGCTGATGTGTAATAAAATCTCAAAACATCTGTCACATTTTACCATGCTATACAAGCATCTTTTAACCTTCTATACAAACACAGTTGCAATTTTCATGCCTTGTTGTATGAATCTGTCTTTGATATCGTGTTATAAGGTGTCTCCTGTCATTTTGATAAACACAGTCTTGGTCAAAGGGTCTTCCTTTAGGTTTAAATAGCAGGCTAACAAGGGGTCGAAAAAATTCAAAAGAAAATCTCAGTCAACTTGATATTGATTATTAACAGTCTTACAAAAAATGATTGAGTTTTTAATCTGCTGTTGATCAAAATTACTTTGCTTTTACAGTCAACAGCCAATAATTCATACCTGAAAATAGTTAATAGTAATCAATAAATGATGAAAAAATTAATGATTTGATTAATGGTTTAGTTTTTAAGAATTATTACATTAAAGTATATACACCATTTGGGTTAAACTTCTTCAAAAGTGAGTGTCTCCACTTTTTTCCTTTAGGACTACACTACTGTCAAAAATCAAATAATTGTCAATTAATAAAAAAATGCAGTTGCAGTCTTGAAGATCTGAATGCTCTTGGTATTTTTAAAAACTGAAAATGCAAATATTCGTAACTGTTTTATCCTAATTTTCTTAAGCCATATTAGTTATGTAACCTGTTTTTTAAAACTTCATTGGTTATGCCAGATCTTTTCATAGAAAAATAAGTTAAAAATCTGCATCAAAATAATGTTTAGCAAACATTGTTTTGATGTTTCTTCTTCTACAAATGAATTTAAAAACATTGATCTGATATTTAGGCCAAACTAAGAATTTTAAATATATAATAATAATAATAATAATAATAATAAATAATAGTCTGCTTAACTTGAGAAGATCGCACAATGTTTCTAACATTATCATCTTTCATTTATATGAATATTAAACAAGTATTCTTTTTTTAGATTGTTTAGTAGCAGCAGTTGTATTTATTGATTGAATTATTTGTATATTACTGAAACTTAGTAATAGAATTTTTATTGCAAAAATTCTGTTTGAGTTCTCATTAAATGCTTTAGCCAGACATTTATTTACAATTATTTTTAAATGTAGTTTAGAATGTACTGTAAGCAATTGTTTAGCATTTATTCATGATTATAATAAGTTTGCTTTTTATAGTCTGAACAACTGATATTATGTATTATTTGTATACATTAAAAGTAACTTAAATTGTTTAATTTAATTTTATTGACTATATATAGTATAATAATTTTAAAACAGATGTTTACAGGATAAAATACTATATTTTCTAAATTATGTTTCTGACGTATATATATTCCTTAATATTTAGGAGTACATCATCACAAACTGTTCTCAAGCTTCAGAATTACCTACCAGAAAATATGTCATCCTCTTCATCCAGCATTAAACTGGAAAGATGTGAGAAGTTAGAAAAATCTGCCTCTTTGAACTTATTATTAAGATTTCAGAGACTTCTTATTTCTGAATTTTATTTAGCTGGGAAGTTTTTTGGGAGTCCTACAGATCATGGGTATAAAGGTATAATAATTGTATTTTATAATTATGATTGTATATGTACAGTGGAGCACCTTTAGTACGTCGCTCTAGGGACTGCCAGGAAAAGACGTTATAATGAAAAAGACGTACAAAAGAAATGATTAAAAAAAACTTACGCAGTAGATGGCATCACCATAAAACTTCGATTTTTATTTTAATTTTATCGTTTTCACTTAAATTGTTGTTGAGCTAAAGATAAAATAAAAATAATATAAAGCTTTTATGTGCTATGTATCACAAAAATGTATTATTATTTATTATATTTTTTTTGCACTAGGAGAAAAATAGTAATCCATCATAAATCTTTAACGAGAACTATTTCTATTAATATTATATAATGCGTTTTGTATATCGTTTAGCTGTTGCAATGTTCTTTCTGTAGTTTCGTTGCATAAAAAGTACTTTCTCAGTCCTTCAAAATACGACACAGCTTGCTGAAATGTTGGAGGAGCAGCATTCGTTTCATCGTCATCTGTATCATCCTCACTGCTACTTGCTTCTTTTGGATTATTTCAGGCAATTAATTCCTAACACTAAGGACACTTGTTGTTTGCACATTATTGTCGCAATCTGCATATTCTTCAAATGAATAATCACAATTTAATAAGTGCCATTCGGTATTAATTTTTGGTTCTGTTTCTTCTACTGTGATCTCTTCTTCCCGAGACGGATAGTCACCTTTTATAAAGCAATGCTAAATGGTTTGCTTTGATATAGTATTACACGCAAATGAAATAAAATTCATCGCTTGTAAGATGTTTACCTTTTTTATATTGCCGTCCGATATATTTTCCACAGCTAACTGCACTAACTTCTGGCGATAATGGTGCTTGAAGCACCTGATTATTCCTAAATCAAGGGGCTACAAATGACTTGTGCAATTAGCTGGGAAGAAAACAGGTTGTATATGTTTGAGAAATTTGGTATCGGGAGGATGAGAGGGGCACTGATCCATGAACAATATTATTTTGCGCTTTTCCTGTGCCATTTTTCTGTCCAATTTCATCAACCACGCGTTAAACAATTTTCCTGTCATCCAGGCCTTTTTATTGGAGTCATACTGCATGGGAAAGGTTTTAATATTTTTGAAACACCGGGGATTTTGATACTTTTCTATAACAAATGGTTTTAACTTTTCTAATCCATAAGCATTCGTGCACAGTAAAAGTGTTGTACGCTTTTTGCTGTTTTTCCCACCATGACATGGCTCACCTTTTAGTGACAGAGTCCTTGAAGGAAGCAAGTGATAAAAGAGTCCGGTTTCATCACAATTGAATACGTTTTATAGTTCATATTCAGCAAGTTCGTCAAGAAGAGTTTTAAACCATTCTTCAACTGTTTCAAGTGGTACAGATTTCGATTCACCACTTAGCATTTGGCAGGTTATTCCATTCCTTATTTTAAATTTATGGAGCCATTTCCTCCAGAAAATATGCACTCTTTCACTTCCATTTGCTTGGCAATTTCAAGTGCCTTATTAATGAGCATCGGCCTGCTCACAGGAATATTAGCAGCTCTGCATTGCTTGAAGAACTGCAAAACCAAAGAATCAATTTCCGGAACTTTACCAGCATGTACACGCTGCCTCTTAGCAACAGTAGAAGAACAGGCAGATGCGTTCTTTTTGATTTCTTGCCTTTTATAAATCAAAATTTTTAAAGTTGATACATTAATGTTCAGCTTTTTTGCAATGTTTACTTTAGACATAGAGACATTTTTATCCACTTCTGTTAAAATATTTATTTTTTCTTCCAAACTTAGAGCTTTTCATTTAAGAGCATGTTGGAGAAAGATAAGCACAACCTACCAGCGTCTCTGTAAAAGTCAGACTGAAAGAAACAAACTTTATTTGCTTTCACAGGCCTCCCCTCGAGGTGGGGGGGGGGGTGAGATTCCAGACTAAAGGTTACCATCTTTGGTGATAAACCTTAATTGCCAACTGGGGGAGAGTTCTATGGTCATCGGAGATCGTCCTTCCCCCTAACGAGCAGGTTTCTGATTGTTCCCGGGTCATTGTGCAGATTTCACACTTGCTTAATCGCAAGTTTTATCGGCCCGATGCGTGCTAAATCGCCAATAGTGTGGAACCGCATTAGGAATTTCTCCTCTGCCGAATCTTCACAATAGAACGTTTCTCCTTTTGTAAGCAAAATTTAACACTTCGGGTGCAATCCTATCGCAGGTGTAAAGGCCAGGGTCCACTCACGTCCGTTTCCGGATGCAGCGGGTTTTTTTTTTTTAATGGTCAAGGCATTGTAAAAGGGGGGATACAGTGCAGGGGCAAAGAATTTATTGGCTTTTAATGACCAGTCAGGATTCGCCGCCAAAGGGTAACACATGAAACCACAAAAGCACACCCATCGCACAGCGGGGGCACTTTTCTCCCCAATCCGTCTTCAAGATTTTGAAAAATACATTGAGTTCCCATTCTAGCATACTGAAACGCACGTGAGTGGACACTGGCCTTAAAGAGGAGAGAAGTCATGGCCAATAGTCGTTATCAATGAGGGAAAAAATTTTCAAAATGTTTTGAGAAATGACGTACTAAAGAAAATCCTAGACGTATAAAAGAAATATTTTAACATTATAAAGTATAGGAATGACTCCGGACTTTACAAAATCGGCGTATAATTGATAAAGACGTACTAAAGAGAGGCGTATTAAAGTTGCTCCACTGTATATTAAAGGAACAAACTACATAATTCAAACAGCATGAATACTAACTGAATTACTCTAATGAAACTATTTTCACACCTTTCTTTCTCTTTCTCCCTATCTCTGTTTATATTTATGTTCACACAAAAGTAATGCATTTTTTACTATATCATCACACTTTTAGGTGACAGGGAGTGCAGACTGGGTGGTTAGATAGAGGGAATTCTTAACTTTACGGTGATTTCAGTCATTCTACTCTTAACTCTGAGAAAATTCCACCCCCACCCACTCCTAGTGGCAAGGCAGAAACAAATAAAAAAGGGATGCAGAAACAAAAATACAATAATAATAATAATTATGAAAGTAAAAGAAGTGACAGAAGTCATTGCCTTAAAAGTTCTCTAGCCTGCCAGTAAAATGATGTCTCAGAGTCGACATGAAGGGATGCACGTTACTGAAGGTAGTGTCTATTCATTGGATCTACGGAAGTACAGAGGGCCCAGCCAGTATTCAAAAGGATTCTAATGTGATTGATGGAAACATTGTTAACATGTTGAAGTTATACTGTTCTGCATATCCAAGAGTTCTTGACTAATTGTAGCGTACCAACATTGCTTTATCCCCCCCCCCCCTGCAGTCTAGACCTAGTTCTGGCAAACTTCTTTTTGAACCATTATGGTCATAAAATCTCCTCTGACACAAGCACTATCAGAAGGTTAACAAAAATAATGGACCCAATGCCTCAGGAGTTTGTAATAGAATGATCCTGGAATCATTGTAAAGCTGAGAGTCCCCTCATCTAACTTATTTTGTCTGTACTTGCTGACACCTGCCAGAGCTAATATGGTAAGAATTCCATTACTTATGAGGCACACCATGCGTATATATACTGCTGACCTTAATCTTAATTATTATTATTATAGTAAAAAAAATTAAATCTTATTATTATGACATTTTATTGTAACGCATATGTCTTTATCAATTGCAGTTCCACCTAAAGTATCAAGTTTCACTTTAGAAATACGAGGTTTAGCATCTTTACTGAGAAAATATATTAGGTTGATAACTTCTTATCTCTGCGAAACTTTACCACTTGCTTCTTCTTTGGCTTCACATAGTCCACATCATTTTGCTGTTGCATCTTCTATATTGGAGAATGATGTATCTGGTATGCATATTGCATTTTTTCCTTATTACTATTGTTTATATGTTGTTTGACTTCCAAAGGTTTAATTTTGACTCCCAAAGCCTTAACTTTGACCCCAAAAGTTTAATTATATTATTTGAAGACCTTTTGATATTCCTGGAGGCGGATGAATATTTAAGTATTTCCTAATTGCTGCTGCTGAAGGAATTACAGTAATTTATTATTAACTAGCTGCGTGCCCGTTCTTTGCACAGTAGGAAACGAAAATTTTCCTTACATGTGTAATTCGAAATTATTCGTGATGTGGAATTTAAAAAAAAAAAGAGCAAAATTATTTGACTCTTAATGTAAAGTTTGTGTCATGAGTACTAACCTGATCATTGCAGTATAATGACTCAAAAAACTACGTCAGTGTCATTCACTATTAAAAAAGTGGAAAGCTTAATAGTTTGCAGAGAACTCCTGGCTTTCAAAATGTCTTATTTCTACATCATACTGTTTTTTAGGCTCAAGTTGTAGCATTAAATACCTAAGACACTACATGAAATGGAGCACCATTTATTTCTTTCCGAAAATGTACCATATAAGGAAAGTATTGCAATCATGAAAAAAATTCGACTTCGAGATTTTGGTGTATTTACACGTTTTGAGGTCTTCTGAATTCATTTATGCTATTTTCAAGAGATGTTTTTAAAATAGCTGCGCACCGGCTCTTCATACGGGAAGAAAGGAATATTTTACTACTAAAATCATATCTGCATGTGACAAAACAGAATTTCATTTTTAAAAAAGTTCAAGTAATCCCCTCTGTTGAAATGACTGCGGGATATATTAACACAAATTAGAATTACTTTTCGTTTAGTTGGTTGTAAGACAACCGTTGAAAACGGATAAACACTTTTAATTTCATGAAATATTTATTAACGTGGTACATTGCGATTTATTCATACTATCTTTACAAATCTAATAATACTACCTATTACGTACATTAATACTATCTATACTCGCTTCTCCCTCTTCAAGGCTCCCTTAAAAGAAACAGCTTAGATTATTTGGCCTCAATGGGATCTTTTGATTCTGTGGCGATTCTTTGCAATTTACGCATTAGCATAAATAATAATCATTTCACATAATGGTTGCCATTAAGGAAACTCTCCATATATATTTAATGTATACATAGTTTTATAAGATTGGCGTATTTAGCGCCGTAAACAATTTCATCTTACTGTGGGGAGAAAATATCCAAGGGGTGCCATTTTAAATATCCAATAGCAATATCTTTTATATCCTCCATAGTCCTGTCTCCTGAAAAACATCAAACTGTGTAATCTGGAGGAGCTACTTATTCCCATTTTAATTGTGACAGGGCGTTAGAGTTGCAGAGTTTACAAATTTCACACATTTTTTTAAATTTATGACGTCACTGTTTGACTGCCGTAAAGGATACCCCGGTAGATTAATTTCGGAGTTACTTTCGATATTTCGCATTATTGTTTTCAAACGGTATCATTAAAACTTTGCGTGACCTTTATGGAGGAACGTAATTCAACGTTAAAATAAAACTATACTCGCAACCTGCATGCGTATGTTAGGCAACGCCTGCGCTAAATTAAATGCCAAAAATAAAAATAATAAATAGAAAAATTTTAATATATCGCGCTTTGAAACGAACTTTGTAACTTTTAAAATGAACATTTTCAGCGCCGTGAAAACATTTCAATTTTTAAATAAGCACCGGATTAAAATACCACTTCTAATAATAATAATCGTGAATTTCTTAGTTTATTTCTACAGTAAATTTTAATCAAAATATCGTCTCCCTGTGTTGAAAATAGAGCTGGAATAAATGAGTTAAAATTATGGCATAATTTTTAGGTATCTTAAAGCATTTGACGTCATAGATCCTCACTTGTGAATTGAAATTCTGATATCCCATTTAAAAACTCGATTGGTTGAAAAAACCCTTTTTTCTAATCCTTTCTGTGGCAACAGCCGAACATAAATTCTCGTGCCGTGATCGCAATGTAATGAATGGCGTAAGATCGCGTTGATGCTATTAAATTCTAAACATTAGGCTGCATTAAAATTCGTAAAAAATCATCTAATTTACATAATTTTTTCGTTTTTATTTTAAAAGAGGGAGAAAAGAATGTTTCACGATTTGTCAAAATATCTAAAAGTTATGACGGATAGAATTCAAGATGCGACAGTTTTAAAATTATTTTACGAAAAAAAATCGCGAAGCAGATGTTTAGTAAAAAAATTCCTAAAAATCGGTAAATCAGGTTAAGTATTCAGAACAAACTGTTTTTAAAAGAAAATTTTCTCCTCTATCCGATGATACAAATGCCGTTTTGCTGCGAGCGTAATTTCCGCCGTTATTACGAATTAGGTGAGAAAAAATGCCAAAAATCGCATAAAACATAAAATAAAAAAAAAATCTAGGTCGAATTTTGAAAAAATCGCTTCGAGGTGCACAACTACATATTTACATCTTCCCGAATACCAAATTTGGTGTTTCTAGGTGTAGCCGTTTGTCCGTAACGCTGCAGACAGACACACACACACACACACACACACACACACACACACACACACACACACACACACACACACACACAGACACCTTCTTTTATAATAAGTAGAGATATAATATAGAAACACATTATTATGAATTCTCCATAATTACTGAACTTTACCATATATTACGGATATCACTAACATTAAATGCTGTTTCACATGAAATGACTACTTGGAAGAGTGGATTTGAGTGAGTCACGTGATATTCTGGAGAGATAGGAAGGAGGTAAGGAACACTATAGAGCAGGAAATGTGTGTGGGGAGTAAGCAGACAGACATCTTTTATTCAACCTTGTTCTGATTCGATACATGTTATGCAATTAGAGAAGATGCTACAATAAAGGTAATGTGTTTGAAGGTCCTGCTTGCATGTGTGCAGTTATGCCAATGTCAGGGGATGAAGGGCAATTTCTTGTTGAAAACTCGTCTACAGGGGAAGTGGGAATTTTTATGAAATTGCCCAAAATTTAAGGAATTTTCAGCCACTACTGAAGGAATTTAAAGGTGTTTATAGGTGTCTCTTGCCTTTACTTCATAAACTGAGAGCAATAAGTGCCACACATTGAACCCATATACTTGCTGTCATTGCAATCTGCTATTGATGTTTTTATTGAAAACTCATCATAAATTTCCTTTTAGTGTCTCTTTCTAAGAAGCATAATGTTATTTAGAAATATAGACAAAACTACAGTGAAGAGTAGCCGTATTTTAATGCTTCAAAAGTTTTGAAAAATCGAGTGTTCTGCTTGCAGTTGTGACTTTTCAATCATTCATAGTGGCCAAGATGACTGCAATATCACATATAAAGTTAAATCAACTTCAAAGTCAGTGTCAACATTTTGCATTAAAAAATGATAATTATTCTTTTAATCTTGCCATCTTCTACATATTGTTACTCAAAGACCTACAAAATGCTTTATGAGTTTAAATGCTGAATAGATTTTGATTCAAATATACTTTGAAAAAGTTGTAAATGAAAAAATCGTATTAAACTGTGCAAAGATATGTGTAGAACTAAACTTGACAAAAATTTTAAGCATGTTAACAGTGAAACCCTAATCTGTCATTCCTGCATTCATCATTTTCCCATATTGATCATTTTATTTCTGTGATCCCTGCACAAATTGTGTTTGAATAACGTTAAAGAAATCCATGTGCATTGTTCATCAAAAAGTGACTTTCCCGCATTCATCGTTGTAAAATTTTTCTCCAAACCAAAATGAAATTGAAAGTTAAGTGGATCTGCATGGCATAAAAACTGTATTTGCTTCTAGATGGCGAATGTCTGATGATGCAAAAAATGAAAATAGTGGCAAAGCAGAGGATAATGTTTATGCCGATGAGGCTGAGCCTAAACTAGTACAAAGTTTGTCTGAAGCAATAACAGTATTTGAAACTGTATGAACTTTTTTATACAAACATAAAATCACATAATAGGTCCCGAGAAATATTGTAAATCGTGAAAATTTACTGTTTAATTTTAAAAATGATGAAAAACCCAACATAAAATTACTGATTTTTAAAAATAAGTATCACTTAATTTTCTTCTTCAATTTATTTGTTTTGTAACAAAGTATTTGTTATTCAGTCATTGCGTGTATGCATAAAGATTGCCCGCATTTGTCATTTCTCCCGCATTCATTGTTTTTCCTACGCACCCATGAAAAAGTATGAATCGAGGTTCTACTGTACTGGATGGTTGTTCATTCTGAAGTCTGTTACAGGCTAATTGAACAGTTTGAAGCTTTGAAACATTTTTTTCTCATGAAAATAGTGATATTTCCTATGCACAGTTCCTCAGCTTTAAGTTATAGGTAAAAAATTTTGCATTCAAATTTTACTGCCTGATTTTCTCTAATATCTTTTCCACTAATACTATGTATCTTCTCAAAAAACTCTCCAAATGCATGCTTTTTAGAGGAAAATGCTTGCTCAGTTTTAATAGTTAGATTTATTTAACCTACTGCTCTTAAGAATGATGTTAGTGATGTATCAATTGTAAAAGTTGACATTCACAAGAAAAGAAATTAGAATGATCCTGATCTTGTAATCTGTGCTAAAACTAAGCTTACATTCTCAGGGTGTCTACCAGTCAGGAAAATCAGGAAAGTCTAGATAAGCCTGGAAAATGCAAAATGGGTCAGGAAAATTCTCTGAAATTATAAATTTTCCTTCGTCTAAAAATTTGTCAGTTTTTAAAAAATCTCTTCTGAGTCCAGAGAGTGAAAAATGCGATAAAAATGACTTATGTTTAAATAGAATGAACGATTCAGAATGTTGCAATGCTCACACCTGTTTCACATTCTGTGGTGAGGCATTCTTGTGACAGAAGAACCAAAAAGCTATCTGTCTATGACCAGTGATGAAATATAGAAATTTTCTCTAGTATTGCTGTATTCTTGCAGATTTGAAGTGTAGTAGACCAAAAGGTAAAACTTTATCTTTGAAATTCGGTGTCTGCATTTAATATTATCAGTAGATATATCACATAAGTACTGCCTGTAAAACAATTACTATTGATTAAATCTGTGGCGACACGCAGTTTGCCATGCTCGTGCTGCTATTCTTTTTCTCACTTCACTTTAAAAATTTCATCCGAGATGTGATATTGTTTTTTCTGTGCCAGAGAATTTATATACTTCAAATAAAGCTATTCTTTAAAATTTATGTGGTGTTTTATCATTATGAGCACCCCATAAAAATGGTGACCCAATCTTTTCTTCAAGTTGGACTTGTCTGTTTGGATATTCAACCAACTCTTTAATTCACCATAATCTCTGCTATGTGGTAAGATCTGTTTAACTTTGTTTATCATCTGGATGCAAAAATTGTTTTATTTTACTTTTGAGCGAACAGAGAAGATATTTTTTTTAATTGAATACTACAGGACTTTACGCTTATTTACATTATTTAATATGGCATTTTCTGACACAGCAGTAGCCTCTGAATTGGCGAGCGTCGCCGTTAAACCTTCACCATTTTGGCAGAAATATCCGGAAACATGGTTCCTTCAACTCGAAGCTCAATTCAGTTTAAGTTCTATCACGAATGATGAAACCAAGTTTTACACAGCAATTTCTGCGATTGATACTACTGTATTATAATCTGTCCGCGATATTATTTCGAATCCCCCGACTGAACAGAAATATGACGCATTAAAAGAAAGATTGATTTCACATTTTGCAGAGTCTGAAACTGCACGGCTTAATCATTTGTTACAAGACACTCATTTAGGAGATTGTAAACCCTCTCAATTATGCGCCAAAATGCGCGACTTGGCAGGTTCCAACTTGGCAGAAGCAGCTCTAAAAACTCTCTGGCTTAACCGTTTACCTAGCCAAATGCAGGCGATCCTGGTGGTCAGTTCTGAAAACTTAAGCAGTTTGGCACAGATGACTGATAAAATTAATGAATTGTCTCCAAATACGCTACAGATTCAATCTGTTAATCAAGAAACGCATTACGCTTCGTTACAGCAACAAATTGATGCTCTTTCACAACAGATTGCTAAACTGTTGATTCGACCACCGTTTCAGCATAGACATTATGATAAGCGTGCTTGCTCGCACAGCAACTCACGTCATAAAACGGCTAAAAATAAACCCGAAATCTGCTTTTACCATGCTAAATTTGGCAATGCAGCTCACAAATGTAAGGAGCTCTGCAACTACCAAAGTCAGGAAAACTAGCCGCGCGGTCCCAAGTGGCCACCATGGATGACTGCGGCAATAATTGAATTTACGTGGCCGACAATAATTTAAATATAAGGTTTCTCATTGATACGTGTGCTGACATTTCAGCTATTCCTCGCCCTCGAAATTGTCTGTGTGAAAAAGGGCAATTAACTTTATATGCTGCCAATAATTCACCTATAGCAACATACAGTACGAAACTGTTAACACTGGATCTTGGCTTGTGAAGATCATTTTACTGGCCATTCATTGTTGCCGATATATCTACTCCCATCATCGGAATTGATTTTTTGAACCATTTCAACCTCCATGTGGATGCTCGCCGTCGTAGACTTCTTGATTCCACTACAAGTATTTCCACCACAGGACAGATTTCCAAAACGTCCATCAGACGCATTTCGTTGCTCTCTGGTACCTCAGATTAGCACAAACTTTTGTCATAATTTCCTCAACTTCTAAGCACATCCGGCCGAATTAAGGAAAATTCTGATGTTGCACTGTATCATCACATACAAACGACAGGTCCGCCAGTTTTATGTAAGCCTCGATGCTTAAGTGCACCATTGTTAAAATCTGCGAGAGCTGAGTTTGAATTCATGTTACAACAGGGCATCATTCGTCCATCCAAGAGCCCTTGGGCGAGTCCCCTACACATGGTCCGAAAAAGTCTGGTGACTGGAGACCTTGCAGAGACTACCGTCGTTTGAACTCGGTAACTGTACCAGACCGGTATCCTGTTCCTCAATGCTTGCTGGGAATAGAATTTTTTCTACTTTAGATATCACATGTGCTTACAACCAAATCCCCGTCTTTCCCGAGGACATTCCAAAGACAGACGTGACTACGCCATTTGGTCTCTGGGAATTCGTTTACATGCCATTTTGATTGCGAAATTCAGGTCAAACTTTCCAGCGATATATAAATAGCGTACTTCAAGGTCTGAATTTTTATATTGCTTATCTCGACATCTTAATATGCTCAGCTGACGAAATAGAGCATGTATCTCATCTGAAGCAAGTATTTATGCGACTGCAAAATGCTGGTCTCACTTTGAACCCTTCTAAGTGTGTCTTTGGTATGAAAGAGGTGAAATTCTTGGGATGCCTTATCACTGAAGATGGTGTCCGCCCACTTCCAGAGAAAGTCGAAACTATCCGTACTTTCCCACAGTCTACAACCATAGCTGAACTTTGTCGTTTCCTGGCTATGATAAACTTCTATAGATGTTTCTTGCCATCAGCAGCTTTACATCAAGCGCCTCTGACTCATTACCTTAAAGACAGCAAGAAAAAGGACAATCGACTAATTACGTGGACTGAAGAAGCCATCCATGCTTTTCAAAAGTGCAAAGATGACCTAGCTAACGCTGCTACCTTAGCATATCATGCACCTGAGGACAAGCTATCTCTTATAACTGACGCTTCAGATACAGCCATTGGTGCTGTGCTGCAAGTGCATACTCTTAAAGGCTGCCAACCGATTGCCTTCTTCTCACGGAAGCTTACAACAGCAGAAACTCGATACAGCATGTACGATCAAGAACTCCTGGCTATCTGTGCTGCTTTGAAACATTTTCGACCCCTGCTGGAAGGTAGAGAGTTTACGATCCTAACTGATCACAAACCTCTGACTTTTGCTTTTGCTAAGAACTCTAATCCATCTCCTCGACAACTTCGACAGCTAGACTTCATAGCTCAATTTTCGACAAGTATTATACATGTTAAAGGTCAAGATAATGTCGTCACTGACAGTTTGTCTCGGATAAATGATATCTCTATGCCCTCTGACATTGACTTCTCATTGCTGGCCGAGGCACAGCAGACTGACGAAGAACTAAAATCCATTCAGTCAAGCTCTACTAACAATGGACTCAAACTTCAACCCCTGAAGATGGACAGTCAGGTCACCTTAATCTGTGACACTTCTCAAGGAATGATCCGTCCTTACTTACCAGCATCTTTTCGCCGACAAGCGTTCCAGCTACTTCACAATTTAGCACATCCTGGAATCCGTGCTACTAAGAAGCTAATACAGCAGGGGTATGTTTGGCCATCAATGTTCAGTGACATCACTCGATGGACGTGTTCTTGCATTCTGTGCCAAAGATCAAAAGTGCAGCGGCACACGAAGAGTCCACTTCAATTATTTCCAGTACCAGAAAAGCGATTCGACCACATACACCTTGATTTGGTTGGTCCTTTGCCTCCTTTGGAAGGTTCGTCATATTTACTGACATGTATTGACCGATTTACCCGCTGGCCTAAAGCTTTTCCTATTTCTGACATAACTGCAGAAACAGTAGCTCGTACATTTCTATCAGGCTGGATCTCATGTTTCGGTATTCCGTCCACAATAACTACGGATCAAGGAAGATAGTTCGAGTCCTCCTTATTCTCTTCACTGTCAAAATTGCTAGGCATTCATCGGATCAGGACGACACCATATCACCCAATTTCTAACAGACTCGTGGAATGTTTTCACAAATCACACAAGCAGGCCCTTCGAGCTAGGAAAAACAACCGTTGGACAGAATCGTTGCCGTTTGTTCTTCTTGGCCTAAGGTCCGTTTAAAACCCGATCTCAAGTATACAGCAGCCGAATTGTTTTACGGTTCCACACTTCGTTTGCCTGGTGAAGTTTTTGCATCATCTTCGATACATACCACAGATACGACAGACTTCTTAATTCAAATTCGTGAATACATGAAAAACTTATCGCCTATTCCCACCGCTGCGCACAACAACATCAAAACATTTGTACACCCTGCATTGAAGTCCTGTTCACACGTATTCGTTCGTTGTGATGCTGTGCGAAAACCTCTTCAGCAACCATATGATGGCCCATATCAGGTACTTGCGCGAACCGAAAAATTTTACACAGTACTCATCTCTGGCAAGGAATCGGTGATTGGTATTGATCGTATCAAACCTGCATTCATTGAAAGTGAAACTTTTCTTCCACCGTGCAACAGGAAGCAATAACCGATAACGCTTCACGGTCAACTCCAAGTGAACATGCAACAGCTAAGCCAACTCCACCGGTTACTGTGACTTGTTCGGGAAGAAGAGTAAAATTCAAACGTAAGTACCTTTAAGGTATCGTACTGTTGGTACTTGGGGGGGAGGGGGAGTACTGTGGCAACACGCAGTTTGCCATGCTCATGCTGCTATTCTTTTTCTCACTTCTCTCTAAAAATTTCATCGGGGATGTGATATTGTTTTTTCTGTGCCAGAGAATTTATATACTTCAAATAAAGCTATTCTTAAAATTTATGTGGTGTTTTATGATTACGAGCACCCCATAAATCTGAACAAACTATAGTATCTTACTTGAAACTATAGTAATTTTTTTTCTATCTAACTTAAGTACATCAATAATTGTATTGCAGTTGAAGATTTATTTCAAGTAAGTTGTAGAAAAATATTACGATACAAAAAGGAGGTTATACTGTTGAGGGATTTTCCAAAGTAAACTGCGCTCAAGAATTTTTTTCTGAAAACTCCCAAAAGTCTGGAAAAGTCAGGAAATTAACTTTCAGAAATTTAGTAGACATCCTGATTCTGAAAATAAAAAAAAATATCAGCATCACAAATGAGTCAGTGGTATTCTAATGAAAATGTATTTTACAAAGTTTGTGACCACATTCACTGGAAAATGCCCATCAAATGTGAGTTTCTGAAGCATGAAGAAATAATGGCTATTTTTTCAACAAGGAAGATTTAATTTTTTTTACCGTACATGGTTTGAATGTATGGAAATATGTTAACCTTAATCAAGTGGAAAATGAGTTTTAAGCTTAGCAGTTTTCAGTGGCAGCTTGTGCATAAGGACTGTAGAACTGCATCACCCCTAGTTAACTACAAATACAATTTTGCCTTTTATTTTTTCGTAATACTTGTGCTTTACATAATCATAAGCTTAACATCAGTAGCCATCACATTGCAATAACAAAAATTTCCCAAAAATATTTTTAAAAAAACATAAAAATCATTGAATGGAGCTGTTCGCTCCCACCAGTGATTCCCTCCCACAAGATGCTGATCCCACCAGTGAGTTTGATTACACTGCACCTGTGTGTGAAGTCTGTAGGATATGCTCCAAGATAGGTAGAAAAAGCTGAAAGAAGACTACAGAATTCACAGTTCTCAGTGTCGAATTACGATGGCTGTAATAATTTAGCAGATAAAAGTTACTCTAGGCCAAATTAAAAGTACTTGGCACCTAAGTTCTGGTGGTTTTTTTTTTTTTTTTTTTTGTAAGCCTCTTTTATATTCTTGACAATGAAAACTAACTTTTTTAAATGTAAAAATTTTGTAAAAATTCAGTATGGAAATTATACTTTTTTTAAAGGGTTATGTCAAAGAAACAAAATATGCCTCACTGTCCTGATCCACAAATTAAACTAATTGTGCCGGTAACTAAAAAAATTCAGGATGATCCTTTGTAAACTGCACTACACAGTGAAATAAATTTAAAAACTGTGCCTTTTATGAAACTTTCAAAAAAAAATTTTAAGGGGAATTGCCCAGTAAAATTTTAGATTTTTAAGAATTTTCTGAAAGTTTTATTATTGATAGTTGTATCATTTAGAAATGAAGAGCCAAAATATTATGACCATCTACTCAATAATGCATTGTGCTTCCCTTTGCCTTCAAAACGGTTGCAACTCGCCGGGGCATGGATGCCATGAGTTTTTGGTAGATAACTAGAGACAGGTTACTAAATATTTAAGCATTAGTCATGCAAAGTTGAGATATCGGAACATGGTGGTGTTTGAGGTCTGAGCTGCTGCTCCATGTAATTCCAAAGATGCTCTATGGGATTAAGATACAATGAGTTAGGTGACCAGGATATTAATTGGAATTCACCACTATGCTATTTCAGGGACCGCAGTGCTCCTTTTTTTTCTGTTTTTCCTTTTTTTTCAATTGGCTCCTTTTTTCCTATTTTTTTCATTAAATACAGTTTCCCCTCCTATTTTCAGCCTTTTCTTCCTTTTATTCCTTTTTCCCTCTCGCTTTCCCACAGTTCTCTTTCTTTGATTTTTTTTTTTTTGTGGTGACCGTGGTGGTGAAAAAAACAGCTTTACATAGCTCAAACGCAGATCCAAAACTATTTGAGTTAGCTGAGAGTTATTTCCCCCCCCCCCTTCTTTAATAAAGAAATGCCGTTTAAAATTCTTCCAATCATAGTCAGATAATGTAGACACACGCCGGACACGGATACATTCAAAGGTCTTGCAGATAGTTTTCCAGTAATTCCAAGTTGTTTTTTTTTAAATGTATAGTTACCTAAAATCTTTTTTAAGTCACTATAACCCAAGCAGAGCTCATTAAAGGCTGGGTCAGGGGACCGCCGCAGCGCCGCTGATTAAAAATTAGATATCCTCTTTTGCCCGCGAAGTTTTTTGTATTTTTTTAATATCTACAGAAGCTTCCTTATCCCTTATATTTGTTCTCTTATTTGGTGGGGAGGAATTTACACAACTTTTATGCTAATAGAACTCCCCTCCCCACTGTACCAGTAGGCCACGCCAATGCAAGTGCACGCCTGTCTCTGTGGTGAAAAGGGGGATGGAAATCAACTGTGTAAAAATTCATTCATCTACAATTTTTTTATTAATAGACCAATTTGTTTGAAATTTTGGGAATTACTTTTAAATGCAAAAATTGATTCAGTGTCCAAATTTTAAAAAGACATCTTAATTTGAACTAAAGTTAGAAATTCATTGTCGGAACATTTTTTTTTTTTTCCTTCTTCTCTTGTGGTTTTCTTTCTGAGCTAGACTGGGGGAGAAAGATGAGGTTGAGGTTCTTATCTCCTTTCAGGCTGTTTCAAAACTGCCACTTATATAGGTGACCAGCTGATTGTTAAAATCAACAGAACACTTATAATGGCTGCAGATAATCCTGAAAAAAATTTTAGCTGTTGTTGTCCATTTTCAAAAAAATTAATAAATTACTGGAATTTGTAGTGGAATATGTATTGAATAATTGGAATAGATATTATACCATTATATCGTAATTTTGAACAGAAGTGTTATTACTAATTTCATGCATTAACTATATTTTAATTGTTTGTACTATTGGATTAATTCTTACAAAGACAAGTGAATGATGAAAAATTGAATGAATTATTTTTAGAAATGTAATAACTAGAAAACTGAAAAAAATTAATAAAAATGAAAATTTAGGTTTAGAACAACTTAACTTTATTAAGTGTTTCTTAATTTAGTTAAACTTTTATTGATGATTCTTAACAAGGTGATCAAATAAATAGTTTATTAAAATGTGCTTCTTATGCAAAATGCTTACTTAATTAAGCATTTTCTTGTCTATTAGGTATACTTGAGTGATTATTTTTATTATAAAAAGAAAAAACCTTAAAAATCTTTTAAAGAAATATTCTTATTAACTTAACTATTTATAATTTATTTTAATAAGTTAATTAACAAAGTTACTTAAAATATAATTCTTTTACATTACTTAGCTTTATCAACTTAATTAATTTTATCAAATTTTTAATAAAGACTAGTAATAAATTTATTAATAATTACTAATTAATTATTATTAATCAATAAAGCATTGGTTTACTCAATTTTTTAGGGGATTTTTGCAAATTAGAATCAGGATATATACTGCCCTTTTTAAGAAACAGAATGCCCTTTTAAAATAAGGATGCCCTTTTTTAAAACCTTTGCACCCTGCCCTTTTTTTCTACTTAGAATGAGCTCTGAGCCCAAGCACGTTGCACAGATGTGTGCGCATATGCATATACACATGTTTATATATGCATTATGTATTTAGTTATCATGAACTATTATGAGTCTGCAGATAATTTTGGATTATGTGGGCAGATAGTTTTTTCTTTTATCTGACTATGTTTCCAATTATAAAATCGGGTAACGATTGGCAAAACAATATTGGTGCAATTAAGTTTGACCGTTGTTAAAGTTTACACTTTTGGTAAAAAATTTATTTATGAAACTTAATTTATTTTAATTATTATTTTGCTATGGGAATCTCTGCTTAAACTTGTTTTAAATATAAATTCAGGAAACAATTGATGAAATAATATTGAATATTGGTTTAATCCAAATCCAGTTGTTTGAATTAACACTTTTGGGGGGGGGGATTTTAACTTGGAGCAAGGGTTGCTTTCATTATTATTTTGTAATGAGAATCGCTGTCACAGATTGGGGAAAATGATGGAAAGGAAGCATGAATGGGCATGCAGGCGTTTTTAGTAAATATTTTGCAATTTACTGAAACAATCTTTGCCTATAAATCATTCATTTTTGAAAGATCTGGAGCAGCTGCATCCGGCTCTCAGATCCTCTCAGAATGACAGAGCCATTCAATGCTTATGTGTTTGTTTAGCACCGTGAAATTTGTCTAATGAAATTATAGACAAAACAGTTTTGGAATACTGTCACGTTGACACAACGTGCATATTTTTTAATGAAAAATTATTAATACAAATCCTAATTAATATTGTCTAAATTTAAACTAATAATCTATTCTAAATCTAATTTAAAAGTTTTTAATAATAACTATCTTTTAAAGCTTTCATTTTTCCTCTTGGCCTTCTCAATTACAGCGCATTAACGTACTTCTAAATCATTTCCCTCTTATGAGCTGCTTTGAAATAAAATAACAGTTGACGCCGGCTAAAAGAATAATCATAACACCTCTTCGCTCGCATATGTTTTCTCTGCTCTGCTGAAACAGATGTGTTTGCGGTTTTTCTCTGCTGCGCAAGAAGCATATTGCTCGAAAAACACCTGCTAAAATTGTTCCAGAAAGTTCGGGCTCTTTCTATAGACACATGTTTTAAAGGTTTTTTCTTTAGCAGTTGGAGAGTAATTTATGGTGGGGCAGGCCACTCACTTCATGTGAGGAGGCTTTGCCCACCACGACGCGTTGTGCGTATTCGAATCTATGCCGATCACTTTATGGTGACGGAGGCGTTCACCCACCGAGGTACCAGGCCGCTTTAATATGATCACCGTGATGTTTTTGTCAACACGCTTCCCCAAGTTTACTTTTGAATGCAATGTATTGCAGAGTTTTAAATGTATAATCCTGCGTTTTGTAAATTAGTGACTGTTCCAGTGTGAAAATAAAGCAATATGTTTTAAGTTTAAAGGTGTTGACTGAGACTCCTTATTTAAAAGGAATGTGGTCTTCTAAATGTGTTTTTCTCCTGAAGTAAGACGTGTTAGCCCAGTGTTCAAAGTGTTTGTGTGATCATGTTTCAGAAGAAAAACGACATGCGTCATCAAAAGCGAATTTCATTCTTGGTCTTGGAGTCTGTCCTTCCTCGTCGCTCTGATGTGGGATTTCTGGTGCATGTGTGATTTTGTTCAGTGGGGAAGAAAAGCATGTTCACCCCTACGACATTGTGTATGTCATCGTGTTCTGTATGAAAGAAAGTATGTCTTACCTAAGGGGAATAAATCTCCTTTCGTCATCATTGCGTGAATTTAAAATGTGACCCACTATACGATCGTCTTCTTAAAACTATGTCGCTCTCACTTCAAAGTCGTACCAGTTATAATCTTTACAAAATAATTCATCTTCTTACGATCATCACCTTCCACCTCCATAGGATAAATACCAAGCTTACAGATTAGATGACGAAGTTGATCTAATTGTAAAAAGCTTTAATGAACGTTCTGATGATGACAGACAGCCAATTGATGGGTACTGGAAAGAAGTTTTCAGTCTTGTTGATAAGATGAACGGACAAGAAAAGTATTCAAATTTATCGATTATAATCAAAAATTGCCTTTCTCTGTTGCATGCCAATTCTGATTTTGAAAGAGGTTTTTCTGTAAATCGCAGCATTCTGTCTTATGAACGACATAATCTCTCAGAGGCTGCGATTATTGGAATTCGACAGGTCAAAGATACCATTAGGAGAAATGGTACCATTAGTAATATTGCAATTACAAAACAGCTACTTAATGCTGTGACTAAAGCATATGCTGTTTATTCACAAGAAAAAGCGATAAATAAAGCAACTGAAGACATGAAAAGAAAAAGAAGCCAGCAAAGTAAAAAGGAGAAAAGAAAAGAATGGGAAAAAAAAAAAAAACAACAGAAAATTGATGAGAGTAAAAGGTCTGCAGGAAGATCTCCAAGCAGTCCAAACATACCTTAAAGAAAGCAATACGAAATTACAGGATGCAATTAAGTAAAAAATATTCTGAACATGAAGATCGCCACTGCAGCAATTGAAATAGCAACACAAAAAGTTGAAAGTATTACAAAAGAACTAAAAGAAGCTGCAGCTAATAGAAAAATCTTGTAGACGAGACTTTACTTGTGACAACTGTATCAATTACTATTTGTGATTTTATGTTGAAAAGGATACAAGTTAATGGAATTTAAATATTAATTAAAAATTCTCTAATTAATTTAACAAGAGCTTCATTTTTTAATTCCTGAGTGTCTTGGAAAAACATAACTAAGTAGCAATAGATATAAACTTATTTATTTATTGTTAGCAATTAAAGAAAAATAACTGACAGAAAGTTTGTTCTTAATAGTTTCTTTTCAATAATAAAACAAAAAGTCTTGAATGAAAGAGTAAATCTTTTGTACTATTATTGTCAAGTCTCTTGAACTTGGCAATAATAGTACAAATGGTTACATTCTTATTAATAAAGAGTACCCAGTATTTCTAACTTATGAATGCATGTTCTTAAATTTTTTTTAGAAAAGATTCACAGTTAAAAATTTTAATTATGTAGTTTGTTTAGTACGCATTTATAGATAGATTGATCTCCCAAAGAACAGTAAAAAGCTCCTTTTTTTTTTTCTTTTTCTCTCCTTTTTTTCCTATTTTTTTTCCAAAAATTTTTGCTTCTGACCCTGTATTTAAACAGCTCCAACATAATTCCAACCTTGTGACATGGTGCATTGTCTTGTTGGGAGATTCCATTTCCTGTTAGGAAGACATGCCATGTAAGGGTGCAACTGATCTGCAGTGATGTTTAGATAGTTCACAGCATTCATAGTCTGTTCTATCACAACTGCAGGTCCCAGAACTAAGAGACAGAGGTATGCTGGTAGACAGCATACCCTGATACAATAATTCATCAGACCAGGCAACTCTCTTCTACATATCCATGGTCCAGTCTGCTGAACTGTGTTTTCCAAAACACTTGGGCTTGGACCTGCATTGTATTGGTCTGTTAGCTGAACTACTGTCTGCCACTGATTTTGCTGTACCTGGAGGGACAGTCTCTGACGTCCTCTTTCTTTGATGATGCTTGGATGCCCAACATCTTAGTATCTACTGCTAGTTTCAGCCATTAATCCACTTTTTATAAATACTAACAACAGCTGATCGCGAACAACCCTCCAGTCCTGCAGTTTTGGAGATATTCGTTCCGAGTCTTCGGGCCATTACAATCTGCCCTCTATCAAATTCACTTAGATCAACAGCCTTTCCCATAGCTCAAAAACATAAGTGCAAGAATGGTTCCTCACCTTCTCCAGCAACAGTTAAATACCATTCCTACTTAATTATGTACTTTCCATGTCATCCAGGTGAGTTCATTGAAAAATGTAAGGGCTGGTAATAATATTTTGGCTTGTCAGTGTATTTAATTGTTTAGTACAGCTTATAAGAGACTTTTTAAAATGTTAAGTGCTTGACATGATTAGTTTTTCTGTATTTATAGTCCAAAATCGCAGGATTTTTTCAAAATACACCATTAACCCCTTCACGTACAAATAAAACATGCATTGACATGTCCGTAGGATACTATTTAATTTGGCTCAATTGTGAACACTCATGAACAAGCTCATAAACAGGGAGTTTTATTTTGAAATTTACATTTGCTGTATAACATTAAATAAGGTTGGTAATTAATTAAATAATACTATAAAATAATTCCGGTGTTTTTCAGAGGCCGTTCTTGACATCTTGGAGATGTCAAAGTCTCCAATGTCACATGAAATGAATGACGTCTCCGAGACGTCATTGTATGCCAAGGGGTTAAGATACAAAATTTGAGTACTCTCTGTTCAGGCTAGCTATCTCAGTAATTATACGATGAGAAGATATTTCAAATTTTATCACATTTAGTATTCTATTCTAGAATTTAACCTATTATTTAGTGTTTGTAAAATTACTATACTGTTTAAAGCTTGCATAAAAATTGATACAATTATATAGAATGTTATGTTAAGCTGTTGTAAAATAGTAATTGACAGTTAAATGTTATTTTTTTTTTATTTGGGGATGGGCAAACAGGGCACGTGCACCATGCTGAGAGGGGGAGTACCAAAATCAGTTATGGTTAGATGGGGGGGGGGGATAAAAAATTAGGGTTTGCCCTGGGTATGTCTTCTATTTGCAGCATTTATATGCAAAACTTTAAAGTATAGCAATTTATGTAAAAAAATAAAGTGTAATTCCTTTTTTTTTCATTTTTCTTTACAGTGTAGAGTTTTTCTCAATCTTTGTGTACTGTTGCATTTTATGAAACATTAAAGCAATGGGTCAATTTTCTTTAAACAGCACCCTCAATAACTATCTCAGGGTGTCTACAGATCTGGAAAGTCAGGGAACTAAGTTTTGGCCAGAGAAAGTCAGGGGAAATTGCAGAAAGGTCAGAGAAATGCAAGAAAAAAGATTAAATTTTGCAGCAAAATAGAAAATACTTACTGTTTAAACCTAATTGTAGAATTTGTTTTATTTTCATTTTCTTATTTAACCTTATAAATTTTAAAATGTGTCCTTTATGAACATATCTTGTCTAGTTGAAATAGGATAAAATTAAGCATAAATTGTTATCAAACATGTTTTTTCTTAGAATCCAGTGATGTCAAATAATTTTTTTTTATATATTTATATTATTATTATTATTTGTAGAAAAAAGGGCAAAATATATAAAAAGTTATTAAAGAAAGAAAGTAATATTAAAAAAATTCAAGATTTATGGAAGCACGCTTGACAAAAATAAGGTAAGAACATGATATATGTCAGGGAAGCAAAAGCTGTGAAATCTGTAGGAAACCTTAATCTATAAGCTTTCATTGCCAGTTTTATAATTTTGATGCAGAAATTCTTGCTGAACCTAGAAATGATGTTGTATTGTGCAACATTTCAAGACTACAGTATGAAAGTGGGGTGTATACATTCAAAGGACTCAGCAAATTAATGTTGACAATTTATTAGTACCTCACAGCAAGCACTAATGGAAAGAATTTTCATCACTGTGCAAAAGAATCGGATTGAATTGGGACCAAATTTGTATACTGACACATAGAATGCACTTGTAAAAAGTTAAATAATTTACATACAACAGTGTTTTCAAAATAAGTTTAAGAATGAAGAATTAACTTCAGCTTAAAATGCAACATCAACATTAATTTTTTTTAAACCTTCCATATATTAATCTGGAAACCATATATAAACCTTCCATATATTAATCTGGTTTTTTTTTATTTGTTTTGTCTTTATTTTTTTCATAATTGCAAGTATTTTTTTATATAATGTAATACCATTTTATACTGTTGAATCTCATACCTGTAATGTAGGAAACTGCTCAATTATTGCAATCATAAGTATTACTGATAACCATCCTCGAAAGTTGACATTTCTATTATTTTGTTGGATGTCCATATTCAGAACTGCATTTGCTAAAAACTGTTTTTAAATAAATTTCTGTGCTTTTGTATTGATTATCCTGTGCAAACTGCATTTGTTTCAGCAGTAGTATAAAATAAATGGGGAAGAAACACAATTTCCAAGAATTTTTAAAAATATTTAAATACATTTTTTTAAATGATCATAGCTGTCTCAAAAATAAATTGAATGCGTAAAATAATATGGAAAGGCTTTATGTAATTAATTAGAAATAAAAGTCGAAATCAGTGTAGAAAAATGCACATGTACACACACATATTTTAAAAGCAGAATTTTATTGATTTAAATCAGTTTATGGGTTTTTTTTCCTTGTCAGAATAATTTTAATCATCTTTTTTCAGATATGTAAGATTGTAACTTTTTTACAGTAAAATTGAAAGTATAATTTAATAAGTTATTTAAAAATGTTTTTGTGTAGATGTGAGAGTATAATTTATATAAGCCCTAAAACAAAATATTTTGTGATGTTCTGCAATTCACTTTCTGCTGATAAAAAATATGGGGGGAAATAGTTGACTGTTTTGAACAAATTTAATTTACTAACTGGTATTATAGGAAGATTACACTAAAATTTGAAATGGGTACAAAATATGTACTGAAATATTAGTGTTTAGATTTGTTCATTTTAGCTCTTTTATGTTCACAGACAGTTATTTGTGACAACAATTGCTATTGTAATAAAATAAAATTTAAAAGTAAGAAAAATGAAATTAACAGGATATCAGTATCACAGAATTATTTTTAATGATTTTCAGTGGAGTTGAATTAAGAATACATTGTGTGTGATTAGCACATGAATATGAAAATCCATCTCGTGACTCATGGTTTACAGAATTTTGTAGCTGTTGTTATATTCTCCTGAATAAAAAATATGCAGGGAGACCATTGTCAATCACTTGAAAAATATTAATGATAATTGCTGCATTTTTAAAATTTCAAAAACTAGTTTTATGTATAAATTATTAAAGAAAAAAGTGTTTAAACACATTATGAAATAAAAAATGTTCAGGAAGGAAGGGGATAGTCCATAAAAAATATTAAAACTGCAGATATAAAGGATCATTAGTGGCCTTTAAATAACATTAATACCTATAAGTATTTCATGTTTGCCACGAACCTTGAAAGTCAAATTGGTCAAGGAATGTTGGGGAAAATTTAAATTTACAGAGGAAAGTCAGGGAAAACTCCAGTTCGGTCAGGGAAAATATATTGAAACTTAACCGTTTGAGTCTAAACAGGGCTGGGGAGTAGCGCGCTACTTGTAGCGAAACTACAGTAGCCGCTACTTTTTTTTGTAGTTTGTAGTGTAGCGCGCAACTTTTTTAAAAAAGTAGTGTAGCGTGTAGCGCGCTACAAAAAAACAGTAGTTTGTAGCGAATTTTGGAAGCTACTTTTGCCGTGTTATCATTTCCGGCGATTGATCCCGTGGTGCAATTTCTCTCTCTTCTGACTCAAAGCATAACTGAAACTGATGCTTGAAAGACACCCAATCTCTCCCCCGCCGCCCCCCCCTCATGCAGGGGACACACGCACACGAGGGGGGGGGGAGGGGGTTTGCTTTGCCTGAAGCGGAAGCCTGACATTGTGCATCTTTTTTCTTTTTATCGTTCTCAGTATTATTTGTAGAATCACCAATCTGCCATAAAGAGGACAAAAAAGGAAGGAAAGAGAGGTCCAAAGTTGAACAGAGGTTATTTTGATGGGGCCTCGAGAGTCTCATTATCACACGGGCGTGTGCGTGTGGGCCCGTGAGCCCCTGAAAAATAAAGGCCTCGCAAATCTCTCCATTTATTGTATATTAAATTTATATATGCTGCAATAATAATTTTTATTAAGCTAAATTTCCTTTATCTATATCATAATTGGGTAACAATAAAAAGGCTTCGAGACTTATTTTCTGTTCTTCTTTCTAACACAATGATAATGGTTTCTAAGACTAGATCAATAAAATAGAAATTAAAGGCGTTATTGAAAATTTATGGCCATATGTACTTATCACAAAATATCCATTAGTTAGCATTTTTTTAAATATTATGATGAAGAAAAGAAAATTTTCTGGCAGGTGGAACTCAGCGCACACATACGCTAATAATACAAATGGATTAAAAAAATATTAAAATAAATTTTAAATGCATAGTCTTGTTCTAAATGAGTATAAATACATGGGTAATTTTTAATTTAATTTTAGAATTATTTTGAAATGTTTCATTTTTATGCTGGGAAAATAGAAAACAATCACAAATAAGTTAAAATGTCTGTAATAGTATAGGGGCCCAAAACAACCTTTTTTTTTTGCCCCGGGGCCCCTTCTATGTCTGATCAGGGTCTGCATATTTTTTACTGCTATAGCGTGTTTGCAACATAAATCAACATAAAAATGAGTATTTTTTGCTTTCGAAAAGGAATTTTACATATCTGTATATTGTATGCTTTTGTAACATCATTAATTTTCTTTGGTCTTTTTTTTTATTGCACCCATAAATACAGTGTAGTCCACTTGCCAGGATGATTGCCAATCATTCAGTGTCCAGTATTCCGTGAACTTCCTTTTAGGCGATATCCTTTCAAATCTGACATGATATATAGTCAGTCCTCGCAATTAGCGAACCCCCCCCCCCATCCTGTCACTCACCATCTACGGAAAACTACGAAGCGTGAGAAAAACTTACGGTTTTCTCACAGGAATTTTCTTGAAAGCATCGAGACCGCTTCTGGAAGAGTCACCGACATTTTTAATTTTCTCTTTGCCTCCTCCTTATGATCGATGCATTGAACAACAATTTTATTTATGCTTAGTTTTACTAAGTTTATTTATATTAAGGTTTGGTCATTTTTCGACGTTATAGTGCACTTTTTTGAGTTTGGGCACTCTTTATTATCCTTGTGTCCTGGTGGTGTGTTCAACTTCCACAAAAGTAATGACAGTATTGTAGCTTTTCAAACATTAATTAATCACGTGATTATGTTCTACAACTAGGAATGTTTTTTGTCTCAAAGAAGTGTAAAAACTGATTAGTACATTTTTCGTGGAACCTGAAACTGAAAAAAAAGAAAGTAAATATCTAGAAATTGTACACATTTTTTTTTTTTTTTTTTTTGACGAGTTGATAACCTTATCTTTTTTGAGTTTGTTGAAAAGGGACAAAAGGTATAAGCATATGCATCCAAGATATTATTTCAGGGGCTAAAAATATTGCTGACCTCGGTTACAGTGTTCTTCGTTTGTAGTGACAGTTTTCAGATCCGGTCCTAAGGTAGAGCGAACGGTGCGACCGCACCGGGCGCCATCTCTACCAAGGCTGTTCAGAATAATATAGCACTGTGGATGTCGGAAATGGTTTCATTTACCTGTTAATAATTGTTTAATAATAAATCTTTTAGTCAATGTACAGTAGTAATCAATCATGTTAGTAGTGAATTTTAGTGAACTTTCTGTGAAAAAATAAATTATTAACAGGTACTCGAGGACGACTTATCAAACCCTACATTGTTACGTGATTCATAACCGTCTTATTTACCTTTACCACTCTTTAACTTTTTGCCAATGAGTTTTAGAGCACCATGCATATTTGACAGTCCGCATATTATTGAAGTTGAAAGCCTCATTTTAACCCCTGAAAGCTTTTATAGCTAAATGTGTGGCGTAGCTAGGTGCAAGAGCTGATCTAGGGTACGTGGAGCCTCCCTGCAAACGTAAAGAAGCCCCCCCCGTGTTATGCTCCAGATTAAGTTTTCCTTAGTTTTTTAGTTCGAATATGGCGCTCCGATGCCTTGCTTACCGTGTCGGGCTGTCCCTGGCTACGGGGGAGCAAGGAAGGACAACTGTACCCGGGTGCAGCATCGGCCAAGGGGCGCTAAATGGTATATGAAAGCTACCTAGTTGCATTTTTAAAAAATAGGAGGGGGCGCAAAATCTTCAGTTGTCAGGTGGAAACGAGATTTAGTCATTTGCTGTGGGACAGAGAAACTGTTCTCTCAGCTTGTTTCCATCCCAGATTCAAACTATTCTGGATTGAGGAGGAGAGGAAGACCGAATCCAAAAAAATGGATGGAGGAATACCTCCAGAATATGTTTCCGACAACTTCAGATATCAGTATCGCGGATCATGACTGGATGATGAAGCCCATGGATGATGACTTTTCTGGTTTTTTTAATTTCTCTTTCGCATGCACTCGAAATAGTTACGAGGAAGAACTTACAAGCTTCTTGTCAGAGCCAATCAAACCCGTATCTTCGCTTTCGGCGTACACGTATATGAAAGAAGCCTTCAAAAAAACTAACACTGGCGTGCCGTCCAGTGCATCTGTACAAAGATTGTTTTCGATTGCATCGGACGTATTTTCTCCTCGACGATCATGTTTGGCGGATAACAATTTTGAGATCCAGCTCTTGTTAAAATTTAATAAACATGTTTTTGAATAAATTTATGTGGTTTTTATTTTATACTAGAGGCATGGCAGTCTTCCGTGAATATGTTGAAATTCTGCTTTCTTTCGTTAAAATTTTAAAGTGTCTATTATATTTAAATTATTAGGTTTTTTGTGTAATAATTTTCAGAATTTAATACGAAAATATGAGAATTTCTATTAATAATTAATAGTTTGTAAAATCCTTAGACTTATCTCTCTCTTAGCCTTAAAATAACAATATAATTCTATAAAATTCTTTTATACCTAACATAAAGAAAAAGTTGTGTTGATGATAATAACTTTTAAAATTTATTTAACATATATAGAGGATTTTTTTAATGCAATGTTTTAAATAGATATATCATGAATTTAATTAGTAATTGTTTTCATTATTTTATAATATGCATATCATATGTGATGTTTTCAATTAAAACAATTATACATTATTACATGGTTCACACGGGTCATTCGTCATAAATCACTAATTTGGTAAGTCATGAAAAAAGACCTTTATACTCATTAATTTTGATTTGTGCTCAAGAAACTAGAATGTTTGTACAACATGAAAGGGGTCTCAAAACGGGCCTTTTTTTCCCGTTCAGACATCCATTTTATTATATTTTTAAAAACTTTTTTAGTTCTCATGATTTTTCTCATGCTTTCAGAGCTCACTTTCCCAATTTATTTTTATCATAGAGGTATTAAAACTTAATTAGTTTCAGCAATACTTCAATAATTAGCAGTAGTTGCCAGTAGCGTATATATAGGCTAGGCTTCCATTTCGGGGGGAGGGGGACGATTCGGTATTTTAAACTTTATTGTTCTAAAGTTAAAAGAAATGTTTCAAAATAGCTCCTTTTTAATAATTGCTTTACATTTTCGGAGGGGGCCCGCCTCCCCCTGCTCAAATACTCGCCTGGTAGTTGTTTATTAGAGCAATAGTTTTTTTCTAATTAAAGGCGAAAAGGTGCCCGGGGTCTTCCGTGCGTCCACCAAATCTGCGGCGCTCAACGCTACAAGGAAACCACCTTTCGTTCTTTGGACGCGAGAGACACCCGCTGAGGTCATTAATCACGCTGGACGCGAGTAGAAAACCAAGGCTTTAGATATCGATAGTTTTCTCTAATTAGGATATAAATATCCTTAAATATGAATGTAATGCAAATTGAATCTGTTAGCAAAATTTGTCTCCTAAAAGTAGCGAAAAAGTAGCGAAGTAGCGACTACATTTCAAAAGTAGTGTAGCTAACTACATTTGTCAAAAAGTAGTTGTAGTTGTAGTTAACTACATTTTTCGATAAGTAGCGGTAGTTGTAGCGCGCTACAAAAAAAAGTAGTTTTTCCCACCACTGAGTCTAAAGCAGTGCGATCACTGTTGGTTAACACATTTCTTTTATGTTTCCCAAACCTTTATTTCATTTTCAAATAATATCTTTAAAAGCAAATATCAATCTAGTAAAACATAATTATATTCCTTAAAACTTAATTTACAACTTAAAATGCATAAGTAAGCCTTCCTCAAAGATGTAAACAAACCCTTATTGAAGCACACATTAAAGTTCCACTTCAAGTTAAAGTTACAGTTCAGCTAAAGTTAGTATTTTGTTGCTTCACTGCAACTGAACTTTCTAGTTCTAAATGTCATATTAAATCATCACTTTTTTAATTGTAATTATTATTTATAAACAACCATTTTTCATTAATTTTTTTTAATATTTAATTGTTCCACTAAGCCCACTGTTCAGTGTTTATGCAAATATCATTAGGCTTGTTCTGATTGGATGACATGGCAACCTGTGATTGGATGATGACATGGCAATCTATTATTGGTTAATGCACATATATAAGAAACTGTGCTAATGTATCAGTATTCAGTTTTGTTTTTTGAAAGCACTAAAGTCCAGTGCAAGGTATTTGTATCTATTAATGTTTTTGTTAAAATAAATGTGTGTTCAAGCTTTAACTTTTTATGGTGTTTATTAGTATCAGGGAGCACACAATCACACTGTTGAGATTTTATGTCGAAAACATGTTATGTCATTGCGGACAACTGATGATGTGTTACCGATTGTTGAAGTCGTGCGCTCAGATTTACTGAAGGAAGTACATCACACAGCTCCTGTTAATGCAAATAGTACATTTTACAATAGGTAGGTTTACAATTGGGATTCATCGATGTAAAATAAGCAAAGCGCTATCGTGCTGCTTGGTATTTCTCGACATAAAATAAAACAAGTGCTATCGTGCTTCTTGGGTCTTTTTGTACTTATTTAGAGAAAGCACCATTGCGATATTTGGGATTCTTTGACAGTGTTTTTTCAATACCCCCTGGGACTCAAATGGCTAAGAATGTAAAAATTACTTATTCATGTATGTATTTTCATTGTAAATGTAAAAGAAAAAAAAAGGAGTGCGTTAGATGGCTATGGGGATGGTGGAGGCCATAATAAAAAGTTTTAAAAAATATTTTATCATATAATTAATAGTACTTACTACAATTTAAGTATTATTTTTAATTCATTAAGACAGAGAGAGATGTACACTTATATTTTAGAAACATGCATAAAAACTCTTTTAATTTGTAAATTATTATAGTACCATAAATGCATGCAAAATGTATTATTTTAATAACTATAGCCTGTTATTGCAAAGTGGAATGGGTGTGCTGGCATTGTTACGTGTATTTTTTAGGACCGCGATGGTCAGGGAATTCTATCAATTGTAGTCAGTGAAAGTGATTTCAAATTTTTTGTGACAACCATGTTTTATAATTCAGTAATAGAAACTTTTTGCATAACAGTTTAACAGCATACAGGATAATGAAAATTTAGAGAAGAGTTTCAATTTTCTAAAAAGAAAGTTTAAAATTAGACTTTCGTTTACTTTTTGCTTTTTTATTCCATATATTCTTATTATTATATTCTTTTATTAGGTGTTTTGGTACCCGAATTACTAATATGCTTAGTACAGCTAGAGATTCTATTACCAGGCCTTGTACATGAGTCCAATTTAATACCCATGTTGTCCCAGTTACTTGATTATTTAGATAAATTTAATAGACTTGCTCCAGGACTGGATAAAGAAAATTCAGCAGATTTATTATGGCATGGAATACCAAGTAAGTTTACTCACTGTTAATATTTGTATTGAATCTTACTTTCAATTGTGTCAGTTTAGACCTATAATTTATTTGAATGTTTATTGTACGTATGTTTTTAATAACTCAAATCTCTAGGAAGTATAAATAAGTAAAAATATTAAAATAAAAAAAAGATGAATTAGTTTTGTAAGCTTGATATATAGTTCTTTTTCTGTTATGCTATTTTAGCATTTTTAGTTTATTCAGTATATCTTTTTCACATGAATTTATTTCTATATCAATTAACTTAAATTCTAAAGTTTTTATTACATGCTACATTTATTATTAGTATCATTTCATAAACATTAACATAAATTGCATATAGATGCACACATAACATAGTTTATTTCTTTAAAACTATCAATTTAATACAGACATACAATTATTTAGATATATGAATAACATAGGGTGGGGCGAGAGCATAAATGGGGCAAGATCATATGCAAGCTCTGAATTGCTTATTTTCACTATGCAATTAGATTTGCACCAAAATTCTTTATTTTTGTCATACTTTATGTATATTATAAAATTATACTTCCATGAACTGATTTTGCTTTGATAGTACATCTAACTGAATATTTATATTTTGTTTTTAGATTTTAATCTGAACTTAGCAGCAGTGGTTCAATTATCAGATGATTGTCCAGTGATATATAAAGCTGATTTAGAGAATCATAATAAAGATGGTGGTTTATGGACAGTAATCCATGGTAAAGTTTATGATGTTCAGAACTTTAAGGTTCGTTCAGTTTGTGGAATTGCAAATATTGAAGAATATTCAGGTAATAAAGTGAATTATTCTTTTAGCTTTTTTAGAATCTTGAATAAATCAAGTGATTATCCATGCACTATGTAAAGACAGTTGTCTTTTTGTATACTTGAAGTCAGAAATCTTTGATGTTTTAAAAGATATTGTCTAGTAATTTTGTAATCTCATAATGTAATCTGTTTATTATTTTTCTTAGTTATTGTTTTTTAAAAATGACAAATTAATCAATTTGCTTTTATCAATATCTGCATTTGGCAACCACGAACATTTTGTACATGTTTATTACTGCTAGCTGATGGCATTCAAAGATGACTGCTATCAATGTAGACTTCTTGTATATATTCTTAAAAGAACTAACTCACACATATATCATTAACAAAGGTACAAGCTAAAATTTTCAAACTGTCTTATAACCAAAGGAAAGAATAGTTACAGATTGGATTGATAAAGTTTTAGATGAATAACACAGTTCTCACTAGTACATATTAGTGTTGTTTATACTTCATTACAATTTCTAAAATTCATAAGGGGGGAAATATTGATATCAAATTTTCTATGAATCTTGGTACATTGAACACTTCAAGAATGATTCAATGAAGCTTCTTTGATTGCCACAAGATGGCAGATTCTTAAACATATGGAATCCTTACAGGAAGAATGACACTATTTCTGGGGCATCTAGGGATCATCTGTCACCCAGTTTCAAACCAAAGTATGTTTTATGAACTTGCTTTATGAAATCAGTAATGTTTCGTAGTTGTCTTTTCAATATGAGCTTACTACAAATATAACAAAATGCAAATTTGTAGACTTACTGAAACCTCTTCAAACAATTGAAAAATGTTATTCTATTTTAAATATATTTTCAAGGCAAGATGCTTATCGGATACCATAGTCGTGTCTACAATAATAATTAGCAATTATGTAATACACAAAAATATGACTGTTTCATACTTATGAAATCACCTAGAGCAAAGGTAGCGAGAATTTATTCTGCTATGTAACCCAATATGTATAATCAATGTCAACCCAAGCTTTAAAAAAAAAAAAAAAAAAAGTGTTATTTCCCTTCTCCCCTTTGCCATAGTCCATATCTGAAAGTAATTAGTTTGAATTAGAATATGTATTTATGTTCTCTTTTAATATACATAGTACCAAAGAACAATCAGACTACTAGCATTGCATCCAAACTATGAACTCTATTTAAATTTCACAGTTGCTAGGATCCAAAATTAATAAATTTTTATGATAAATAATATTGCCCCTCCATGGAATGTTCATGTAGATTATACAAATTGTTGAAATAATGCTGAAAGCCTTAACCCTCCAAGCGGCTGAGACGTAAAATCCCGTCAACTTCGTTCCAGTTTTCACTGCAATGCATCTATAACTTACATTATTTATAACAGTCAGGTATCATAAAATATGTTCCGATATTAAGCTTGCATGTAATTTAGGAACTTTTTTTTTAATAATTACAAATCTTCCTATCAAAATCTTATTTTTGTATTATTTTAAAGCTACATGAAAATTTTGCCGTAAAAACAACTTTACATTATTTGCCCATTTCCAGGACGCTCAGAGGGTTAATAGGGTACCTCCATCAGTCTGTTGCTCACAGCATGTTGGATAGTCTCATTGTCCCTGAAACATTAACCATTTAAAGCACATTTAATTTAGTACCGTAATTTATGGAAGAAATGCCGCACCCGTCATAAGCGCCGCACCCACGAAAATGAGCTTAATTAAGTAGAAAATTATCAGAAATGCCGCACCTGGCATAAGCGCCGCAGCCGCTGTTGGGTCAGTGTGATAAAAATCAGTTTCTAATAAAATTGTTCTAAAGATTAAAACATAAATAAATTTTTAAAAAGTAAATGGTTGCCTGCCCAGTGTTTTTCCCAGGCTTTGTGTCATCCAACAAATAAAGGCCAGCTGAGGCCTTACTTTGTTTTTGAAAACTTTGTAATATCCAAAGTTTTTATTTTATTTAAGTGTTGAAAGAAAAAAAAGCAGAGCTATCTAAAAGTAGTAAAGTTTCTTAAAATTTAAATGTACCTTTAGCTTTGGTGTAAACATCATAAATTAAATCTACCTCTTAAACTAGATTTTTCCTTCTTAAACATAAGGTAGAGTTGAGTTGTTTCATAGTTCAGCTTCTGATTAAATACCAGAGATTGACAGGCAAATTGCATAAACCTATAGGCAAACTGCTGACCTTGATTCTAGACTTGAAAATTAAATAACTACAGGTAAATTTCTGACCTTTAATTGTGCAAACCTATAGATAATTTTCTGACCTTATTTTATTGTGCTTTAAGACTATAAGCTATAATTCCTGGTAATGCTTTTCATTCATGTTCTTAGTGTCAGGTAAATTTCAGACCTTGTTTTCTTTATGCAAATTATTTTGAGTAGCTCTGCATGCATAATTTGCAGTAACTGTTAAATTAACCTTTTCTGTTTAATATATAATAGAATGGTTTCAGTGTGCTGGTATATAGATATGTGCTTCATAGATGGAAGGCTGTCTTCCACTCTTTGTTAGATGTTTGCTGCTGTTGTTATCAGAATTGATACTAATGGTTTATGGAAGACAGTCATTTTATTATACATTTTTTTTAGTTTTTAATCCATTTAACCAATTGTTCACAAAGATGTGTTTATACTAATAAAGAAAAGTTAGTTGCATTTTTGAAGTCCTTTATTGAGCAGCAAAAGTCATCCATTATGCACATCTTCTGACAGCCGCGACCCCCCCCCCCCCTCCGAAAAAAAAAAAGAAACATCGCACTGGAATATATTTCGGGAGGGGGGGCGTGGATAAATGGTAAAAATCTCTCTTTTTTTTCCCTTTCCCATATGTTTTAAAGTATTTAACGCTATTTTACAAAGCTTAAAATTTTCATTTTCAAATAATCAGTGTCGCATTTCGTGTAAAACATCAGTTTTTATATACACAAAGGCGAATTTATAGAAATAAATAAATAACTTGTAAAAAACTTCTTGCATTCGCTAAAAGTTTGGACAGTATAGCACATGCTGTTAAAACAAAACAACCAGCCGGTTCCAGTCAAAAGTAAACAATTTTTTTTTTTTTCGCGGACGACCAGCTGTTGATTACGTAATGAGCGTGCTTCAGCGAATTGTTTGTTTTAAGCTTTGAATGTTGTGTGATAACTCGATTTTTTCTATTCATTATTACTTTTGATGTTGGGGTTTATTTTAAAAGCACTCAGCATTTCCTGAGCTTGCCAATTACTCGTAGTTGAGTTTTTACTGTAATAATAGCGTAAGGCATTGTTTATTCGGTACAGTGCTCCTTCACAGGGCGCAAAGCCGCATGGTGAAAAAACACAAATAACTTATAGTTAAACTTTCAGATGAACTTTTTTTGGGGGGGGGGATAGAATGGTTAAATGCGCACCGGGCGCAACAGCCTAGTTTTGGTTGAGATTCAGTATTTTAAGAACAATCAGGCCCGGACTGGCTCCGAGGCTATTGAAAAGGGGCTCCTTACTGGTGAGTTTAGAGGGGAAAAGAATGTTAGGGTATGTAATATTTGAAAATTAGGTTTACTTGCCTAAAACCATATTTAACTATTATTTTAAAGCTATTGGGGCCCCTGATTCTTCGGCGATCCCGCACGGCGCGTGGTCTGTGGGGTCCTTCGTGTTGGGTCCGTGGATGAAATGCCAAGTATGTCATGAAAATGACCCACAGTTTGAGTTGTACCACTAGAGGTGAAGGCTTTAACCACTAGAGACTCTAAACAATATTCTGACAGATCCACTTCCTCCACTAGAGACTCTAAACAATATTCTGACAGATCTTGGCCTGCTAGGTACATATTGATGCTATATTTCCATAGCTTGTAATTATCCCGGTTTAGCTTTGGAAAGGCCATTACAGTTCCTATGGGTTCACTAGTAGAAACCATATTTCTTAAGTCTTCTTCACCCCAGGTGGCAGAGCAAAACCACGCTCGGGGCTATCACTGTTGGGTCCGTGGATGAAATGCCAAGTATGTCATGAAAATGACCCACAGTTTGAGTTGTACCACTAGAGGTGAAGGCTTTAAAAATTGACGACACTTTATATTTTTTCTACTTAAATTTATTTAAACATTGCACAAAAAGAACACTTACAAAACAAAAAAAATTTAAAAACTATTTCAGATTTTAAGATAAACCAGGCCATCTGCAATAAATTTAAATGGAAAAATTTCCAGTTCCAGTGCAAGCCTTTTATAAAATATCTGGCAGAAATAAATCATGCCCTTCTCATGACTAGGGCAACCTTCTAGCTGTATCAGCAGCCTGGCCTGTGGGTTTTCTCATAAAGCAGACACTTTATATACTATATAAAACAGGTTAATTTTACAGTTACAGAAAAAAAGTATGCAACATTTGCATAAAATAAAGGTTCAATAAATTTGCATATTGAAAACAACCTCAGAAAATTGCCTTCACTTCAGGCTTTTCACTCTTCACCCATGGTTTAAACATTAGTTAAAAGTCCTACCCTAACCAGAACTAATTCTCTTACCCCCATGATTCTTTAGAGAACCTAAGCATCTATTTGTCAAAAGGAAGACCCTTAATTTTCAGGAAGCATGACATCATTAAACTACTGGGCCATAGTTCAGAGGCTGTTTCCATCCAGCAGCAGTAGTCAACAACTAAACACAACAACTTTATTAAATATTGAGCTTAGGTTTTTAAATTTTACTTTGAAGTTGTCTTGGGTCTTCAATGAATAAAAAGTATATTATTTCAATTTTATTTATTTAATTTTTTTTTTCTCAATAAGAATTAGGGGTTTTATTTTGTTTACATTTTTAACATATTAGAGATACTACTATTTAGGGTTATGAAGAAGTTTAAAACCATTTGAATTTTATTTTTAAACTGACATTAATTACTTTTAGTTGAACTTTAATACAATTAAGATAGGTTTAACCCATGGGTGAATAACATAAACAAAACTTAAGCCTAATTGGCACATGAAAAAAAACTTTATGAAATAGATGGCTGATGCAAGGCCAGGGGAAAACAATTGGGCAAAATAAATTTTTAGCATCTTAAATTTGAATTCAGTTAAATATATTTAGTTTAATAAAAATTATTTAGCTCCAACAAAATGCCCCCCTTTCCCCAGGCCCTGCATTAGCCAAATAACCATTCACAATAGAATGAAAACGCATCAAACGGCAAAGCCTTTGTAAAAATGTCAGCCACATTGGCCTTTCCTGACACATGTTTAAGTTGAAATTTGTCTAAATTTTCTTTCACATAAAAAGTCCTTGTATCAATATACAGTCAAACCCCGATTTAGTGCCATTTCGAAATAGCGCCAATTCCGCTTAACCGCTAATTATGTCTATGAACAAATCTGTCAAATAGGAATTTCAATGTAATGGATCCGTTAAAGCACCAACTCGATATACCGCCAGAATAAAACTTGCCTAGTGTAACAAATTTTCTAGAAATTACTGGATATGTTTTTTGCACATCTTTCTTTTTAAACTTTTTGTTAGATTTCCAAAGAGTCCCTCGCCTTCCTACTTCTATATGCTTTCAAACTCAAATAGTATTCAGTAGTAACGAATTCCTATTCATTCTCTTTTGAAAACGGAGAACAAGTATGAACAATATTCGAAGAAACCTCTCCACTCCCCCCCTTCTCGTTTTCGCCGCCTTCCAGGGAAACGGGGTGAAATGCAAAATCTGTCATTAAAAGGTTAGATTAGTCCTTGAATGATTGAAGAATTTAGCAGTTAAATCTGCAAAATAACCAGAGTCTTAATTCATGATGGCAAAAAGAGCTGTATTAACATAACAGTTTGGGAAAAGCGGGAAATTTGCGAATATAAAGAGAGAAATGTGACTGCATCGCAAATCATTTTTCTACGTTGTGGAGAAAGCCTGTTAGCAGGTGCTGCATAGGAGACATTTTGAAAATCCCGAGAAATGGATTAACACCAACGATCTGCAGTCAAATGTGAAAAAACTGAAAACACAAAGATTTAGAAGATGCCCTTCCCACATGGATGGATACTACAAATGAGTGCTAAAAATGCGACTATAACTGAGGACATTATTAGAGAGAAAGCAAAAGTCCTTGGCCAGCAAATGGACATCACAGATTTCGAGTGTAGTAGCGGCTGGTTGAACAGATTTAAAAAGCAACGAGGATTCTCGCAGTATATACGAAGTGGTGAGACTGCAGGAGTTGATGAAGATGTGATAAATGGTCATAAGAAATTGAGTGCGCTGATTTTAGAATATAAAGCTGAGGACATTTACAACATGGATGAAAGTGGATTTTTTTTACCACCTGCAGCCAGATTAAACAATTTCTAGTGGGCCTGTTAAAGGCTGCAAAAAAGCTAAAGATCGTGTGTCGCTGGTGTTCTGCACAAATGCAGATGGATCTGATAAAAGAACTCTGACAGTGATTGGAAAATCAGCTAAGCCCAGATGTTTTAAAAATTTTAATCCTGCCCTTTATGTTGATTATGAGAACAACAAGAAAGCTTGGATGACTGCAGCATTATTTCAAAAATGGCTAGCGAATTTCAACTCAGAAATGCGAAGAAAGAAACACCATGTTTTAATGATTTTGAATAATGCCCCTTGTCACAAAACACACCCAATGAGCAATATCCGCATTGAATTTTTACCTCCTGATTGTACTGGAGTTTTACAGCCTTTGGATGCGGGTATAATAAACTCATTCAAAGCTCATTATCGAAAGTATCACGTCCGCGTATTATTGAAAAAATCAGCAACGATGATTTTTCTCCAATCCTTTTACACAATGCTATTCGCATGATAAAAAAAAGCCTGGGATGAAATTTCACCAGAAACTATTGTTAACTGCTAGAAACTTACTGGATCAATTCAATCTGAAGGGTTTACTCCAAAGCAAAATATTACAGCACTCAGTGGTGGCGCTAGACTTTCCCCGACGGGGGGTCATAACTCCCCGACGAGGGGGCACAAATACACATGTACATATGCTAAGTGGCGTATCCAAGAGGGGGCTTTGACCTCCCTCTTTTATGACATTTTTGTCACCAAGTATGATATGGAAATTTGCAACTATTTGCACAACTTGAAAATATTTTACTTTAGAAAGTGATTTTTTCACAATAAATCATTTTCTAAACTAAAATATCCAGGATCCAGATAAGTTTAGAGGAGATGGAGGACAATATAATGTTTTGTTTTGTGAAATATTTCCAGAAATCGGATCGACATACATTATCGGACACCCAGGCCCCGGATATTTTCAAAAACCACTGCACAATCTTTCCTGGTAGATTATTATTTAAACTGACCCTAATTAACGTATCTCAAAATCCTTTTACATTACACAAATATTTCCCCAAGGCCTCAGCAAGCAAAAAATTTCGGTGGGTGGAGGGGATCTGTTGTGCTAAAATTAAATTAACTGATCTCTAGAATCAACGCAAATAAACTGATAATGCATTTACTGAAATTTTGGAGGGGGGGGGGGGGGTCAAACCCACATGATCCTCCCGCCTGGTAACGGCCTTGCACGTTTCTGTAAAATCTCGAAAGCTACTTTTAAGAGTTCTTCAGGTTAACGCTTAAAATATTTCATATGAATGAAATTCTTTGAAAAAAGTTCAGCGAAGAAAGTTCTACGCATTTTTTTTTTCCCCCGCAGAAAAAATATCAGAAACAAAAGTTTTTTGTGCAAGAATATTGCTGTAAATTCACTGAAAATTTATTTTATAAATTAAGCATGACTAAATTTGCACGCTTTTACACAAATTGCAGTTATTTTTATAAAATTAAGAGATATATGTAAATTTAATTACAGTTTAACTTCGATATCTCGAACATCGAAATTCTTGATATCTCATTAAATGTGTTTTCCCTTACAAATTGAATCCCACCCCACCAGTGGCATAGCGCTAGCGCTTTAAACTGAGAGACGGAAAGAACCTGGTTCGGCACTAGGTCGCGTCCGCCGACCTAACCGTTCGGAGTTTTCCGTGGTTTTTTTCCGAAACTTTGCATAAATACGGGTTAGGACCTCTTAGAAAGTCACCCACGGAGGGCAAACCCACCCCCGGCATAGATCCCTAGCGTAGATAATTGGCCGTAATCTACATTTCCATTTACAAACTGATTCCCTATAATTTCAACTCGTTATCTCAAAAAGTCTAGTGTTTCTGGCTAACATGTTTTACTGTAAAAATATTAATCGAATCGTTAATTTATGTAATATTAATATTTTAAATCACAATAAAGTGAGAAATATGCAACTGAAATGTTTATAGGTAAAACCACTTTACAACAAAAATTTTCTTTTGAGAAAAATGATTTTGAAGGCGCGCAGTAAAGTGGCATACCGAAACTTTAGTGCTTGTTTCTACAGCTTTAAAATGATTCTACTTTAGTAATAATTCATGTGGTGATAGTACTTATTGAAAGCTAAGAGATGGCACCGTATCTCAATTTCGAAAAGAATTGTTGTGAAATGTACCCCTGGGAGCTTCAGTTAATAATAACAATAATAATAATAAATTATAAAAATCTCCGAAAGAGAACGTATATATATGCGCTATTAAATTTTTTTATAAAATCAAGCACTCATGAAGAAAATTAACCACTTTCTTTTAAAATCTAAAATAAAATAAAATAAAATATCGTCAGAAAAATATAATCGGACAGCTTATAATTTGCCAAGACACAAAAAAATAATTATTTTTAGCGAAACTAACCTTGATAAAAATTTACTTTTTTGTAATACTCCAAGATAGTTTTGAACAAGGTTTCCACAAACGTGATGAATAATTTTATAAAGTAAGCTCATTTACTAATAATTCATAGTGAAAGTGTCACTTTTAAAATTTCAACATTAACGAAAAAGAGTTTAATTAATAAGGCGAATAACAAACATAATATTAATCTGTTTAAAAGTTTTAGAGTTGAATTCTGATTCATATAATTCTGTAACTCAAAAATCAGTTTAGAACACATACTATTAGTTTATTTTAATAGTTTATATTAATGCTGGTGCCATCCATGGATTCAATAGCGATTTGTATAAAGATTCAAAATAAGGGAAGTTGCGGTGGCTTACAATACGCCACTGTATATAACATACAAATCTACACGCAAATATAAAACTTTTATTGTATTTATTTTATTTACTTATTTTACAGGATAAAAGGGAAAATTTCGGAAGACGATATAGACGCTGTATACCATAATTTTTATTTACTTTGCAGTAAAATAACTGAATTAAAATTCACAAAAGTTAGTTATTTTTTCCACAACGATATAAAAATTAAATTGTCAGTCAAGATTAATCAGTTTTCTTTAACTTATATTCCGTTTTTAGATCTATCCACAGCCATCTTCATACTGGACTGGAGAGGGCTTTGGTCTATCAGAGGAGCTGATTATTATTATTATTATTATTTTTTTAATTAACTTTTCTTTTTTTACCCCACGCAAAATGTAATAAATTCTAATTCCCTTGCAGTTGTTAATCTTCTTGGTATGCATAGCTATGAACTCTCAGCTAAAGAGGGCCGGTTAATCCAGTTAGATTTCTCTATATAGTGCAAATTCACACTCGTTATATATGTATAAAGTATGTTACCAAATAAACAAACTATGTATTTGACTAATTCTTAAATTACAAAAAAAAAAAAAAAAATAAATAAAAACAAATCTTACTGCTAAATTTTTATAAAATTAAAGATTAAATCGTGCATATTGTGTTCGATTGAATCTATTTATAAATAAAAAGTATATTTAGAATTTATTCAAATTTGCCATCTAAGAAACAGAAAAGTACTATTTTTTTTATTCGGAAGAAGTTAAAAGTTACATTATCTAATTAACCACTTAGTTATAAAAATATCTTCTTACTTTCTCAACAGTTATAAGAGTTCAAGTAAGGATTACTGTGATAAAATAATTTTAAAGACATAGAATACTTTGCATAACACACTAACTTATAAATAAATAAAATACGGCCAGTTTAAAATATTTCTAATTAAAATGAAAATTTTTAGTTAAAGCGTTTAAATATTCATAGGTTTATACATATTTTGAATGCCAGAGATGAATAACTGTAAAATAATTTTATAAATATTTTGTCATGTCAAATTTTTACACAATTAAATATACATTTTAAAAAGTTTCCGTAGTAAACAAAATCCGAAATTTCTTATCGCCCGAGTCGTAAATCTCTTTTAAAAATATCAATTAAGACTTATAAATTTTGAAGCTCTATGAATAAAAGTAATACAATGGGAAATTTTATTTTACATTTATGACACAAAAGCTTTTGACTCGTGAATTAAAATACTGTTAATTTACATACAATTACATTAAATCTGTGTTTAATTTAAATTTGCATTAATGCAATTTGAAAGTTTATAAAGACATACCTTTCGTCCTCACTCCAATTACTAAATCGTATTTGATAAATATACCAAACAATTCGAAATTGCAACAAAAGAATATATTTTTAAAATGTATATCCTGACCTGTAATTTAACGGGAATGACATATAATGGGGTGAACAACATGTTACTTATCAATGGTTTAAAAGCAAGAGCACATTTAAAAGTACTCATAGTGTTTAAAAGACCAATTAGGAGAAAATTTAGATTAATTCATAGAGTACTCAGACAGTTAATATAACTTAAAATACAATAATGTTGTAAAACATTTCATAGAATCAAAATGTGAGGTCAAAAAGTCCGACTTCTACTACAGCTTCAAGTCAAAAAGTTATGACTCTGGGTCCGCAGCTATGATTAAAAGTGCACTCCAAACCATTACGAGCATCCATGTCTAAGGACATTTAATGATATATATGTATCATTAAAATGCTGTTAATAAATAAACTTTAAAGTAGTATTTTAAAATTTCTGAGACAGAACAAGTGACTCAGTTTTTGAAATATGTGCCTTATTTTAAAATTATTTTTATTTTTAAATAACGCAGAATGTGTTCATTCAAAATTTGTGCTCAAACTAGTTTCAATTCTTTTTTATAAGGTGGGGCGGGGGGGTGAGGGGCAAGTGTGGTTTTAGGACGAGGGCACAGGGGGCGCGAATTCCTCGAGAGGAAAATATTTACACTAGTAAAAATACGCTTCAAATAAAATTGCATGTTCATGCAATTCTGAATTGGTATTCAAGCTTTGCACCCTTCCTGAAAAATATTTCTGGATCCGCCCTTGGGCATAGTATATTTGTACAAATACATGACAAAAAGCAAGTGCTTAGAAGATATAATTCAATGCTTTAGAGAAATAAACTGACCATATTTTAAATAATAACATTAAAGCTTTTAAACACATTTAAAATATAATATATGAATGTAATTTACATATAACTCACTTGAAGTTTGTGGATCTGTTGAACTTGAAGGGTTTTCTTTCTCTAATTCCGTAGATAAACATACATTCGAAGAGCAAGAATAAATATCCCAAGAATTCTTTCTCTTAATTCCATTTGGTAACTGAACAGGCCCCATTCGATTTTGTTTATGAAGATCTGAATGCTTAGTTATCCTGTTTTTTTTTTTTTAATTTTTTTTTACATAATCATTATCAAAAATATCCCGAGATAAAGCACACTGTACTTTATATCTTGTGCTTTTGGCACCACCGATGTTTTTTTTTAGGAAACATAAAGCCAAAAGTGAAATTAAACTTTTATACACTTCACAATGATATGCTATGCTGCCGTAACAAGAAAAAAAAAACGCCCACTATTCTAAACTCTCTCTAACTCACTGGCACAATGCACAATTACAAGTATTGGAAAAGTGATGTACTATGGGTTTGCGAAGAAAAAATAAAAATACATGGGATATTTCGACGAACCATTTCTTTCTCATCATTCTGTCATTGAGGACCAATAAAAGTACAAAAACCGTATTTCTGGAAAAAAGAACATCCCCCATTTGCTTGTGTAAGAAAAGCCATACTTCCCTTCCCTCGAAATTTTTTATCTACCCGACTGGTCTAATTAACGGTCACTGTCTCCCCCATCTCGACCACCCACACCCATATTATACTTTTCTACGGTGTTGGCGACAAAATGCACAATCGTTTAAGCAATTAAAACAGCCTCGAATAGAAAGTGGTCGCACATGTGGTCTCATAAATTTGTCGTTTGAAGAATAGACTGGCACTTTTGTTACCTTAAGATTGATGTCTTGCTGCAAATCCAGTTAAATGCCTCCTGAGAGTGGGATCACAGATTTCAAGTATACACTATTCGAATTTGAAGTCTCCCCCGCCGTCGTCAACACATCACAGTATTGGAAGATGCAGGAAGTGGCTGTTTCTCGACATGAAAAGGATCGCAGAGATAAGAGATGAATGAAAACGGAAAGTACTTTTAGCCATTATTCAGAAGTTCTGAGGAATATACCCCCCCCCTCTCAGAAATGTAAACATATCCGCTTCAATCTCCAATACTCATTCGTCTTTCATGTGTATTTAAAAATTACAAAATTAACTTTTTTAAATCGCAAAATCAAAATTAAAACTCAGCTAAAATATAGATGAAAATTCCCCGACGAATTAATCAAATAGCCCCGATGGGGGGTCACAAGTTCCCCGATGGGGGGGCATGTGCCCCCCCGGACCCCCCATTGGAGCCACCTCTGACAGCACTCCAAGAACTACAAAATGAAATACACAAATTGACAGACCTTGAGCATCCTCTGTCGGCAGCTGAGTGTATTAATATAGACAAAAGTGTTTCAACATTTGAAGATCTGACAATCGATGAAATTGTTAAATCAGTTACCAATCAAAATCAAAATTTAGATTCATCTGACAGTGAATCTGAAGAAGATGAAACACCACATATTACATCGGAGGAAGTGAAAAATTGCATTGGGAAAATACGAATTTTTTTAGAAAAAAATGTGACAGATAGAAAAGTGCAAAACAATCTCTTAGTTGTAGAAAAGGATATTAAAAAAATTAATATTGAAAAGAAAACTCAAACTACCATTTTAAAATATTTCCAATAAATTCAGTTTGAGTTTTAATGTAAGTGTGTGTCTGCTATGAGCAAAAATATATATTTTATCCAAGTTTGTTTGTTGTGTTTATTTCAAACCTACACGAAGGGTCTTTAGGGCGGATGATTTTTTAAGGGGTTCTAAAGCGCATTCACGATACATCTGGAAAAAACTGCTGGAGACTCCAGAATGTTAGATCCGTCGCCGCGCGAAATGCCTGAGCCCTGGATCTTCACACTTTAGCGATAGTGTTTATTCTACTCGGAAACTTCTTTATATAGGATTGACGATATAAAACAGTAAGTGCATCTTAATTTTATAGTACAATTTGATAATTTAATTCCAGCAGAATTGAATTATATTACCTATTATTAAATAAAATGCATTATGATATTGAGTTTTACAATAGTAATAACACCATATCAAATGTTATTTTTATCCATCGCATAATCTAATATAATTCGATATATCGCCGCACTCGTTATAGCGCCATAATTTTCTCGAACGGATAGTGGCGTTATATCGGGGTTTGACTGTATTTTGTTCTTGAATTTTCTACATTATTTTTTGAAAAAAACAGTGTACTTTGGTTGTCACAGTAAACAAGTGGTTTTTCCATTTTTAAATTTAAGACTTTTAATTCATCCAATATTCTTAGTAACCAACACATTTCTTTAATAGCATCTGACAAAGCAATGTATTCTGCCTCCATACTAGATAGGGCAGTGCATTTTTGTTTGGACGAATTCCAAATGACTGGTACTTCATCAAGCAAGAGAACATAACCACTAATTGACTTTCTGCTGATTAAGTCTGAAGCCCAACTGGCATCTGAATACACTTTTAAATGATTGTTTGAAATTCTAGATAAATTTATTGAAAACTGTTTAGTATTAACTACATATTGGAAAATTTGACACAAGTATTTCCAATGTGTCCACGAGGGTGCACTTGAAAATTGGGACAGAGCTATTACAGAGTATTGAATATCAGGTTGGGTTCTTGAAGCAAGGTACAAGAGACAGCCAACTAATTCTCGATTAGGAACATCAATGTTTACTGCTTCAGAAGTTTTATTTAACATTGCACCCCGGGAAAGCGGTAATTTGCATTTAACCCTGGGGATATCTTTAAAAACTTCTGTTAATTTTTCAATATATTTTTGTTGGTGCATAAGAACCCGTCCATTTACTTCTTCAAATTCAACACCCAAAAAGTTTTTAATTTTTCCTAGAATTTTAATTTCAAATTTTGATTTAATGAGATTTATCACTTCATTTAAAATTTTGTTATTTTCAGCAAAGATTGCAAAATCATCTACATATACTAGTAGAATTACTTTAAATTTTTACATGTATAAGCAGTTACAACAACCCATTTTTATTAAACCCGATTCTTTGAACGTACCGTCCAATTCTAAAAACCATTCTCTACCTGCTTGATGAAGCCCATAAAGGGCTTTAACCAATTTCATTACATAAGATTCTTTACCTCTCTCAAGGAATCCTTCAGGCTGCTCAATGTAAATCAATTCATTTAGTGGTGCATAAAGATATGCACACTTTATGTCCAAATGTAAAGTTATCCAATTTTTGTATATACTAAAAATGACAAAGAAAACCCTGACCAGGGAAAATGAAATTACAGGTGAAAAAGTGTCAAAATAATTGATCCCTCCTATTTGTCGGAATCCCTGAGCTACAAGGCGCGCTTTAAAGACTTTAACCTTTTGCGACTCACTTTCTTTAACTGTAAAGACCCACTTGCTGCCCAATACTCTAGCTTGGTCAGGTCTGGGAACTAGTTCAAAAACTTCCCTTTTCTTTAAAGTCTCTATTTCTGTTTTCATGGCCTCGTGCCATTTTTGTTTTTCTGGTAGACCCTGGGATTCCTTAAAAGTTTTTGGAATTTTTATATCTGCACAAAGTGCCTCGCCTTCAGATTTAGTTTCCTCAGATTCATCCTCATCCACACTACTATCACTGAATGTTACTTTCCTTTGGGGTGTCCAACTAAAGTCTTTGGGGTCATATGGTATGTCCCTTTCCTTACAATATTCTTCTACTTCTTTTTTACTTCGCAGCCTGACCCCTTTTTCTGGATAGTAATAAATATCTATACGGCCTTTTGTTTTCCCCTCCTTCTTGGTATTTCTACCCTCTTCCAATCAATTTTAGGAGGTGATAATTGGGTTGAATCATGACTAGGTAAATTCAGTGAATCACTATCAAAGTTTTTAAAATCATTAAATAAATTTATATCAACTGTACTAAAATCTTTGTTTTCTGTTTCAAATTTGAGATCATTTTAATTATTTTTAAATGCTTAGTTTCTTCAACTGAAGTTGTCCCCGGGTACCATATTCTGTATCCCTTTGTGCTGGAAGCATACCCTATCAAAATTCCCTTCCGGGCTCTTTTATCAAATTTGCTTTTATGTTTAGGAATATGGGCAAAAACTTTACTACCTATAATTTTTAAGTGTTTCACTGAGAATGTTTTATTTATCCAAATATTTAAAGGGGCTTTACCATTTAACTTTTTATGTGGGAATCTATTTTTAAGATAATTCTGTGTTAACACTAATTCTGCCCAAAGTGAATGGGGCAATTCAGTTTGGAATAATACAGAACGAACACCATCCAATAAACTTCTGTTAAGCCTCTCGGCAACCCCGTTCATTTGGGGCGAATATGGGTTAGTTTTTTCATGCCTTATTCCCTGCTCTCTTAAAAATTCCTCGAATTCATTTGAGATAAACTCTCCTCCCTGGTCGGTTCTAATTGCTTTTATCTTCTTACCTTTCTGTTTTTCTACAAAGGATTTATACTGTTTAAAAAATTTTAGAGCTTCATCTTTTGTTTGAAGGGTGTACACAAATGAATATCTTGAGAAATCATCTACTACAGACATAAAATATCTAGCATTACCCAAAGAAGGGACAGGGGAAGGGCCCCAAAGGTCCAAATGTAAAAGTTCAAGAATTTCAGAAGTTTGGATCCTATCCATTTCTGGGTGACTCGCTCTAGTGCTCTTGGCAAGGTTGCAAAATTCACATTCCTCAGCCTTACTTTCTAATTTATTTAAACCAATAACATTTGAAGATTTTGAAAATTCCACGAGAGTTTTACTATTATAATGGCCAAATCTAGAATGCCATAACATTAAATTTTTGTTTGTAATAAAAGCTCCATCTGCTGAATCATTATTTATATAACTTGTTAAAATTGAATAAAATCTGTCCTTGAGAGGGGCAAAAAACACAACCTCACCCTTTTCATTACAGACACTTCCTTTATCATTAGACAAATTCACTTTAAAACCCTCCTCACATAAACATCTGACTGAAACCAAGTTTTTGCACATATCAGGTGCATAATAAGCATTTTTTAAAGTCAAATTGTAAGTAACAGTACCTGAAGGGATTTGAAGACTGACATCACCAACTCCCAGTATTCTTGTGGATCCTTCTGCTGTTGCGGCACTGCTGTTCATAGGCTCGAGGTTCTGGAACGCATTTCCTCTAGTGATAAAATGACATGTTGCAGCACTGTCTAACGCAACTTCTAAAGAGGGCGATTCACAAATAACTTATAGTTAAACTTTCAAATGAACTTTTTTTTTGGGGGGGGGGGAATAGAATGGTTAAATGCGCACCGGGCGCAACAGCCTAGTTTTGGTTGAGATTCAGTATTTTAAGAACAATCAGGCCCGGACTGGCTCCGAGGCTATTGAAAAGGGGCTCCTTACTGGTGAGTTTAGAGGGGAAAAGAATATTAGGGTATGTAATATTTGAAAATTAGGTTTACTTGCCTAAAACCATATTTAACTACTATTTTAAAGCTATTGGGGCCCCTGATTCTTCGGCGATCCCGCACGGCGCTTGGTCTGTGGGGTCCTTCGTGTTGGGTCCGTGGATGAAATGCCAAGTATGTCATGAAAATGACCCACAGTTTGAGTTGTACCACTAGAGGTGAAGGCTTTAACCACTAGAGACTCTAAACAATATTCTGACAGATCTTGGCCTGCTAGGTACATATTGATGCTATATTTCCATAGCTTGTAAATATCCCGGTTTAGCTTTGGAAAGGCCATTACAGTTCCTATGGGTTCACTAGTAGAAACCATATTTCTTAAGTCTTCTTCACCCCAGGTGGCAGAGCAAAACCACGCTCGGGGCTATCACTGTTGGGTCCGTGGATGAAATGCCAAGTATGTCATGAAAATGACCCACAGTTTGAGTTGTACCACTAGAGGTGAAGGCTTTAAAAATTGACGACACTTTATATTTTTTCTACTTAAATTTATTTAAACATTGCACAAAAAGAACACTTACAAAACAAAAAAAATTTAAAAACTATTTCAGATTTTAAGATAAACCAGGCCATCTGCAATAAATTTAAATGGAAAAATTTCCAGTTCCAGTGCAAGCCTTTTATAAAATATCTGGCAGAAATAAATCATGCCCTTCTCATGACTAGGGCAACCTTCTAGCTGTATCAGCAGCCTGGCCTGTGGGTTTTCTCATAAAGCAGACACTTTATATACTATATAAAACAGGTTAATTTTACAGTTACAGAAAAAAAGTATGCAACATTTGCATAAAATAAAGGTTCAATAAATTTGCATATTGAAAACAACCTCAGAAAATTGCCTTTCACTTCAGGCTTTTCACTCTTCACCTATGGTTTAAACATTAGTTAAAAGTCCTACCCTAACCAGAACTAATTCTCTTACCCCCATGATTCTTTAGAGAACCTAAGCATCTATTTGTCAAAAGGAAGACCCTTAATTTTCAGGAAGCATGACATCATTAAACTACTGGGCCATAGTTCAGAGGCTATTTCCATACAGCAGCAGTAGTCAACAACTAAACACAACTTTATTAAATATTGAGCTTAGGTTTTTAAATTTTACTTTGAAGTTGTCTTGGGTCTTCAATGAGTAAAAAGTATATTATTTCAATTTTATTTATTTAATTTTTTTTTTCTCAATAAGAATTAGGGGTTTTATTTTGTTTACATTTTTAACATATTAGAGATACTACTATTTAGGGTTATGAAGAAGTTTAAAACCATTTGAATTTTATTTTTAAACTGATATTAATTACTTTTAGTTGAACTTTAATACAATTAAGATAGGTTTAACCCATGGGTGAATAATATAAACAAAACTTAAGCCTAATTGGCACATGAAAAAAAACTTTATGAAATAGATGGCTGATGCAAGGCCAGGGGAAAACAATTGGGTAAAATAAATTTTTAGCATCTTAAATTTGAATTCAGTTAAATATATTTAGTTTAATAAAAATTATTTAGCTCCAACACTTCGCAATGCCACTTTGTAAAAGGGATTACAAAGAAATAAACAATCGAACTACTTTGGCACAATACTCTGATGTATATCAAATTACTTTAATTATAAAGTAGTATATCCATTTTGGGGAGGCCTCGCTGGGTCTGGGGGGCCATCCCTTATGCCGGGGGCTCTCGGCGATTGCCGACCTGGCCAGTCCGGGCCTGAGAGCAATGAACATTCATTGGAACACAGGGGGTGCGGTTAATCGAGGATAGTGCGTTTTTGCAGTACTATTTTAGAATTTTTAGCCCGTCAAAATATATATATATATTAAAACCTTCATCAAAATTTTATTATAGTTCTAAAATGTAGACATAGAAAGCTTCTTTTTTTTTTTACTTAATTGAGGAGGCATCAGTTGGATTTATGTACCCACCCACAGCATTGGATCAAACCGCTTTTCAAGGAGGTAGGCTCCCACAAGGGCGGCTCCAGTGAGGGGGCCATAGGGGCCATGGCCCCCTCCGAAATTTTTTTTTACAACTTTAGATTCGCATACTTCACGATTTCACATGTTCAATTTGCATTTTGAACAATTCATAGACCTAAGTAAAAAGTTTGATGGCCCCCTCCGAGAATTCAGTCTGGAGCCGCCATTGGGCTCCCATTCTAATTCATTACGCTGTGCTCTGTGCACCACTAAAAAGTACGTGCTCGGTGGTGGCGCCATCTTTTGAGAAAATTATTACTAAATAATTTTTATGATTTTTCGTTGAAGATCGGCTAAAAAAAAATTTTAAATATCGTAAACGCCGCACCCGGTATAAACGCCGCACTTACAATTTTTTAACTTTTAAACTCGTAAACACCGCGGCGTTTCTTCCATAAATTACGGTAAATAGGGAAAAGGCTGCATGTGCCAAATCAGATAAACAGAGTGGGTGTTTGAAAACACAGACCTGTTTTCATGGTGAAAGCTACTTCACAGTTAGTGAACAGTGAACTGTGCATTTCCAATCATGCTGTTGACCAACAGACTGAAGAAAGTACATAATCAGGATTTCTAGCATTCTCTCAGCAACTTGTGTGTGACCAATCTCAACATTGTATGTGGGTGCAGTAGGAATAGTGTAGTTTTGAATCCTTGTAACTGTGTGAAATTCAAATAAAGATTCATTAAAGTTTATACTTGTTGAAAATAGTTTAGAGATTTAAATAATCTTAGAAAGGACATGTGTGGGAAAAGCTCAGAAAAGCTGCAGCATTGTGACAAACTTTCGATTACGATTAACGTATCTCGATATAACGTATCTCGAATCTACGATTAACGTATCTCGATCACAAAAAAATTTTTAATTTTTTTGTGAACTAGCACCAAAATTTCATGGACCTGTGCCAGTCCATAGAATAGTATTTGGAAGGTACTTTTCCGTTATCTGTACACCCCCCAATTAGGTATGATGTTCTTTTTTTTTTGGAAATTTTTTTATCCAAATACTTATGGAATTTTTTTAGCAAGTTAATTTATTCACAAAGCATCTACAAAGATTTTTCTCCCCCCTGCTATACTCAATGCATTCAACATTTTCTATGTCCTGAAAATGTAAAGTAGATAATTCTACACAAATAAAAATTTGCAAAACATACTCACATGAGCTTTTTCTCGCAAGATTTTACAAGATGTTGATTCCTCACACCAACAAGAAATAAACCTTTAAACTGTTTCAAAACTTATTCGTGAATTTTCAAACTACCTATAAAGTTACATTTCCAAACAATTCGGCTCTCAAAAAGATACAATTTAATTTCATGTGACATCAAACAGAACATGTGTAGAGGTAATATTGCATCTTTTTTGCAGAAACTTGTTAGAAAAAATAACTTAAACAGTCTCGCTCTGTCTCCTCATGCTTCAAGTAACCATGTCTATGTTCAGTATTGGCAAATTGTTGCTTTTACTCATATCTGGTTGAATTGCTGGGAGTGTTATTTAGCCATTAAAGCTTGATGTCAGTATTTGTGTCATAGCTGGCACTCTGTTTTTCGGGATAATAATGCACCTGTAAGATAAATAAGTACTGTAATTTCCTGCCGATAATCCACGGATTATCTGTTAAAAAACTTTTATCTCGCAAAAATGAAGGTGCGGATTATCTGTGGCATTTTATTTTTGGGGACCGTTTTAATTAACAGATGACGTTGATTTCGATTGATCCCACGCAAGATGCGTACTTTAATCGAGATACGTTAATCGTAATCGAAAGTTTGTCACAATGCTGTAGCTTTTCTGAGCTTTTCCCACACATCGCTGCCGGGTAGAACATCTATAAAATACAGGCCGTCTATCGATTGCAGTTTTCGCCCTTTACGGGTCTCGCAGAGTATTTTGACGTGCCGTCACTGAAAATTTTTCCAGGACAACTCCGATATTTAGAGGTACAAAGCAACCTATTCTGCCAATGACCGGCCTGGACCCTAGTGCAGTCAATCGGCCTTAATCCACAAACACCAAATATTATCTCACCTCAATTAGTTGCTATAATTCTTGTCTGAAGGATCATATAACTCGATTAATAAAATTTATTTCTCATCGCCATCACTAACTTCAGTTTAAAAAAATCCAATTAAGTAACGAACCAATTTCACCAGGAATGGGCAGGAATGACAGACGAGATCCATTCCATTTGCAAAAGGAAATTAAAACACCTGCAATTTTTTAAAAACATCTGCGGGTGCCATCGAAGTTCAGAAGTGGTATTCCGACATTGGAAAGCTCTGGGCGGCTGCAAACTCTTTTCAGACAAAGGGAACGTTACAGCAGTAGCATGTATTTCCCCCCCCCCCCCCCCCCAATCAATAAAGTTTACTTTGGTGCAGTATGGTACAGTCACATAAGTGAAAGCAGTCTGACTCAGGACTGGGGAGTAGCGCGCTACTTGTAGCGAAACTACAGTAGCCGCTACTTTTTTTTGTAGTTTGTAGTGTAGCGCGCTACTTTTTTAAAAAAGTAGTGTAGCATGTAGCGCGCTACAAAAAACAGTAGTTTGTAGCGAATTTTGGAAGCTACTTTTGCCGTGTCATCATTTCCAGCGATTGATCCCGTGGTGCAATTTCTCTCTCTTCTGACTCCAAGCATAACTGAAACTGATGCTTGAAAGACACCCAATCTCTCCCCCGCCCCCCCCCCCCTCATGCAGGGGACACATGCACACGAGGGGGGGGAGGGGGTTTGCTTTGCCTGAAGCGGAAGCCTGACATTGTGCATCTTTTTTCTTTTTATCGTTCTCAGTATTATTTGTAGAATCACCAATCTGCCATAAAGAGGACAAAAAAGGAAGGAAAGAGATGTCCAAAGTTGAACAGAGGTTATTTTGATGGGGCCTCGAGAGTCTCATTATCACACGGGCGTGTGGGCCCGTGAGCCCCTGAAAAATAAAGGCCTCGCAAATCTCTCCATTTATTGTATATTAAATTTATATATGCTGCAATAATTTTTTTTATTAAGCTAATTTTTTTTTAATCTATATCATAATTGTGTAACAATAAAAAGGCTTCGAGACTTATTTTCTGTTCTTCTTTCTAACACAATGATAATGGTTTCTAAGACTAGATCAATAAAATAGAAATTAAAGGCGTTATTGAAAATTTATGGCCATATGTACTTATCACAAAATATCCATTAGTTAGCATTTTTTTAAATATTATGATGAAGAAAAGAAAATTTTCTGGCAGGTGGAACTCAGCGCACACATACGCTAATAATACAAATGGATTAAAAAAATATTAAAATCAATTTTAAATGCATAGTCTTGTTCTAAATGAGTATAAATACATGGGTAATTTTTAATTTAATTTTAGAATTATTTTGAAATGTTTCATTTTTATGCTGGGAAAATAGAAAACAATCACAAATAAGTTAAAATGTCTGTAATAGTATAGGGGCCCAAAACAACCTTTTTTTTTGCCCCGGGGACCCTTCTATGTCTGATCAGGGTCTGTATATTTTTGACTGCTATTGCGTGTTTGCAACATAAATCAACATAAAAATGAGTATTTTTTGCTTTCGAAAAGGAATTTTACATATCTGTAAATTGTATGCTTTTGTAACATCATTAATTTTCTTTGATCTTTTTTTTTTTTATTGCACCCATAAATACAGTGTAGTGTCCACTTGCCAGGATGATTGCCAATCATTCAGTGTCCAGTATTCCGTGAACTTCCTTTTAGGCGATATCCTTTCAAATCTGACATGATATATAGTCAGTCCTCGCAATTAGCGAACCCCCCCCCCCCCATCCTGTCACTCACCATCTATGGAAAACTACGAAGCGTGAGAAAAACTTACGGTTTTCTCACAGGAATTTTCTTGAAAGCATCGAGACCGCTTCTGGAAGAGTCACCGACATTTTTAATTTTCTCTTTGCCTCCTCCTTATGATCGATGCATTGAACAACAATTTTATTTATGCTTAGTTTTACTAAGTTTATTTATATTAAGGTTTGGCCATTTTTCGACGTTACAGTGCACTTTTTTGAGTTTGGGCACTCTTTATTATCCTTGTGTCGTGTTCAACTTCCACAAGAGTAATGACAGTTCTGCAGTATTGTAGCTTTTCAAACATTAATTAATCACGTGATTATGTTCTACAACTAGGAATGTTTTTTGTCTCAAAGAAGTGTAAAAACTGATTAGTACATTTTTCGTGGAACCTGAAACTGAAAAAAAAAGAAAGTAAATATGTAGAAATTGTACACTTTTTTTTTTTTTTTTTTTTTTTTTTTTGACGAGTTGATAACCTTAGCTTTTTTGAGTTTGTTGAAAAGGGACAAAAGGTATAAGCATATGCATCCAAGATATTATTTCAGGGGCTAAAAATATTGCTGACCTCGGTTACAGTGTTCTTCGTTTGTAGTGACAGTTTTCAGATCCGGTCCTAAGGTAGAGCGAACGGTGCGACCGCACCGGGCGCCATCTCTACCAAGGCTGTTCAGAATAATATAGTACTGTGGATGTCGGAAATGGTTTCATTTACCTGTTAATAATTGTTTAATAATAAATCTTTTAGTCAATGTACAGTAGTAATCAATCATGTTAGTAGTGAATTTTAGTGAACTTTCTGTGAAAAAATAAATTATTAACAGGTACTCGAGGACGACTTATCAAACCCTACATTGTTACGTGATTCATAACCGTCTTATTTACCTTTACCACTCTTTAACATTTTGCCAATGAGTTTCAGAGCACCATGCATATTTGACAGTCCGTATATTATTGAAGTTGAAAGCCTCATTTTAACCCCTGAAAGCTTTTATAGCTAAATGTGTGGCGTAGCTAGGTGCAAGAGCTGATCTAGGGTACGTGGAGCCTCCCTGCAAACGTAAAGAAGCCCCGTGTTATGCTCCAGATTAAGTTTTCCTTAGTTTTTTAGTTCGAATATGGCGCTCCGATGCCTTGCTTACCGTGTCGGGCCGTCCCTGGCTAGGGGGGAGCAAGGAAGCTCAACTGTACCCGGGCGCAGCATCGGCCAAGGGGCGCTAAATGGTATATGAAAGCTACCTAGTTGCATTTTTAAAAAATAGGAGGGGGCGCAAAATCTTCAGTTGTCAGGTGGAAACGAGATTTAGTCATTTGCTGTGGGACAGAGAAACTGTTCTCTCAGTTTGTTTCCATCCCAGATTCAAACTATTCTGGATTGAGGAGGAGAGGAAGACTGAAGCCAAAAAAATGGATGGAGGAATACCTCCAGAATATGTTTTCGACAACTTCAGATATCAGTATCGAGGATCATGACTGGATGATGAGGCCCATGGATGATGACTTTTCTGGTTTTTTTAATTTCTCTTTCGCATGCACTCGAAATAGTTACGAGGAAGAACTTACAAGGTTCTTGTCAGAGCCAATCAAATCCGTATCTTCGCTTTCGGCGTACACGTATATGAAAGAAGCCTTAAAAAAAACTAACACTGGCGTGCCGTCCAGTGCATCTGTACAAAGATTGTTTTCGATTGCATCGGACGTATTTTCTCCTCGACGATCATGTTTGGCGGATAACAATTTTGAGATCCAACTCTTGTTAAAATTTAATAAACATGTTTTTGAATAAATTTATGTGGTTTTTATTTTATACTAGAGGCATGGCAGTCTTCCATGAATATGTTGAAATTCTGCTTTCTTTCGTTAAAATTTTAAAGTGTCTATTATATTTAAATTATTAGGTTTTTTGTGTAATAATTTTCAGAATTTAATACGAAAATATGAGAATTTCTATTAATAATTAATAGTTTGTAAAATCCTTAGACTTATCTCTCTCTTAGTCTTAAAATAACAATTTAATTCTATAAAATTCTTTTATACCTAACACAAAGAAAAAGTTGTGTTGATGATAATAACTTTTAAAATTTCTTTAACATATATAGAGGATTTTTTTAATGCAATGTTTTAAATAGATATATCATGAATTTAATGAGTAATTGTTTTCATTATTTTATAATATGCATATCATATGTGATGTTTTCAATTAAAACAATTATACAATATTACATGGTTCACACGGGTCATTCGTCATAAATCACTAATTTGGTAAGTCATGAAAAAAGGCCTTTATACTCATTAATTTTGATTTGTGCTCAAGAAACTAGAATGTTTGTACAACATGAAAGGGGTCTCAAAACGGGCCTTTTTTTCCCGTTCAGACATCCATTTTATTATATTTTTAAAAACTTTTTTAGTTCTCATGATTTTTCTCATGCTTTCAGAGCTCACTTTCCCAATTTATTTTTATCATAGAGGTATTAAAACTTAATTAGTTTCAGCAATACTTCAATAATTAGCAGTAGTTGCCAGTAGCGTATATATAGGCTAGGCTTCCATTTCGGGGGGAGGGGGACGATTCGGTATTTTAAACTTTATTGTTCTAAAGTTAAAAGAAATGTTTCAAAATAGCTCCTTTTTAATAATTGCTTTACATTTTCGGAGGGGGCCCGCCTCCCCCTGCTCAAATACTCGCCTGGTAGTTGTTTATTAGAGCAATAGTTTTTTCTAATTAAAGGCGAAAAGGTGCCCGGGGTCTTCCGTGTGTCCACCAAATCTGCGGCGCTCAACGCTACAAGGAAACCACCTTTCGTTCTTTGGACGCGAGAGATACCCACTGAGGTCATTAGTCACGCTGGACGAGAGTAGAAAACCAAGGCTTTAGATATCGATAGTTTTCTCTAATTAGGATATAAATACCTTAAATATGAATGTAATGCAAATTGAATCTGTTAGCAAAATTTGTCTCCTAAAAGTAGCGAAGTAGCGACTACATTTCAAAAGTAGTGTAGCTAACTACATTTGTCAAAAAGTAGTTGTAGTTGTAGTTAACTACATTTTTCGAAAAGTAGCGGTAGTTGTAGCGCGCTACAAAAAAAAGTAGTTTTTCCCACCACTGGTCTGAGTACACAGACTGCTCTCACGGGTAATTCTTTATACTAAGAGAATAATTAAAAAATAAAAATAAAACAAGTTGTTTTTTCTCTCTGTCCCCCTCCCGTCTGGAGCTTTTGTTCAGCGAATAGTTTTTGGTCAATGATTTTTCTCCTTGTGGTCGCCAGCGCAGCTGTGAAATGTTTTGTTTTTGTAACTTGTTTTGAGAGCATTTTCTCCATTTTTGTTTTTGTTTCCATACCGTGCTTTCATGGGTTCCGCCACGATTCATGGAAATATTGATATAATGTGGCAGTTTAAAATTTGCATATCTGTTCTAAGTTTGGACAGTTGTAGTTCACAGGAGTTAATCAAACTTTTGAGAAGACTAGAAAAGAAAGAAAAAACAACAGGGAAGCTGAAATTTTTCGGCATTTTAACAGCAAATAATGCCGGATAATCGAGCTTTTACTGTTGTTAAAAGTAGAAATATTTTGCTTTATAACCATCTTCACGCTTTATCGCCATTCATTTTGGCAGCGATATTTAGATAGCTATTTTTCAAGAAATATAAGATGAATTTTTCCGCTATTTATATGCATTCATAACTTTAAAAAAGTTCAGTTATATAATTTATCATATATGTTGCATGAATTGTATTTTATTTCGATATCAGTGTGCATTAAAAACACTGATTATGAAAAATATCGATAGTCTGCTACAGATTATCTGCCGCTGCAGATTATACGATGCAATTTTTAAAAAAAGGCTGATAAAATCATGTGTGGATTATACGCCGGTGCAGATTATCAGCAGGAAATTATGGTATTCAAATTTTTACAAAACCCTTCCTTGAGAAAACTTTATTGAATCTTCCTCATTCATCAACATTTCCCATAAATTCATATTTATTAAAAAAAAAAAACCTCTCACAAATTTCCTATTATGTGCAACAAACAAACATTACATTAAAACTAAAGCTACTCTAATTGAAATAACAAACAAAAAGCAGGGGTTAATGCAGACAAAAATTGGGTTCATTTTTGGCCTTTTCACAAAAATATAATTGATTAAAATGGCCGTTCATTGGCATTTTACCCTACATTTTAAATGTTTTATCAATTATTTTAACAAAAAAAGTGACTTTTATTAAAAATTGATATGAAAATTCACAAAATTAAGTATTGAAATTCACAAAAATAAGCAATTTTCTTCACGAAAATGGAACTCTGGAAAAATTCCAAGATCTACTCCTGAGAAAACAATTCCTCCATTTCAAATGAAAATAAATTTCCAGAAAAGAAAAAGTGAAATATACAAAAGAAACACACACACACACACAAAAAAAAAAACTAGCACTTATATCCCAAGGAAGAACAATGAACAAACTCGTCGAAAAACAGCAAACTGAAATAAAAATGGTTACGCGCATTAAACTTCGCGAATGAATACAAAACAGAAACAGTACATTTTCATTCGCTATCTACACAAGTGGTTTGCACGTATACATAAACAGGCAAGGGTTACCAAAAAAAGAACATAACCAAGCTTTACCATTCTTTATCAGTGAAAATTTGCCAAGTTTCAGTGGAGTTCATTTAACAGAAAAGTACTTTTTGAAAAACTAGTTTAAAGTATTAAAACAACTTAAACATCTGCAAAAAATTATTCAACAAAAAACAAGCATATCATGGATAGAACACGTGCTGCTATTAAACACACCATACTAAAAGATAAAAAATATATTAAATCTACAGTAGAACCTCGATTCATCGTTTTTCATGGGGTGCATAGGAAAGAACGATGAATGCGGGAAAACAACAAATCCGGGTTCTAGCCAAAATATGAAGAAAGCAATCTTTATACATACTCACAATGACTGTATACCAACAAATACTAATTTGTTACAAAATTGTAAAACAAACAAATAAATAGAAGATAAAAATTAAGTGATATTTTAAAAAATCAGTAATTTTATGTAGGGTTTTTCATCATTGAAACTGTAAATTTTCAAGATTCACAATATTTTTCTGGACCTTATATGTGATTTTATGTTCATATAAAAAAGTTCATACAGTTTCAAATACTGTTATTGCTTCAGACAAACTTGGTACTAGTGTAGGCTGATCCTCATCAGGATGAACATTATCTTCTGCTTTGCCATCATTTCCTTCTTTGCATCATCACACGTTTCTTCCTTGTTCAGGATACTGCATGCCTCACCGTCCTGATTAATGGAAATGTAATCATTATAGCTTATAATACTATAGCCTACAATATAATTAGCTGATAATCAAGTTCTTCCCTCAAATTGTGCCAAATGTTGCCAATGTTGGTGACTTTTACGATAAATTGCTACATATGGTACGAAAACAATGCTTTGAAAAATGAACCGAGATTGGCGACATTTTCATTATTTGGCAGTAAATTGGAAAAATATCTAATGCGACAATATTAAGCTATGACGATTTGATTGGGAATTTTGAAAATTCATTACTCGCGCTGTAATCAACATATTTAGTGTATTGCGTTTCGTTAAGGAATGGCTGAGGACTATCTGCGTAGGAGTGGGAGGGAGGTTGCATAAATGGAATTTCTCTGACCAATGAAATCCGTTAATGCGTAAGAACCCAAAATGGGTTAACAGATTTACATGGAACAAAATTGCAAACTTTGATTTTTTAGTGCTTGGAAAATGAATTTTAGACTGCTAACCCTTAAAAGAATAAGTTTCTGCTTCTCTGTGTTTGTCCGATACCGTATGTTATATGAAATGAATACTTATATTTTTAACTTACCAACAAGTTTGAATGATTTCAGTTTGTTTGTGCATTCTGTTGTCCACCCATCCAGTGTTCTAACTGTCATAAATATACACCGACATGTGCGAATTTTTTTGGGTGTGTTTTTAGTGGTGTTTTTAGTGTAAGTAGTATTTACAGCTCTTTTACAGGAGAAAAAAAATCAAATACATTGCACTCTATGGGCAGTTATTCTTGAAAACGTATTTTAGAAATTCGGTTTTTTGAAAGAAAACACTGCTGGCATGTAGTGCAACTGTTAATTTATTTTAAAACTATTTACTTTTCCTTTTTAACACAAAGTAACTTTTCTTTAATATCCTTAATATTAATTTTTGTTGGTGTTATATTTTGATATTAAATATTTCTTCTTCAATTTTCAGGAAAAGACGCTACTCAAGCATTTGAAAAAGCTAATCACTCAGAAGAAGCTAAAAAACTCTTGCAAACATTTTTCATAGGAAATTATTGTGATGTATGCTTTTTTTGTTTGTTTCTTACTGAACTGCCAAAATTTTATCATTAAAAGTTTATTAAGCTTTACTACTTTTTTACTATTACAGCCAGAACATGATTTATTTCAAAAAGTTGATCCATGTAATTATACATCAATTATGATTGATATGGAACGGACATTGGCATATCTATTGGGATTTAGTTCTCGTAATGAAGTTATTGGTCCTTCCAAAAATCCTTGTGAGATAATGTACTCTAATTGGCTTTCATCTACTGTGATGCATGGCGGATTACAAGTTTCTCAACCACCTAATCCATTTGAAGAAGAGAAAGGAGAAGCAAGAAGTACCTCTGCAGCAACATCTCCAGGTAGATCAAATTTAAGCTACTTGTTAAATCATAATTAAAATTACACTATTCAGTGTTATAATTTTGTTTCCAAACATGTTTTGAATAATTTGAATTTTCATTCCAAATATAACAAAAATATAGAAAAAATGAAAGTATAAAAGAAAAAACTTTTTGAGAATTTCTAAACGCAGAGAGAAAATGTAGGTTTTCTGAATGCGTTTCAATCAGACTTTAGTTTTTTCCCTGTATATTAATCATACTTGTTAAACAAGTTCAGATTGCAAGTCAGTTTAGACATTAAAACATCTTTGATTTAGTTTGTCCTTCTAATTGTAGTTACAATCTTTTTTAGACTTCTTTCATACCAAGGGCGGCTCCAGACTGAATTTTTGGAGGGGGCCATTGAACTTTTCAGATGGGTATATACATTGTCCAAAATGCAAATTGAACGCACGAAGTCATGAAGTATGCGAATCTAAGGTTACAAAATAAAACTTGGAGGGGGCCATGGCCCCCATAGCCCCTCACTGGAGCCACCCTTGTCTCATACTGGGTTGGATATTAGCTGTGTATGCCTAACTATACCATATTGTTAAAAACTTATTCTTTCGCTTCCATCATTAAATTTGTTGAAACATTCAAACTTTTTTAAAAACTTAAGTACTCATGTTTCCTTTTTTCCCCTCTGCTTTGAAATTATCTTGAGGATATTTATTAGTATATATTTTTATGGATCTTTTTCAATTTTATGAATTTCTTAAATTACGTTATTAGTGATTTTTCATCTGCAAAATATGACTCTATTTGAAGGCGTTTTAAAGTTAGAAATGTAGAAAAAGTTACCGAAAATAAATTTTGCAGGCAAAAAGTAGAAATATAGCACTTTCTTTTTTTCTTCATTTTGTCCCCTAATTAGAATAGGTCTCTGAACAAAACTCTGAACAAAACTAGGAGAAACTGCAGCTTCTCATAAGCAAAATCATCTGGAATGTGTCATAATTGCTCTTCATGTCTGATATGCTGTTTATGAAGAATAGGTGTGAGGACTTGAGAGTAAAAATTATTGCTATTTAACTTCCTCTAAATACTACAGTTTCACTTTCTAAAAATGGGCTGTTTTTCTCCTAAAATATAAAAATAAACTGCCTTGCCTAATAATTTTTTTAAGTATATAAAGAAATGAAGAACACAATTTTACTAGAGAACTTATTTTCAGTTAGCTTTTGTGGGAAAATAACTCAATTGGTCACTTTTTATTTTTGTATGCTTGTACCAAGGAGGCTAAAACAGGATGCTTTTTGCATTGTTATTATAATACAAAAAGCTATATTTCAATCTACATTTGTATGCAAAAATGCTATATAAATGTGATGCTAGCTTAATACTATTTATTTATAACTTTTCTGAATTGCATGTTAGAAAGAACTTACAGTGTTATCCTCATACCAGAGCTTTGCATTGGAAAAATTACAGCCTGAGTAAAAGCTTTAAAGTCAGTAAAAAATTTTGAAAAAAATGGAAAAATCTTAAATTGAGGATTAAAATATCATTTGACTGATAATTATTAACCTTAAATACTAGTAAAATATGTAGCAAAATTCATTTGTAAATGTTTTATCAGAAAATATTTTAGAGCTCACAAATCAGTATTTAAGCCTGAGTAAAAACTTTAAGGCCATTATAGAAAATAGCATATAAGACGGGGGAAAAAAAAAAAAAAAATTAGAAGCTTGTGTAGGAACCATTCCTTGGAATTACTTCAAATATTCTTATTTTCATGAGTACAGCTAATTTTTGTCAAAGTTTTGGGGCATTTTATACCATTCATATTTGATAGATTTCAGTTATATCGATGTAAAATGTCTTCCATTTGCATAAACTGTTCTTACGAAGTCACCCCATAAGTTCTCTATTGGGCTAAGATATGAAGAGTTAGATGGCCATTTCAAAGTTTCAACATTGTTGACTGGGAACCCATATTTTGCACTGTTACTCTAAAGGAAGGTGCATTATCTTGCTGATATATTCAATTTTCTTCTTACAAAATTTTGTAAAAGATGTCTTGCTACGACACTTTGATATGCTTGTGAATTCATTTTAACTGAAACGAACACAATTGAACCCACACCATTGTAAGAAAGCACCTCCAGGTCACGACAGAGCCTCCACCTAATTGGCACATGGAGAATACTAAGTTTTTCTTTTCTTAAATCATGCAAATAGTATTCCATCTGTTTAGTCCATCCATTTTTTTTTTAAATAAGAAAAAATTATTTTTGTCTGATGGTTATTCCAGGTCATTACTTGCTGGCTGAAGTTCAGACAATCTATTTTGTGCATCTGCAGCAACTAAGGGTTTGCCATTTTGCTGTTTAAATATAACTTCCAGACTTTCTAATTGTGTTATACACTGTTTTTTGACAAACATTTAAACCTGTCACTGGAATATGTTTCCTGGTTGAATCCTTTCCAGTAGATGCAAGCCTGCAAACTCTTCTTTCATCATGTGAAGACAAAGCTTTAGGTTTTCCCTCTGTATTCTTTGTGCAATAATTGTCTTTCATATTAAAAAAATTGTTGACTACAGTGCAATTTCAGTAATATTTAAGCCAGCATGTGTATATTTATTTTTTAAAAATTACAGGTGGCCTTAAAGTTTTTACTTAAACTAAATATAGTGATTTTGTATATGCGACTTTTTCTGATAATTATATAATTTATAAATTCTGTTTGTTGTGTTATTTCTTAAATATGAACTTTAACAATTAATAATACAATAATATTTGAATCCCTTTTATTTCATTTTTCCATTTACTCAAAAATTTTTACTGGCCTTAAAGTTTTTACTCAGACTGTATGTAAGAGCTGTTTTATTACTACTGTGTGGAAAGCATATTGCAAAAATGTGACCAAATAAGTGATTTTCTGCAAGTGAGACCCACTGAAAACAATTTTAAAAAGCCAGTGTAACGAATATAGTCGAAATCTGTGTAAACAAATACATGTGCTGTAGTGGTTTATAAACGCACAGGACTTTCTTTTTTTCTAATGATTTATTGATATGAACATGTTTTTCAAAATCATGTTAAACCTTGATTGTTATTAATTTTTTTTCCTCAAAAATTATTGTGTTGTGTTATAGTTAAATAACTATTCTTGTTGAGAAAAAATAACTTGATCTTTTTTATACAACTGTTGAATATTTAAACTGTAAAACTAGTGAAACATCGACAAACTTTTGCAAAACATCTGGCATTTATATAAAGCTTGTTAATCCAGTAATTTTTTTAATGCAGCTTCTTTTTTCTTTTTTAATCTTGAGAAAAGCCGGAAAATTTTAATTTTCAGCATTTGATGAAATTTCTAAAAGTAAGAAATTGTTTTAAAGAAAAACTAATATGCACTGCATTTTTAAAAAGGGATATTTTAATGTCTTCCCCAGTTCACATGTATTCTTGCTCGCTCTTTGAGAGCAGCAGGATTATAGACTCTTAACAAAGCAAATAAAATACAAGCATAAAATTAGTTTTCCATAGTTTGGGTCAAAACTGTGGTACTAATAGTTGAATGCAGTTGCTGTAGTAAAGGAGTTGCATTCATTGTTTGGCTTCTGGCTATCATCCTAAAATATCAATCCTCATTTGACACGGTTGTTCATTTATGACCTTGGCCTGGTCTTCGGTGGGTATTTGCTTTCTCTACAAGATGTTTCCTGATACGGGAAATTGTTCAATGTAATGTGTCTATGGATTCTGCAAGGACTTGTGTTTGTCTTCCTTCTAAATGATCAATAATTGTTCACACTTCTGATTTAGGTAAATAATTTCATTCAGACATAGTTATACAAAACATTTATAGCAAGGCAATGAAGTCTTTAAAATCATTTTCTTAACTCTTTTGTGGCCTTCTGTGGTTGTCACACTGGCATGCATAGGTAAAAATTAGCGGTTGCAACTTGCCACGGGGTGATAAAAAAAATTCCCATCAGTCTTCATTTCAGTCGCCATTCTCCCACTGATGTATGTTTCAGCAATATATATGTTGAAATTCAACAGTTTTAAAATAATGAGGAAGTTTAATTCAAGGGATACGTCACATGGTCGTGGTGGCTGCTGAAGTGAAACGTGTGTGTTTATATTCAAAATCAACGTTTAATTTTAGTGAAAAAGCTTTTAATGTCAAGAGGTCATTTCTCTCCTGTAACTAAATTTTGTTTGATTCAATAGAGATATTTTAATATGCCTCCAGAAAACTGCAGAAATTTCAAAAAATCTAAAATGGCAAATAAACATTTTTTAAAAATCAACAAATTTTTTAAGAATGAAATTGCTATCTAATATATTAACTCCAGAGTCCTTAAATAAAGATTCTATTTTTAAAAATGCCAAAACTTTTTGCAAAGTTTTAAAATTTATTCAAACTCGAAGAATAAAATAAAATCAGAGATTTATTGTTTTAGTTGTTACTGATTATCATGTTACTAAATTTCATTCTATTCTCTAAAGCTGTTTTTGAGGGTACAAGAACAAACATTTACACAATTTTTACAAAATCTTAAAACCTTTGAAATATTTGAAACAATTTTGCCATCTATAGTTGAAACATTAACTTGCCGCATAATCAGGGTTCGCGCTGTAGTCTGGTAAAAGTGGGTCACGAAGACCCACTATTTTGAAAAAATGTGGGTCAAAGCATAGAAAAAGTGGGTCAGGCAAAAAAAAAATTGTTTTGATATATTTTTAAAGTATTAATCTGTACACATATTAAGGAATAATAAAAATTCACATAAACACTTTATTAAAAACAAATACACTAAGGTGTTCTGTTTAATAAACATATAAAACTATTTTTTTTGTGCAAGATTTAGGAACTTTTCATGGGCAACTTTAATAATATCCCCAGCATCTTTTAGTTCTGGGCCTTGCAAAGAAAGCATCATTAAATGTTTTAGCTTTTCTTCGGATAGCCTGTTTCGCAGAGGGGTCTTTATTCTTTTCATGCAGGAAAATCCCCGCTCTGCAGCAGCTGAGCTTACGGGCACTACTAACAAAATTGATGCCAGTTTGGCCATTTGTGGGAAATCTGAGCTGAATTCCCTCAGAATAAGTGAGGCAAACTCCTTCAAGCTCAGATTTCTATAGTTTGCAGCTAAATGTTTAAATTGCAAATAATTTGACATAAGTTCATGCCTATCAATCATTTTCACCGTTCCTCTGTCAAAGAAATCAGATATCAATTTTATGTCAGTTAGACCATATTCATTAAGTTCTCTTAATGTTGTGGGGTAATTTTGGACTTGAAAAATTTTTCCTAGAGCATCCAAAATGTCTAAGGATGCATCAGGAAAACGATCACGCAAATTGTCGATTATATTTTTAATGTAGTCACTTTTGACTTTTTTTACATCTATTTCGAAATTACTATTTCTATTGCAAATGAAATGTGGTGATTCTCCCGTTTCGTTAGCACTTGAACTTCGTTTTTCTAATTCAATTTCATGGAGCCCTTTGTTTTCTTTTAACGTCTCAAGAGTATTAATGCAGGACATCACCAAAGGCTTTATTTTAGAAAAAAGTATGTTTTCTTCTTGGAAGATTTTAGACAGCTTTTTTACAGGTTCAAGAGCATCGAGGCATATCGCTAATAATTGGGGAAACGAATTCTGATGCATTTTATTGTACAGCCCTTTGGCTTTTGTATCATTAGATTTTTCTGCAATATGGCCCAATGCCTCCAAAATCGAAGGCAAAGCCTTATAAACAGCGTATGTTGCATCATACATACTAAGCCAACGTATCTGTTTCGGTTCTTTCAACTTTATACTCGGGTCTTCATTTACTGCACAGATTTCTCTCAGGACATTTTCACGAACAGGGCTATTATCAAAATAATGATATACCTGACGTAATGTCTCTTCTACCTGGCTAATAGCATGAACAGTTTTGGCTGCTTGTGATAATGCCAATGATACTCTATGAGCAGCACAGTGGACGTGAATCAGAAAACTAGCTCCCAACTGCTGTAACTTTACACCAACTCCTCCTTTTCGACCCATCATTACATTGGCTCCATCACTGCCAAAACCAACTACATTTTCAATCTTCACACCCATACTGTTTAATTTATTCAATATTTCATTTGTAATGGTGTCAGCCCTGCCATCCATTATATCCAAAATATCTATAAAAGCAGTTTCTCCTCTACATTGTCCATTAACATATGTGATATAAAATATAAGTTTTTTAAAATTTGATATATCACATGATTCATCGCAAATTATACCCAGCACTGGAGATTGTTTCAGTTCTTTCAATGTTGATTCTTCTACAGTTTTGGAGAGTAACTCTGTAAATTCGCTTATAACGGTGTGATGCTTGTAAGTGTCATTTCCTAATTCTACACCATTTTCTTTCTAGAAAGAGAAATTACTTTTTTTTTTCTGTGTACTTGAAAACATAAGCAAATAACATGCAAGTTACAAAATTATAAAAATGGGTTTAAAGATTAGGGTCCGATTATGACCAACAGGGGCCCCATCTATGAAATTGGTTTTAATTTTTCATAAAATTTTGATATAAAAAAAATATTTCAAAACCACATGTAAAACTGGGGTCATTTCAAGCTGGGGCCCTGGGTGAAGTCTCAATTTGCTCATGCAATAATAAGGCTATGTTAAAGATCATATTTATATAAATAAAAGATGCATTGAGTGATGAGTGTGTGTACTGCCTCACTTATGAACTTCTACACATATTTGTATAATTTTGTGAAAATTCTTTGAAAAAATTTAATATAGATTACTTAATATTTCATTATTCTCTAAGTGCTCTATCTCATAGTATTACAAATTCAGCTTATTTTTAGATCAGGTTTCTTGAGAGCTAGCTGATAGGTACTTTAAAAGCTATTTCCTCACTAGCATTTTATTAGAAATAATTATATATTTTCTTCCCTTCATTAGTTAATTATACAAAATTTATAACATGGTGTAAATTTAAAATAAAAATTTTTGTATTTTCTGTTGAAAGAAATACAGAATATACATACGAGTATCATTCTGTATATATCAATAAGTAAAAAATATAATATAGATAAGTTGCAAAAATTTTGAGCAGACACTATTTCACAGAACAAGAAATGTGAAATTAAAAAAAAGTTGTGCCTCAGGTCAAAATATTCCATAATGTTTGCTACTTTATTTCAAATAGCTTCCATTTTATATAAATGTAATACAATTTTAATGCTTTCTTGACCGTACGTGAATAGTTGGTCGTTATTTTATTCATTTATTTTATTAACTAAAGAATGCCTTCCAGTGAGCAGCCCACGACCCGCGATAACTCTTTTTCCGCACGTGTGAAATATAACACATCAGCTGTAGAGCTATGGCTGTTATCGTGTAATATTACGTAATGGCGTTTGACGCTCTCAGCTCGCAACTCTGCTAGCTAGGAGCGCATCAAACGCAATTGCGTAATAACAATTGCGATTGATGCTTTCATTATTTATTGATTAGAAATAGTTTATCAGGCCGACCGACAGGAAGTCCGGGGCAGTTCTCCGACAATGCTTCCACTACCCCCCCACTACCAAAAAAAAAAAAAATACTCTCCGGATCATTCGGGACGACAGCCCCAGTCCGGGCTAATAAAGGTCCCAAAACCCCCGCTAACAAATAACAAATAACAAAAAAAAAAAAAAAAAAAAAAATACTCCTCCCTTTCTACCCAAATTTCTTTTTCACTGTGCAGAATTTCTGCACTTTAAATTTGCCGGCCATTATAATACAAAACCTTGTACACGATAAAAAGTCCATCTAACTGCAACTATTTTTAGAATTATTTATTAGTTCAGAATCGAAGTTACGTAGATACAATTCTGAAATTCTTAACATTCCGTGCCTCCGTACATTTCCCCCTTTATTTCCATGTCTTCAAAATCTTCGGCTTTTGCTTAAATTTTACTTATTTGCGGGTTTTTTTTTCTTTTTTTTCTCTCTCTCTCTCTCTCTCTTTTTTTTCCTCAAATGTGCGTCTACGTATATTTCCTCAATTCTGTTCTTCAGCTGTTTCAGGCTAGATAAATTCCCTTAATAAAATTAAAGCTAAAACATTTTTAATGCTGATTACTTCCTATTTGTGGGACTGTATGCTAAAAATTCGTAACTTACTCTACTAATCTAAGGCCGGGCTCTTTGAAGCCCGGACCAACTGCCCCCCGCTTTAATCTGTCTCGGCAGACCTGATTTTATTTTTTTGTTTGTTTGTTTGTTTCCATATATAAACATTAAATGAATATATAGTGAATAAGAGGCTGTTTATATTTCAAGAATTGCTTGTTATAAACGAGAAATCATAAAAATATGTTTGAAAAAATGCTAAGGTTATTAAATATACACTGATTTGATTTCCTCGCACAATTTTTGAAGTTAAAGAAACAGACAAATACGATGTTAAGCCACTAACATAGAATAATAATGGTGATAATATGCATACAGCAACATGAGAAATCACTTACTTGCAAATTCATTAAAGATGAAAATTTACTCTCCGGAATTTCCTCCTTTGCCAGCCAATACACAGATCTCAATTGTTTGTCCAAAGAAACATCTACTTTTTTCAGTTGTGTCTCGTATCCTTTTTTAAACGAGGCTTGTTGCTGTGTTATTTCTACAGCTTTATGATGTTGTCCAGATTTACCATCTTTCGAATCCAAACTGACATGACGCAAAACTGTGCTTCTTTGAAAATTGGTGCAACCCGACGTAAAAGTATTTTTCATTTTGGCTTTACAGCATGTTTTACAAAACATTTTTCCATCTCTATATTCTAACCAAGGAAATTCTTGTTCCCACTTAGCTTGATAATTTCTTTTCGTAGACATTTCTGTCTAAGATTGGAATTGCAGATCCGATGAGTGAAACAACTACTATTTTTCTCCACAAAAAGCAAGTAAACGTATACGCGCTTTTGCTCTCTCCTCATATGTCTGGAATCTAGATGACCACTCGTTTTGTTATACCACCCTGCCCTGCAATAATGTCTATTGTAAATCTATCTGGACATTTCCTCCTCCCCCGTAAAAAGGGGGTACGTATGCGTTGCGTATGTTTCTCTCCCCACCCCCTATTTCTTTTTGCTTTGTCCCTTTTTTTTTCTATGTCCCTTCTGGATCATCTCTGGGGCAACAATTTATGCTTGTGCTTGTTTTTTATGGAAGATACGGTGCGCCGTAACTGATTCAGTGCCATGCTTCTGTACTACAGAGGAGAAACCGAAGAGAGGAGAAACCGTTCAGTTTCCGGTTTCCGCCCAGCCGAGGGGGGCAAAAATTCTGTCAGCCATCGGCGTCCGCTCAATTGCACCTGTTTTGTTTAGTTTATCTGTTAGGTTTGACATTCCCTCCTCCATATTTTACATCGTTAAAGGTTTTTTTTTTTTTTTTTTCTTGTGTGTGTGTGAAGAATCTTCGTGACGTAGTTTGTAAACTGCACTCTGGGGGAGGGGGGACGAGTTGGCGAGTTTTTGCGTACGCAAAACCCACTGTGTGACTCATTTTTGCGTCAGTTACTACAAAATTTGCGTAAATTACGCAAAAATCTGCGTAAATGCGAACCCTGGCATAACATAATTTCAAATTTCATTCTATTCCATTAAAATTTTTCAGGAATGGAATAACCATTTTCTCTATTTTTGCAAAATTTAAAAATCTATAAAAAAAAAATTTAAATATTTTGCCACCTATAGTTTAAGTTACCACCTATGATTATGCTAAATTTTATTTCATTCCCTTCAAAGGTTTATATGTGATAGACAAACAAATATTTACACATCTTAAATAAATTTCTTCAAAATCTTAAAAACTAATCCAAAATTTCAAAAATTGAATGGCTATAGTTTAAGTTGTATGTTAAGTTGTTGTTCTTGCTCATCACCGCTGTTAGGGTAATAGGCTGATAAGACATTGTAGCTGTAGCAGGCTTCTCCGGCTTGAGAATCGGCAGGATAAGAGAAGAACGCCAGTCAGATAGTACATTACCAGTGGCCCAGAAATGGTTGTACATCTGTAGTACTAGATCTAGGGAGTTGTCATTCAGTCCTTCAAACAGGCAGGTGGAGATATTGCCTGCACCCGGAGTAGTAACCCTAGTGCAATGTACAGCATACTTCAGTTCCGTAAGGGCAAAGGGGTGATTAAGCAGGTTGGAGTCTTGTCCACCATAGTCAATTGGAAAAGGTTCGTGCTGCTCAAAGTGGGTAAAATGATGTCAATGTTTGGCTTCAAGAATTGAAAAATTGTTTGTTTGCTCCATGTCTGTGGCAAGGTTGCTTAACTTGACGTCGGTTGGTATATAGAACAACAGGAATCTATTTGTTATGTTAATTCAGGGTACCTTACAATTGGCTGAAACTCCCAAGAACAGGAATGTTTAGTATATTTTCTGCACAGTCCACATTGTTAGTTTGAAGAAGTATTAATCCGTTTCTTGTATATCATAAATTCTTGATTTTATCATAATCGAACGAAAGATTTTTTTAGTTCTGTATGTACTGTACAGGGGTCTTTTTTAGATACGAAATGTGTGTCAGTGCTTGTCAAAAATATATTGAATTCTCGATATATTGAAGAATGAAATTTGGATTCTCCAAGTTATCAACATCCATTGTGGAGTGATTATCAGAGGTTCTCATGCCAATATTAAATTGTGAGTGTGCCATAGCATACCTCCCCATTTAGGAGGACACCCAGAAAGAGAAACCAATAATAAATAAGGGGCAAGGATGAGCCTGCAAAAGAAAAAAGAAAAACTATAAATACCTGTGAACTGCCGCTGAAGAAACGGACCCCCGGAAAACCAGAAGAAAAATGCTGTCAGCTCTGACAGGAGATTCACAAAAACCAAAACTAAATAAAAAGTAAGCGGTGACACAAGCTCTGTGCCAGTTGAACTAAAAACACGACTAAAGCTTTGAAGCAGGCAAGAAAACAAACAATGTCTCTTGCCCTGTCACAACAAGCAACCTTGCTGACAACCGAGGTTCCAACTCCCTGTAGTTTAAGTTGAGTGGCCTATCATGTTAACAAATTGCACTTCATTTTCTTGAGTCATTTTTACATCATTGCATTAAAAATTAAAACATGTTTTTCTACTCATTTCTTAGGTGTCAATTACTGGAGCAGGAAGTGTTAATCACTGGAGTCAAAATTTTATTCTTGGTGTCAATTACTGGTGTCGCTACGATGACGACATATAAAATATAGAAAAAATAGAAATTTCCAATATTCTGTAATAAATTATACCTTACATGAATTTTCAAGTTTTGAAAACCAAAATTTTTTTTCTAGATAGTTTTAGTAATTAGCAAATACTATTTAATGCTTATTATTGTTCTTTTACTGGTGCCCTTACCCTATGTCATTGTAGTTTTAGAAACATGTATAGTACGAATATAATTTTAAATTAATATATTGCTCATATACAGTGGCATAGCCAAGGGGGGTGTTAGGGGGGTCACTACCCCCCCAATATGAGAAATTTCTTGACATACAAAATGATATTCTCACTCCCTTACCACACACACCCATATGTAGTTGTAACCCCCCCCTCCCCCCCCATGAAAAATTTCTGGCTACGCCACTGCTCATATACGTTTAGTATTTTTGCCCCCATTTTCAAAGATTTTGAGTTTGAATTGTACATTTTTAGACTTATACTTTATTGAATTAATATTGGTGTGTTTGAAGTTTTTCTTTTAGTTTCAGGCACTACTCCAACTGAAGCAGAATCTGCTCCAGGCTATGAACAGTTTCTGAAATCCTCATATTCACTTCAGACAGAAACTTTTCTTCAAAATATAGCAGAAAATAAATTTCATGAACCATTGGCTAAGAAATTTATGCATTGTATTAATGAATTTTGTCAGGAACATCATATAAATGTTCATTTAAACCTTTCAAGTGATCATCCTGTAGAAGAGATTGGTTGGTTAGTATTAATATATATGAAATTACAAATTCTACACATTTGAAAACATTAATTTCATCAACTTGTATAAATAATGAAACAATGTGATAAAAATGTGTCAATTTTGAAAATATAAATTTATATAGAAAAAGAATTATTTGCATATATGATATGTTCACTTTAAAGCAATATTTTTAGCTTTTTGAGCAGCAAAACTCTATTAATAAAGAATAGTCCAAAGAAAATGATAGATCATTCTCAATAGAAATGAGTGCCAAAGATGAGAGGTGTAAAAGGATTCCCCTCTAAACACTGTGGTCATTTGTGTTTACTGATAAGAATGAATGTGGACCTATTACAAGACTAAGTGAAATGTGTGGTAATATTGCGATGGACAAAAGAAAAAGTCTTCTTCAGCATTTTTATGAAACGGCAACTAACAAGAGCTTAGAAAGTACCTACTTTGGCAGGGGATACACTTTTGTCTCCTCCTTCTTTTCCTAAAAGTGGACAGTTTATGAAAAAACCAGATAGGTCATCCAGAACCACATATTCGGCATGCAAGTACACATGTACAGCAAGGCCATAGCCAAGGTGGGGTTTGGGGATTAAACTCTCTCTTTTCTACAAGAAATTTTGATTTTTGTTAAGATAACGTTAATGAAACCTCTATGTGAGAAATCTTGCCTTTTTTTCTCTGTTATACTATTGATTACCAGTTTCAGTTCTAGGTAAGGAAGTTATTTGACTACTTGATATCCATGAATTTAACAGTTTTTTAGCAGCCCTTGGTGGTTGCTCAGTTTGCCCCCTCCTAAGCATGGGTCTGCTATAAGAAATCAAATGATAAGACCTGCAGGAAAAGGATCTTTTCATACTCTATGCTCATATTGCCCTGTTGTCATATAAAGATTACACACAATTCCCTACAAGAGGAGGGACATTTTTTTTTTTTTTTTTTTTTTTTTTTCAAGTTTGTGGAAGAAAAATGTGTTAGACTGAGCCAAATCTAAAATATTAAATAAAGAAAAAAGCCTGAAACACCTGTAGTTCAAACTTGTTTAATCATTGATATTGTGAAACCACAACAGAACTGGATTTTTTTCAATTTAGTGCACCAAAATAAAAATTACAAAAGAAATTAATTTTGAATCTGTTTTCAATGTTCTTAAGATATCTGCACCATACTTGTATAACATTGTAAGATGTTCATTTTCCTGCCTTCCCCCTACTTTTTTTTTTTTCAAACTACTAGGTTCTTGGACTATGCTTTTATAGATTCTAAGCCCACTGGAGAACCCACTTTTATGCTTCTTGTTAAATTTATATGTGTTTACATAATGTTATTGGAAAAAAGACCCAGAAAATTTAGCAAAGGGCCCCAAATAATTAATCTAATGAATCCATGGGATCCATAAGTTTAAGAAGCCAGTTCGATCACTGTATGTTGTGAAATTTTGTTTATTTCAATATGTAATTTTTTATGCTGTTGATTTTTATCAAGGTGATAAATTTTGAATTTTCTTTTACAGGCTTCTACTGTCACTTCTATTAAAACATTTGGGTCTTGGTGAAACTGCATTGTCTCTTGCTGAAAATAATTATTCTGTAATGCCGCAAGCAATTGAAAGTGTCTTAAAAATAACACAACAAGCAAAATGTTGTCTTATAAAGGTATTCCTTTGCTAATTTAGTTTCATAACATTCACTTTATAATTCAAGGTGGCACATTCATTTTATAATTCAGGGTGGCAAGGAAGAGAAAGGAAAAGAACCTCATCCAGTGATAAAAAATCCAACTGATCCACTATTATTTTAGACTTAAAGTCTAGCACACAACCCAAGGAGGTTGTATTATTATAAACTTTAAAGCATCTGCCATGATAAGGAAATTCTTGCTGAAGCTATTATTCTTTTAAGGTCAAATACTGGCTCTTGTCCATATTTAAAACTTTACTACTTTTATACTAATCATCGAGCCTCTCCATGAGAAAGTTAAGATTAACATTGAAACACCGCACTTGAAAAAAATGTCATTCACAAAAAGTACTGTGTTGATTGAATCATCAAAAGTTGAAATCTCTGAGAGATTATTAATATTTCTTTTATTTGCAACTGAAGCAGTGGCATCAAGTCAGTATTGGTTCCTGGATCGAATTCATCTGATCATGAGCATGTTATCTTTATTTAAGTCTCCTTTTTGGCAATTTCTAGAATTTTCTAGTTTATATAAATATAGTTATTTCTCTAAATTTGAATGTTCTGTTAGTGTATGTAAGGTGCTGGTCCTTACTTGAAACTGTTGTCTATTTAAGGTAAAATACTGTCTGTTTGTCTGTCCATACTTAAACCATATTGCTTTTATAGTAATTCAAGGCTTTCTGCGGAAAATTAAGATTAACATGCAAACACTGAAGGTAATTCTTTGGTGCACTGCACTAGAAAACCAGGTAATCTGTCAAAAGTACTGTATTGATTGAATGGTCAGAATTAGAAATTACTGGGAGATTATTACTATTGCCACATTTTCCTTTACTTGCAACTGAACCAGTGGCGGTAAGACAGTGAATTTGAAGCTCATGGACCCTGGTTTGAATCCCACTGATAGTGAGTATATTTTCCTTATTTAATTTAAGTGAAATTTCTGGAATGTTCTAATTTATAAAAATTTAGTTGTTTCTTGAATTTTGATTATTTCTTGAATGTTCTGTTAGTGTATATAAGTTGCTGGTCTCTACTTGAAAGGGATGATCAATTCTTTTCAACTTCATTTGCTGGGTTTGAAATAAATTTTCATTTATGAAACCATCTCAATAATTTCCGTGTTACAGTTTGGTGCGGCTGTTGGTACCATATGGATTCGCACTAATCTACACATGGCAGTAAGTGAGAAATGAAGAATCTGTTAACTACAGCAGTTGCCTCCTGAATTCAGATTCCTTCCTGCATTAATCAAAGGTTTTAAAAAAGAATGTCAGAGGATGGCTTTAATCAAATGCTTCTAATATAACCTTTACAGATTATCAGTACAGCTTCACTAGTTCATGGTGAAGCTGAAGAAAACCCTTCGAAATGGCTTCAGGAATATGAGCATATAGTAACATTTAACTGATGAAATGACACAATGTGCCTTATCAATGTCTGCTTCTTCCTTAATGGTACAGACACAAGCTTTGGTACAAAAATAATGAATTGAATTCGTGGGAAATTTTTGAAGATCAGCTCTAGTACTTTCGAGTCCAGGGGTCAACCTAGGAATTTTTTCTAGGGTCCCATTTTTGTGAAAACTGCAAATTTTTATGAATTTCAATACTTAATTTTGTGAATTTCAATACTTATTTTTGTGAATTTTTATACCAATTCTTAATAAAAGTCATTGTTTTTGTTAAAATAATGATTAAAGCAGATCAAAATGTAGGATAAAATGCCAATGAATGGCCGTTTTAATCGATTGTATTTTTGTGAAGGGGCCATTTGGATCGATTATAATTTTATGAAGGGGGCTACAAAACAGACAAATTTTTGTCTGCATCGATCTCTGATGAAACAAGTTCTCCAGAGCCAAACTCAGAAAACCAAGTGTAATATATTTGGCAATACCAATAATTTCTAATATTATGTTTTGCCATAGTAACAATGGGAATACGAAGATTCAGAGAGAACATCTCACAAACACACGTTTGTATTCTTTTTCTACTAGTTTGTATGATGCAAATAAATTTGTGTTTCGTTGATTGATACTGGAATAGTTTTCTAGCTAATACCCAACACTCGTATCTCACAGCTTGGTGATGAGTAACGAAAAAAAAACCCAACATTCTATAAACATGCCTGGTGACGGAATGCAAACCAAAACTGACTTTTCGAAGTTCGCCTTTTCGGAATTCTCCCCAGGTAAAGACAATATTTGTTATTATTTTTGACACTTTGAATTGGAATTCAATGTATTTGGAATTGAAAATGAAGACCATAAACGTGATTTGATTTTAAGATGTATGGGATTTCATCCCTTCAAACTGGTAAACCATAATTTTGATTCAGTATCTCCCGATAAAAAGTCGTATAACAAATTCAAAACTTTTCTTGAACAATACTTTAAACCAGCAATGAACATTCGCGCAGAACGTACAAAATTTTCTCTATGACTTCGTCAGGCTGGTGAGTCAGTTTCTGAGATTATTTCATCCCTAAGAACACTTGCCATCAACTGTAAATTCAAAACAACTTTAGATGAACGTTTACAAGATCAATTGATTCTTGGTATTAATGACTCTCGCATTCAAGAACATCTATTCCATGAACATCCTGAAGAAAGTGCTACATTTAATGAAGTTGAAAAATCTGCTCTTATTTATGAATCAGCACTTTTAAATCGTAAAACTATGAAAGCAGTAATGAAAACAGAACATCACCCGAACCCATGTGTAAATAAAATCACTGTGCCTTTGTTCTATGGAAAGAACAAAACTACAAATAAACATTCAAACTCATCTAAAATAACAAACAAAAAAGATGGTACTCTATCTGACTTCGAAAGAAAGAAGTTCAAAATTGATAAAAAGATCACTTGCATTTGCTGCAGTGAAAAAAAAAAAAAAAAAACATTCAAAAGGGGAAATGTCCAAGGCAGAGAAAGCATTCTGCAGAGCCTGTAACACAAAAGGACACTATGAAAAGGTCTGTGTTTGTTCGGAAAAAGCTGAATTTATAAATCACTATATGGATAACAAGAACAAGTATGAGGTTAGTGCTTTTATTAACAGTAAAAAGATCACATTTCATTATGATACAGGTGCTGGAAAGTAGATTATTCCTGAAACTTTTTATTCAAAAATCGGAAAACCAAGTTTGTCTAAATCTAATCAACTTTTTGCCTATACCTATAAACTGATTAAAACATTAGGAGAAATTACTGTTCCTGTTACTATTGGATCTACTACTAGGTTGTGTAACTTTACAGTTGTTCCTGGTAACAGTGTTCCGATACTTGGAAAGGAGTTGATGCAGCATTTCAACATAGAACCAAAATATTATATTAATCAAAGTAATGATAATGTTTCTACTTTAGAAAATCAGCTGCTGAAAGAGTTCTCACATGTTTTTGACCAAACCAAAATTGGAACTATAAATAGTTTTGAAGCAAATATTAAATTGCAAGATAATGCTGAGCCAGTTATTTGTAAAGCTAGGCCAGCTCCTTATGCATTGAGAGCTGCTGCCGATAAGGAAATAGACTGGTTAGTCGAAAACGGCACGATTGAGCCAGTGGATGTAAACAAGGAAAAAATACAGTGGGCTTCACCAGTTGTGTATGCTATGAAGAAAAATGGACAGATAAGACTTTGCGGTGATTTTGAATCGACCATCAACAAACACATAGGATATGGATACTGTTCATTAAAGAACAGTATCCATATCCTACATTAGAAAACATAATGACAAAATTGAACAATTGCACAATATTTAGTGTAATCAATTTAAAATATGCTTTTCTGCAAGTAAAAGTTAGCGAACATGCTTGCAAATTCTTGGTTATAGCCACACATAGAGGATATTTCAATTTTTGCCGAATGCCGTTTGGTATTTCTTCTGCTCCAATTATTTTCCAGAAGTTGATGAATCAGTTTCTAATGGGTTTAGAAGGAGTGACACATGGTTTCAGGATGACATTGGTGTTGGAGGTCAGAACACCACAGAACGTGAAAAGCATCTCAGCTCAGTTTTTGAAATATTTTGCAAGGTTGGAATAAAAATGCAAATAACAAAGTTACAACTCTTTAAAAAAGAAATAAAATTTCTGGGTCACATAATCAACCAAGATGGAATTATCCCTGACAGTGAACGTGTGCAAGCTCTAAAAGAACAACCATCACCTACCAACGTATCCGAACTAAGATCATTTTTGGGGTCAGTGAACTACTATTCATGCTTTGTGAGGAACTTACAAATGCTGTGTTCGCCACTACATGAACTTTTAACAAAAAACACTCTTTGGAAATGGACTGACCGACATCAAAAGGTTTTCGAGAAAATTAGAGAAGTGTTTTCTTCTTCTGATATAGTTTACACTTCGACCCACAACTACCTATTGTTCTCGCATGTGATTCTTCGATGAAAAGTACTTGGAGCTGTATTGCAGCATAGAATTGATGGAAATCTAAAACTGGTAGCAGCATTATCAAGAACATTAACACTGGCTAAACGAAACTACTCAAGTATTGATCGGGAAGCTTTGGCTATTATGTTGAGTTTCCAAAAATTCTACAAGTATTTAATCGGTAATCATTTCGTTATTGAAAGTGATCATAAGCCTTTAGAACGTGTACTACATCAAAATGGTGAAACTCCACGATTAGCAGCATCTCGATTAACAAGATGGGCTGTTACTCTTGGTGCATTCGATTATGAAATAGAACATTGCCCAGGTCATACAATGACAGTTCCAGACGCTCTATCACGTTTGCCTTTACCCCAAGATAAGGTAAGTGAGTACGAAGATTCTTCTTTTGTTTATCGCTTGGTTAACCACACCATGCAAGAACTGGTTTTGACTAGCAGAACATTACATAACCATACCGAAAAGGATCTTGTTTTATCCAAAGTCATTTTGTATACTGAATGTGGTTGGCCACAGAAGAAAGATTAGGAAGAAAAATTAATTCATTTTTATGAAAAACGTGATGAAATGACTTATGAACAAAATATTTTATTGATAAATAATTGTACTATTATCCCTGAAAAGCTAAGAAACATAGTTTTTGATAAACTTCATGAATCGCATACTGGCATAGTTGCAATGAAGTCTGTTGCTAGAATGTCGGTATGGTTGCCATCAATTGATACAGAAATTGAACGTAGAGTTAGATGCTGCATTAACTGCAACAAACATCAGCCAAAAGCTTGTGATTCACCATTCCTGCTATGGAACAATATCGGAAAACCGTGGGATAGAGTACACATTGATTTAGCTCAATTAAATGGTGAAAACTGGTTATTTATTATCGATTCATACTCCTGCTGGTTAAAAATATTTAAGTTACATAATACTACCTCTGATGACATAATTAAATGTTTCAGAAAATTATTTTGTACTTACAGAATATGTAAAATAATCGTTTCAGACAATGGACCACAATTCACTTCGAAGGAATTTCGTGAATTTTCTGATAGGAATGGCGTGAAGCACATACGAATAACCCCATATCATTCCAGAAGTAACGGATCAGCAGAAAGAGTTATATGCACATTTAAAACTTGATTCTGCAAAACCTATTGTCAATTCAGTGATCAAGAACATCAGTTACAAGTGATTTTATTTACATATTGAACAACTGTTCATAGAGCTACACGTTCTACACCGGCAAAGTTATTTCTTAACCAAAAGTTACCAACCTTGTGTGATCATTGAAAACCAGATCCTATGAACGACTTCAACAATTTGAAATCAAAACTTTATCACGATAGATCATCAAAGAACAGGGAATTGGACATAGTTGATGACGTATGGATGGAAAATCCTATTGATAGCACATGGACACCTCAAACAATCAAACAACAGACAGGGCCGTTATCATACAGAACACTAGACGGTACTCTAATCCATGCTGATCATCTACGAAACCGATTAGTGGAACCTGTAACTGAAAGTCCACAGTCTGATGAAATTGAATCAGATGAACAATCCCTACACCCTTCTTATGAAACTAAACTTTTAAATGATACTCCTGACACTACAACAACTTCGAATCAGAAGGGATTACATAGACCTACACGTGTCAGAAAAGAGCCAAACTGTTTGCATGAGGAATTCAATTACTGACTCTAATTCAACGTACAGAACTGTATTTTTTTTTTCTATATAACATTTGTTTACATTTCTGCATTTTTCATAAAAGGGGGGGGGGAATAGATGTCATATATTTGGCAACTCCAATAATTTCAAATATTATGCTTTGTAGTAGTGGCAACGGGGGTACAAAGATTCAGAGAGAACATGTCGCAAATTCTTTTCTATTAGTTTGTATCATGTAAATACACTACTGGCCAAAAGTATTGCAAGTTTCAGAAATCTAACCCTTTTCAAGATTAAGCCCCCTCTCCCCCCGTCAAAATTAAAAATCAATATAATTGATATTTTTAATGTCAGCATGTTAAATTAATAACTTCGAAGACAAGATAGCATTACGTTAAAGAAGAAAAATAATTATTTTATTTATTGAAAAATATATAGGTTTTTATAGAAATCATAGTCCATTTTGGCTAGCTGGAATAAAATTAAATAAAGAATTAATTTCAAGGTTATTCTGCAAAAAGAGGATAATTAATAAATGCAATTTAACTAAAGATCATTTATTATGTTGCTGAGCAGCCTTGACTTTGATCACAACAGCCACTCTTTTAGATATGGAATCCACAATGTTTTACAACACTTCCTTCGGTGTTTCATGGTGCCAACTTAAATTATTGGTTCCAGAAGCTCTCATTTTGTTTTTTGGTGATTTTCAGATGTATTCTTTCCAATTATACTACATAAGTTCTCAAAAATATTAAATATGGCAAATTTCCTGTTCATTTTTTATGGGCTTATTTTTGAAACGATGGTTAGATTTCTCAAACTTGCAATACTTTTGACCAGTAGTGTAAATTTGTGTTTCTAACTAATACCCACACTCAGATATCACACCGAGGAGAGTAAACAATCTTGCATCCAGAGTGTGTTAGATTTCTGGTGCAGAGATAATCCCGAACTGGTTAAAAATGATTGCTTTCATCTAATGAAAAGCTTTGTGGAAGACATGTACCATAGCTTACTTGTAAAGGACATTACCTCAACATCAGCATTCGACACCCTCAACATCAACTAAGTCCAAAAAGTGCATCCTATGTGCCCAGCAGATAATCTCTCTGGAACATGTTGTGTCAGTAGACAGTATAAGGCCTGATCCAGAAAAAGAGCAGTCTAGAATTTTCCCAAGCTGAAGATTGTCCGTGATGTAAGAAGTTTCTTAGGTTTCTCCTTCTACTATCGTTGATTTATTAAGGTTGTTTGTTGAAGAGCTCAACCTCTCCAAGAACTTTTTGGAGATGATTCAAAATTTGCCTAGGATCTGGACCCAGTAAAATCTCTCAATCTGAAGACTGCCCTTTTTTCTGAACCTATAGTATTCAGATTATTTGAGGAAAAGGCTCTTTTTAAAATACTCCAGATGGCAGTGGATGTAAGTTAGGGACGATTTTAGTCCAGGTATTGAAGGAAGAGAAAAGAGTAATTACTTATGCATGAAGAACTCTAACAAAGGTTGAGAAGAATTACTCCATCACTGAACAGGAATGTCTTGCAGCTGTATGGGCTATTACAAAATCTTGTCCATATCGCTATGAAAGATTCTTTAAAACTGTAATCGATCAATTATGTCTTGAGAAGTAAAAAATTTGAAATTAATTATAAGACTGTCAAGAAACATAAGAACACTGATAGTCTTTCAAGAAGCCTTGTGATAGAAGAAGCAATAGTGCCTGAGAAAGTTGATGCCTTAGCTGCCTTTCCAAATATTGCTGTTGAGAAAAGTGAGATCTGGAGCAATCTAAAATAATCATGAAAAAGCAGAACAATTGATGAAGACCTTTAATCCTATAGGTGGAATACTTTCAAGAATTTTGATCTGTCCAGAAGGAAATGGTTTCTCATTATCCACAAATACCTCATAATAATATATATTAAATAGTGTAGGGCAGATGACTAACACCTGGAGGAGACCAGTTTGTCTGTTATAAATTGACATTCCATTATTATAACACATCATAATATATATTGAGCTATGAAATTGCTAATCAAAGTCAGCATTTCATCATGTATGCCAAAGTTGAGACGTTTTGTAGACGATAGAGGTACTAAACTCTCATAAAGCAATTTTAAAATCTACAAATGCAGCCAAAGTAGAATATTAATTGTCAGAAGCATGTTGGTTGAAGTCCGTTACCTGTTGAACAGTGGCATGGTAAGAACAAAAAATTATTCATGTTTCTACATTATTCAAACTATATTATTTCAGATTAAAAAGTCTGTTTTAAAGCTATTCACATTAAAGCTGCTAGTGCAGTAAATGCAATTTTAAGTAAAGACAATTTACTTAAAGTTACCTTTATCATTAGGAAGATCTGAAGTGCTTTCAAATAAAATTGATATAAAAAGCTCGATAAGTAATCAATATCCAGAATAAAAGGATCATCTTAATTTTAGTTCTCATTTTAAAACAATAATGATTTTCCTTTAAATTCAAAATCTTTGATAAAATTTACCTAGTCATGGCATAAGTTCTGGTACAAAAGTTTGAGATTGTTGTCTGTGATTAATTTTTTGTGACAAAGGAATGGAAGCCAAAGGCCAAAGTTTATCAAGACAATATTTTAAAATTAATGCAGTGAAGCTTTTAAATTTAAATTTGTTTAATGGAGATGATTGAACTTTTCCCACAGTCCTTTTTTCCTATTCGTAATGGCCCTATTAGATTAAAAATTATGTTTTAAAGCTATTCACATTAAAGTTAATATTATAGTAAATGCAATTTTAAATAAAGACACTTTACTTAAAATGACCTTTATTATCATCAAGATCTGAAATTCTTTCAAATAAAATTGATTAAAAAAAATAAAAATAAAAAAAGCTAAATAAATAATTACTATCCAAAATAAAAGGATCATCTTGATTTCAGTTCTCATTTATAATCAAACAGAATAATACAAAACTAAGTAGGATAATGCACAGAATCTAACATATGGTCCATTAAGGCTCACTTATACCTATATTAGGTGATATTTTGAAAGCTATTCATGCAAATAGAGCTAATATATATTTTTGGGGTTTTTGAAGTATACGGACTCTAATGAAAATGAAATACATATATTTTCCTATTTATGATTTTTTGAAAATATTATTTAACATAATTAATATGGAAAAAAAATTATAATGCAGAAAAGTTTTTCATACCTTTAATTTTTATAGATTATATTTTGAAAAAAACATGTAATAAAATATTTTAGGATTCATAGTTTGAAATTTCTCTTTAATATTAGAGAAGTCATTCTTCAGTGTTTCACAACTCATACAGTTTTCATTGAAAATTAATAAAAAATTGAATTTGGCCTTTTTTAAAATTTCAAATATCAAATGAAATATTAGGGTCAACATTGAACTCTCAAAACATTGTTTTAATATGCAGATGACACCCTAAAATAAAATCTATCCCCTTTAATAATGAAGTACATTTACTAAAGCAAAATAATACCTTTCTTTTGTCTATTTGTCAGCTGGAACCCAAAACTGGTTTAATTGACCTCAAATAAGTATACAGGATGATTCTAAACTCTGTGTACAAACTTTTAGGGGAGATAAGGCACATAATAAGGAATCAGAATCACATAGCAATGTCGGGTCAAAAACGTCATCTTCATGTAGCTGTTAATAATCACTTTGGAATGGGTGCTGAAACAACAGTGAACTTTCCAACTTTTGTTTGTCAAAAACTAGTGTATTTGTCTCAGAAAACATGTGATTAAAATTCATAGTTTAAAAATTCTATTTCATTTCTTGGATGAGATTTTTAGAGACAAGCCCATTGTATATGAAACTTGCTTAAGAAATTAGACAAACATTTCAACACTTTTCATTAAATGATTATTACCAGGCACATGAAAATGACGTTTTTGACCCCACATTGGTAAGTGATTGATTCCTTATTATGTGCTCTATCTTCCCTAAAAGTTTGTACACAGAGTTCAGAATCACCCTGTATGTGTTGGTGAATCCTTTTCTTTTTAAACATTAAGAACCCTTAAATGAATGAATAATAACAGGTTTTGCCTTTAAAAGTATATATATTTTTTGTAATTTTTTTTGAGCTGGTATGGGCCCCATGTAAACACGGCTACAGTCCCTGGAGCCAAGCCCCAGTGACTATCACCAACCATTTTGCATGATCAACAAAGCAAACTCAAATAACTTTAACTAACAAATTAAAATTGTATGTAAATTGCACTAACAAAATCACACAAAAAAACATCAAACTCGCTATGAAATAACTCAAAATCTTCAACTACTGGTCCATTTTTAACCTAAAAAAGCTTTAGCAACTTGCTGAACAGCTAATTTAAAATCAGCAAACAGTGGACTGTTTGTAACCTAAAAACACTTCAGTGGATTAAGTAACCTAGTTGTACAGCTAATGTAAACTAGGCAAACATTGACCTGTTTTTAACTCAAAAAAATCTTTAGCAACCTATCTATACGCCTAATCTAAAATCAGCATGATTTAAATAGCTCTAACAGAAACATAACAAAATCCAATATCACTTTAAAAATGATAAAAACCTGAAATAATTCAAAGATTGATTAAACAAAAGCACTTAACTTATTTTTTATTGCAGTCACTTACTTCACCGTCTGGAAATGTCCCTTACACCATCTTCACTCCCCATGCTTTATTATTACCTCATCCCTTCCCCTTTGAACACTGAAAATGACGTTTACAATGGCTTAAAGTATTGTTATAACTTACTTCTTTTCCTTCACCAACATCAACACACCTATCACTAACATACTTTCTCTTATTTAGCTTCATATTCACACCACATTTCTAACAAACACAAATGACTTTCATTTCATACAGCAGTCATTAACATATTTCATTCCTTTTTTATCCATAACAAGAAAAAATTTCAAATTCAAACATCTATTCTACCAACGAAATTCCCTGAGACAACTCACTGACTGACGATAAAGAGGATTGTATCAAAGAAAGCCAAACAGATAAACAAATGAAAATGTAAACAAACAACTATGTTTTGAAGCTTCATGTATTGATAACAGGGTAATAATGAAAGTACAGAAAGTGACAGAAAAATTTTAATAGGATAAAAAAAATATTTTGTTTTATTGATTGTTGTTAATGTCTGTTATAGTTTAAAATGACTTAGTAATATTTTTGAAAATAAGTTACAACATGCAGTGAAAACATATTTTGATAGAAAGTTCAGATGTTAGTGCACATTCTATTAATCATTGTACTTTTTCTGGGAAATATTTGGCATACTTTTATATTAATCTAGCCTCTGTTTTTTTTTTATTCAATATAAAACTTCTTTAATATGAAAAAAAAAGCAATTAGTTAAAAGGAACAAAATGTCGTTATAATATATGCAGCAAAAGCTATTTCAACATTTGTTGTTCATGTGTCCTTTGGCATGGAATAGTCCATCTTTTATTTTACATATTTATAATTAATCATAGTCATGTAAAGGAAAATCAAATTTATATAAACATAATTATACATTTAGTTTAAGTATACAAGTTTAACTTTTAACAGTTACATGCCTGCCAAAATTAATATATGAATAAATAATGAAGATATTAATGTGTGAAGAATGTAAGTTAAATTTTCATTTTCTTCATCTGTGTGGTTCTAATTGTATTTCTTCTTCAAATGTTTGATCTTAGGCTCGTCAGGATGTTAATAGTTCATATAAAGAAGTCTGTAGCCCTGTGTTTGAAAGATGTCGATTTTTGTTCTATGAAATGCGGCCATCAAAAAGTGCTGAAGTTTCTGCTCTCTCAAAATTAAAATTTTCTGGTGGTGTTCCAAAATGGAAACATGCTGTACATAAACTTATTCGAAACCACAGATTGTCCAGAGGTAATAAATTGTATGAAAATTGTGTTTATGTTCAGAGATGGGGGGGGGGTCTAGATATTTGACTGCCTATGCATAATTGATGTTTATCTGCTTTTTTACTGTACATAAAAAAATAAAGACATAACTATACAAGGTGTCCCAAAAAGGTGGTAACATACTTTAATTTGTTATCTATTATAGATAAGTGGATGATGTAAAGTGAAAAAATGTTCAAAATAAGGTCAGAAATAAGACTCTGTTAAGAAAAATTCCTCTCATTCATTTACAAAAACTTACACTTTTAAATTTGTATATGACCACCGTACAAAAAAATTCCCAATTAGTAAACTGTGCCCCATACACTAATGAGGTGATTAACCAAATTTGAGCCTTTCATCATACAACGTTGCATAGATATCTTTAAAGAAAGATGTTTGGGGACTATATACCCAGCAAACACACACAGGTTCTCTGAATGTCTATTAACGTTCAGAAGACGTTTTCTGAACGTTAATAGACGTTCAGAGAACCTGTGCGTGTTTGCTGGGTATGATTTTGAATGCAAATGTTAATTCTAAAGTGGTAAAAAAAGATTTTCTTTCATAATCTCTGTACGACTCTAAAATGCAAACATTCAACAAGATTTTTTTACCTTTGAGAGCTATGGAAAAGTGGTTTAAGTCAGCATTATATTTATCTTCATATCTCTGACACTTTTTAAGGTATAATTCTCAAATTTTGTATGTTATCTCTTGAGTGTATGGGGCACATTTTACTAATTGGAATATTTTTTTGTACGGGGGTTGTATACAAATCTAAAAAAGTGTAATTTTTTTGTAAATGAACGAGAGGAATTTATTTTTTAACAAGGTGTTATTTCCGACCTTATTTTGGAACATTCTTTTCAATCTACATTGCCCTCTTATCTTTAATAGATAAAGAATTAAAGTTCATTACCATCTTTTTGGGACACCCTGTATATATATTTGTTATATATAAAAAAAGGGCAAACATGGATGGAAAAAATTGTATAGTTTTACAAGATGTAAAATTGGCCTGCCCTTCATATCAGCCACTTCTGTGCAGTGCACACCTTACTTATATGGCAGAACAGTCTGTATTTTTGCTAATAACACTAGTCAACAAATTTAAACTTTTTCCTGCCTCTGGTTTGTAAATGGGTGGATTTACTTAATTTCGGGGTGCTGAATTCACTGGTAAAATCAATTTATATCTATCACGTCCCATTTCCAAGAGGCACAGGAAAATCAGAAGCAATACCGGCAAAATTTGATAGAATTGAAACTAACAAGCAAGTCATATTAAGAATTTCATAATTCAATATTATTTTATATGTATACGTAGGTATTTATATGTATACACATACCAACATAGATATCTTTTTTCCTGTCCAAAACGCCCTTCCCACTTGGTTTGAATGAGGTCCAAGCCGTTAACTCGATATTTGTCAGTCTGATATCAAACGATGGATCGCTGAACAATTTTTCTATTTGTGGTCCAATAAATATACTGTTGCGAAATAATAACTTAATTTGCTCTCGTATTGAATGTGCCGCCGTGAAAATAGTTAATAGCGAAGTCATCAGGTAAATGGTAAACCAAGGACTCTGGCACTTTAAGGTAATGCCTTTCGGTCTTTGGCCGGTAGTAAAAGCTGTCTTTTCTTTATCTTCAGGTCGGATTTCGACTTGCCAATACCCACTCTTTAAGTCCAACGTAGAGAACCACTGGCTTCCATTCAAAGCATCTAAAGTGTCATCTATTCGCGGGAGGGGATAGCAGTCTTTCCTCGTAATATCGTTCAGTTTCCGATAGTCCACACAGAAACGTGTCGATCCGTCCTTCTTTTTAACAAGAAAGATTGGTGATGCCCAAAGCCCCGGCGATTCCTCTATTATGCCACCATCCACCATTTCTTTAATCAGGCGTTCAGCTTCCTCTTTCTTTGCAAGAGGCAAATGCCTTGGATACTGCTTGATTGGTGGATGATCACCAGTATTAATTTTATGTTGTGTCACATTACAGTGGTCCACATCAGCGTCACCGGTAGAGAATAAGTTTTGGAATTCCTGGAGTAATTTTTGCACTGCTATTCGCTGCTCCTTACTAAGTCCTTCAAGATTCTCCAGCATTAGTTGAAAATGATGACTATTAGAATATTGTTGCGAAATAATAACTTAATTTGCTCTCGTATTGAATGCGCCGCCGTGAAACTAGTTAATAGCGAAGTCATCAGGTAAATGGTAAACCTGTGGAAGTAACCCTGTAGCCTTGGTGACAAACTTGGCAATCGTCTTGGCGACTTGGCGACGGATTTGGCGGCCTTGGCGACAAATGGTGGCTTCTAGAAAATTCATGTCTCGAGACCATATTTCAATTTAATAAGATTGTTCCAGAAATTTCTCGGCAATTCTGGTGACGTCATCATCTCCATAAAAGCGCTAGGATCTCTCTCCGGGGAGTTCAGTTGAGTGATAGACTTTGAAGCGCACGGTTGATTCTGTGAAACGAATAACGTTATTGTTGTGCTTATTTATGAATTTTGTTAGCGCATTTTAAAGTTTCTTGTATTATTTTAAGCTATTGAGCTGCGAGCCGTGAATAAAGTGTTATTTTTTTTTTGTTTACTGTGCTGATTGGACTGTTTCAAAACACACCCACTTGGCGATTTTCGTAACAATACTTTCTTTTAACTTTGCTTCACTCAGCTTGAGAAACTTTTCTTTCAAATGATTGAAGACCTGGCCTCATTTATCCAGAGCTTTAACAATGTTCTTCATAAAACCCAACTTGACATGAATCGGAGACAAACTGATTTTATTGGGCTCAACCAGTGGAGTATTTTTCACATTTTCCTTTAAAGTTAGATGTGATTTCCTTTTTAAACCACTTTACTGTATAGTGACCAAAGTTTCATAAGTTTCTTTCACGTCTACTGCATCAGCCAGAGGCACAGATGGAAAAGTATTGCCATTATGCAGTAGTACTGCTTTCAATCTGGTTTTCCTAGAGTCAATAAAGAGTGACTATTCCTGCCCTTGTAGCACAATTAGTCCAAAAAATGTTTAAAACGTGTTTCCAACGTAATTTAAATGTTGTTTGAACTAGTTGTGCTACTAGGGTGATGGTTATGTTGTACACCTAGCTGCACCAGCAGATCATTGACATCTCTACATACACACATTGGATTCTGCATGTCGAAATATTGAGCAAATGGAGTACCTTTAGATCTCAAACAGGAAATTTTTGTACCTGGAGCTAGAAGATTTCGTTGTTGCAGTCTCAACCCCAAAAGTTTAGCTTGCTGTTTTGAAAGTTTTAGATCGCGAACCAAATTGCTCAACTCCTTTTGATTAAAGGGCTGAGGCGAAAAATCTTGTGAATAAGGCGAATATCTTCTACAGGTTCTTGATCAGTGTCTTCAGATTCCCTTACATTGTTTCTGATTCTATGTTTTGCAGATTACAGGCAGGAACAGGCAACCTTTCGTTATGTCACCAACAAATGCACTGAAGATATATTTTATACTTTATTTTATGTCTAGTTTTGATAGAGAATGCCCTGTAATATTTGTGAGAGAGAAGTTATAGGCTGGAAAATGATCCTTAGGCTAACTCCACACCATAGGAATTGCGAATTGCTTAGCTCGGCATTTTCCTTTCAGTCACTTGGTTAAAGTAGTAGTACATGTTATGCACGAATACGAGGTGCAAAAGTTTTATCTTGATCATCAAGAAGACTATCAAAATATAATTTATAGGCCTTCTTAATCAAATCAGTAATTGTTTTTTGGGGCTTTTGGTGTGAATTTCTCACAGACATAAGAAAAGTTGTCAGGGTGGTTAAGACAACAACTATCAACTATGATTAACAAAAACTATGACAACAATTTAGTAAATGTAAGTTTTAAATATATGTACAGTAGGGGACCCAAAATCCGGAATGCTCGGGACCGGACCCATTCCGGATTTCAGAATTTTCCAGATTTTGGGATACCGGCTGCGAACTTTACCGATTTCCGGAAGTCTTCTTAGGTAAGCTGTAGCATAGGCCCTTCTGCGTTTTAGCATCTATTATGACGTTAATACAGAGCCGGCCCGAGGGGCCCCAGGCGAAGCGCAAGAGTGGGGCCTCTTCTCTATCATGTCTTATGAGATAGCAAAAAAATGGCCCAGGCGCGGGACCTTAGGCGCGTCTATAAGTGCGGGGCCTTATGCGATCGCTTACATTCGCACCCTCCTTGGGCCAGCCCTGGTTAATATATTAACTGAAACTCTATTAAATAAAAACTTTAAAAATATGCACACGATTATATATCTGATTTAAAAAAAAAAAGAATGAATGAATAATACAGTGTGTTAAAGATGAAGTAAAATCCATTAAAAAATTCGAAAGCTATGTTATCGAGCCGAGCAAGGATTATTTCAGACGGATGACGATTGCTGTAACTAAATTGGCTGAAAATATGCAACTTATATAATCTTAAAATTTTACTTAACGTTTTTTCATGCATAGTTTCCGATTGAAATAACTCATCCTACACCGCAATTCAGCAGGCTACGGAAGGACGGATAGAGCAGTTGCGCAATTTTCGGATCAACTGCCGCCTTTCCTCGGCCCGTTGATTTGCCTAGCAATTTATTACGCAACCTGCAACCCAACCTTTCTTCACACATCTGCAGTTCTTTGAGAAGGGGGGGGGGGACAGTCATTAAGCAGACCAAATCCCGTTCATTTTTGTTTACCTTTAACAGACTAGATGAATCATCAACACTTGAAGCTGCGCGCCTGTGTGTGTGCGTGCGTAAAGGACACATATTTTTCTCCCCATTAAAGCAAGTCATTCTGTGATAGCATAGAATCTATTTACATTACGAGAATTACCGCACAAGATCTAACAGCAACTCGCCGATTGCAAAGCGAAGAAAGGCGTGAGTAGATGTGATCGATCATTCTCCTGGTAAGCACCCGCGCCCTCCTTTCCCAGCGCTTCGCGGCGATCGACGAAATTCTTCCCAATTTAACAGGTTTCCTTATTTTTACGTATATTCAATTGAAAACAGTCTTTCAAAGAAGAAAATGAGGAATAAAAAGGAAAATAATATCCGTTTATTTATGCATATAGGGTGGGGGGGGGAAATGCAAAGGGGGGAAAAAATGCAGAGAAAAAAAAGCTACAGATTTTGAGTCCCCTACTGTATAAAGCAATTTTAAAATAAAAATACCTCTCAATAGAAACACTCACTTATTAAAAAAAAACTCTCAATACATTCTTAGGCTGAGATAAATACGATAGTAATTGCACCATGCATGTTTCAACATTCACTAAGTCATAATGTTTATTTCACACTACTGGATTATCTGTCCATCTAATGAATAACACTTGCCTGTGTAACATCTGACATCAAGTGACAATTTGTTGATCTTATACTACTCTTGTACCAAGTTTGTAGAAAAAAATAAATAAAAATCCTTAAAAACTCAAAAATCTTACGTGCTAGAGCATTTTGAAAGGTAGATTCGGATTCTACACACCAAAATACATACCAATTGATGTATCACATCCCAGAGGCAAAATGGCTGTTGACTAGTGTAATGTGTTACTGCATTGTGGACATGTTAAAAAATGTTACTGCATTGCAGTAATCTAGTTTGTGCATCTACTATCTGTATGATATTATTTTACATAAATTTTTATTAAAAGTACAGAAAATAATGTATTTAAACCTCAATTGTACAAGTGTTGGAATTTTGATAGCAGCAACCTGCTGCAGGAATAAGACAATTTTTCTAACCACAACTTAGTTATAGTGCAAACGCACATAAGCTGATACCACTGCCAAGCCTAGAATGACCGATTTATAACTTTGATAAGTTTTATCAGATGTATCGCTCTGAGAAAGCATGCTTTTCCTTTTTGCAGTGTACCACAGCTGGCTGTTAAACTATTATTTGGTACAGAACAATTTCCTTTTCGTTAGACAAAATGTATGATATTGGACTTTCCTCCGACACTCTTGCCCTCACCCAGTAGCAATTCGTCTTGAGCAGTGGTCTAAAAAATGCACTATTTGCAGAACCATGTAAAACTTTTGAAGATTCAAAACTAATAAATAAAAATAACTACACTATTACTTTCTCATTTGTATGATATAATGTATACATGTATATACTGTTGAACATGTCTATCTCAAACCTGTTTATCTCAAAAACCTCTATATATGGAAATTTCTGAAATCTCCTACATTTATAACCTAAAGTCAATATATTTTCCATGTTCTCTAAAAAATTTCCTTCTAAACCTCTATATCTCGAATTTTGGATAGTGTAAAAAAAAAATGGATGCCTAATGATCACCCTTCTTCAAGAACAGAAAAATTCCACCACCCTGTGCAAATGAAGAAAAGTCCCATGGCCCTGAAGGATAACATCTAGATTAACACAAGAAGTAGGACAGGTTGGGGAGGAGGGCGTTTCTTGGAAATCTAGAATGTCACTATCGCTGTCCACTATCGCTCAGTTGCGACAACAGAGGAGCACACAATGACTCTGACAGTAAGTGAGGCATTAATTGATGGATAAAGAATGACCATAGAAGTGTATAAGGTGGGCGTAACCACATGGGGCCATTTTCCACACTTGTATGGTCAGACTCTGAACCACACTGTGTTCAGAACTCTGGGAGGAAAAATTCATTTCATTCTGTTCTTTTTTTTCTTAAGCATTATAGATTTGATTTCAAACACATTTAGTGTGGCAAGAGTTAAAAAAAAAATGAATGTTCTATCCGTTGATGAAGAATATGAGAAATATAGTAGTATTTGTGTTGTAACCTACAGTTGAAAGCTAAGCAAAACTTATGAAAGTCTTGAGAGGGAAGGGGGGGGGGCTACAACGAAATTTCTTTTGAACTTTTAAATGATGCTTTTATAAGTTTGTCAAGCAGTGTTTCCAAAGATTTAGTGCTATACTTCAATAATTAATGTGCAATATTTTCAAATTTCAATAATTCGCTTGAAGATGATGAATCCTGCGCATCAAATTGAAAAGTTGAACTTTAACAACTACAGTAACTGGTCTGCCGGCATTAAGTATATCCTAATTAAAAAAAAGATAGTTGGGATTTAGTGTGCAGTAAAGAAATAAAACCAGTAGGGGATGTGAAATCTGGTGTTACTCAAAAGGATGTAAAAGAATTTGAAGATAAAAACTGCAAAGCACTCCTGGCTATTTACCTTAGCATTGAGCCTGATATTCGGAAAATCATTGAAGAGTTTGACAATGCTAATGAAGCTTGGGAAAGAATTAAAATGCACTTTAGACCAGACAACCGTTTAACACATACAAGTCAATTTTCGGAATTGTGCTCATGTAAAATCAAGCCTGGTGAAAGTATAGACATGTACGCTTCTAGGTTAAGAAGAATTGATAACCAGTTTAATGCAATTAATCAACGCTTACCAGAAATTTATCTAGATTTACAACTTTTATGTTTTTTACCACCCGATTTTGACAGTATGGTACAGACAATCTTAAGATGGAATAGTGATATGTTTATTTTTAAAGATATCATTATCGAGCTTATCGCTGAAGAATCCTGCTTAAGTCTGTAATGCTGACAGAACAACCGAAGAGGTATATACGATTCATCAAATAAAGTTCAAGAAACAACAAAATGTATGTGCTATGTCTAAGATATCGGGTCAAACCAGCCGTCAGTGTCACCTACGAAAGGCTACAGCCAAGCCTTCAATACATCTAGTGTTCCCTCTGACTGGTGCATCACCCAAAAGAGGAGTGAGAGACTTGTTTAGAAATCCAAGGTCCAGAAATCGACATAACAGGAGCCCTACCAATCATTTATTGTAGGAGCCAATCAATCACTTATTGTAGACAAAATATGTGCAATTTTTAGAAAACCTATTCAAAATGTTATGATCCAATGCTTCTTTTTTTTAAGTTATAACAAATTATATTACCAGATTTCATTTTACTTCAGTCATTTTAACATGGTGCTTAGATAAAACTAATTCATTACTTTTTTCCAAAAATTTTAAATTCTAATAAAAATTTTTAAAGAAAAATAATTTTGTTTAAATTGAGTTACCATTTAAAATGATATAAAATCTGATTTCATTTTCTTGAGCCATTTTCATCTGATGTGCCAGCAAAAATAAGATCATGGACAGACTGACAGTTCCCTGAAGGTTGATTAGGATTGTTATTTTATCCAAAATTATTGCCAGTCTTCTCTGTGTGTATTGAATAATTAAGACTTTATATATGTTTTCATTTGTCTGTTGAATTGATGTGTGAGATTATACCGCAGCATATCAAATCTTATATATTTTCTTAAATTTAGAAACAATATGTGAGCAGAAGAATTTATTAGTGAGTTTGTTTGGACTCTGCTGAAGTATCAATAAGAATGACCCATACTTTGTCTAGCTTAAATTTTATAGTTTAAACTTGTGAAGTTTAAGCTTAAAAATATCTGTTTATGCAAATCTATCAATTGAATTTTGCTAATTTCCTGTTTTATACTTGATCATTTTTCATCTGACCTCATGTGGTAAGGACTGTGTATTTCTTTAGAAAGTTATTTTTGTTAATGAGAAAAAAAGGCCTTTGAGAGTGAGTCATTTGTGTATAAAAAAAAGTCACTAAAGAAAGGTCTTTTGACTCAAATGTGTATTTATAAGAAAAATTTTTGTACTTAATGTAAATATTTTTTTCTGTTTTAGTGCCTAAGGGTAAAGTTGAATGTTTGTTTTCTGATAAAAATTTGAAAATAGAGAATAAGAAGTCTCAAGCAGGAAATTCATCATCATCTGTAAGCCTGCTAGATATATTTGTAACTTCTTTTATCTTATACTATTCTTACCATTGGTTCCCAACTCTTGATTTATGAAACCTTAAGAGTTTCCAAGGTGTATAAAGGGGTTCGTGAAAATAATATACTAGTACACACAGATTATACCACAAGTTTACCAGTTTTTTTTTTTTTTTTTTTTTTAAGAAGGGATCTGAAGGAACATAGGTTGGAAACCACTGGTTTAGGTCACTCTTAAAGTATTTCACATGATCTATAATTATAGTTTAATAATCTTGATTCTTAATGTAGAGCAAATATTATTTGTTTCACTAAATATCTTGGCTTAATCTCAAAACTGTATTTATAAGAAAAAATCATTAAATTGATATAACTTTTGTGATATATTCTGAAATTTCCAGTGCAAACTGTTATTTTTTATTTACTTAGTCAATTTTTTGAGTTTTGTTAACTCTAGGCATGGAACATAATGAATCTATAGTGAAAATTTATGTAAATTACAAATTGATATAGCATAGGAGATTTAATGACTTATCCTCATGCTATGCACTAAATAACAACAAAGCATTGAAACTTATCTGAATAAAATCTTTAATTAAACATGCTGTGTTGTGAAATATTTAGGTATAATTCCTAAAGCTACCAAGATCTGCCTTACAGTTTGCCCAACCAAATGAAAAATTAATTTTACTTAAATGTCTTCCCCCTACTCCATTTTTAAAAGTTTAATTTGAGAATACTCCTGCTTTTTTCTGATTTGTTGCTACTAGTAGGGTGTTCTGAACATCCCAATTTCTTAGCATCTTTTTTGAGTATGACAAAATTTTCCAAGATAGTTAAAATTATAAAATTTATTGTAAACAGATAAGCATGATAGTGGTATAAAGCTAATTTACAATATTTTCAATTTAATGTAATTTTGCATATTTTCAGAAAACATAGGCAAAACATGTGTTTCAGGAATACAGTAGATGCTCCTTATGTTATCACAGGTATTGCTATCAAATGCTTATTGTTATCAAAATCAACTAGCATTGGCTGCCTGTATTCATATTCATGTAAAATCAAATGCTTTGTGTGATCAACTTTTCAGTTAATATTACCATTTTTTTCACAGACCAATTCCGGAAAATATATTCTAGGAAAAAGAGTTTTATTAAGAAGCCAATTCAAAACATGACTTCAAGAAAAATTGTGTATTGCTTGTCTGTTGTTAAGCATGTGTCAATCAGCACATGTATTAAGACTTCATTGAGAAAAGCTATCCAATTGATGTTCGATAATGTTGAGATTAGGCATACACCATAATTCAGACTAATTTCAAAGACAGTATGACTATGAACAGTTTATTTATGAACTTTAAAAGAAGAACTGTATACAGAAAAAATTACTGACTTCTGATATGTTTTCTGCTTCAATATTCAATTTTATTATAGGTGCACTTCCATTTTAACAGTTTTCATTTCATCATAAGTAATAATTGGTGCTATCATTAAGTTTTTCTTCAATCTCATATTGTTATCAATAAAATATTATCACCAAAAACCTGATGTCTTGGGTTTATCACATTAAGCAGCATCTACTGTAGTTACTTTAATTAACAGTAAGGACAGTAGAAAGTATTTACGCTTTTCAAAATGTTCAGAAGAGATTGCATTCTTGTTTCAAACATATATGTATTTTTTAATGAATTCAAAAGCATTTAGTTTTTGTATATATTTTCAGAGGACAAACAGGACATTGTCCTTTTTTGATAGATCAATGTTCTTTTTACTACTTTCAGTCAATAATTGCAATAGTTTCTTGAAATCTTTCTGTTCATCTTTAGAATCAAAATGGTACCTTGTTGGGGTGATGGGAGTTGCTAATACTTTGTCGATAATGTTATGATTTCTGAAAATTGTTTTTAAAAATTGTAAAAGCTTTGCTTTTTTGTTAAAAAAAAAATGCTATATATTTGAAGAAATTAAAAGTAAAATTTATTTTAATATTTTTCTTTGCGCATTGGTTATTTTTATAGCTGCTCCCCTGCAGTAGGGCATAGCTTTAGAGCCAGCTTTAGCCTCAGCCATCAAAAAGAGAAACACCTGTTTCTCTTTTTGATGGCTGCTAATGTGTTCAAGTTTTTTAATTCTATTTTTAAAGAGGTTCTTGACGAGGGATTTTGGGTAGCCTGCATTTTTACATTGAGTTTTGATTAATTGAATTTCCTTTTTGAGGAGGATTTCGTCGGAGCAGATTGTAATGGCACGATTGACATAGGAACGGATGGCAGCAATTTTAAATTTGTAAGGGGTTTTTGAGTTGAAGTTTACAATTTCATTATTGTTTGTGGCCACGTTTATTTGAATTATTAAAAGTAAAATAAATTTTACTTTTAATAATTCAAATAAACCTGGCTGTTACATAGGAATGACTAAAAGGAAAATTAAAGAAAGAAAAAAGGAATATTTTAACAATATTAAGTTTAATAAACCCAGCACAGCTCTCTCTAAAATAGCCCAAGAACAACCCATTGAAATTAATTTTAATGAAATCAATAAACCCGCCGACTATAATAATATCAATTATGCACTAAAAATGGAGGCACTTCAGATGGCTACAGATAACTACAGATGGCGCGGTTAATGACATGACGCATGCACAGATCTATCCAGGATCGGGCGAGGCAGTGAGGAAGAGATCAGTGCAAGCAAGAAATGACGAAGGCTGAAGAAGGTGGTGGCATGCCACTTAAAGCTGCTACCGAAGGATTTTATTGTCTAGTTTTTAACCTTTTAAAGTTTTAAAGCAAGTCCTTCCTACTACTTTTACTCAAAAATAGTTTTAGACTTTAATTATGTCATATGTTTTGACATTAATTTGTCATATGTTAATATGACATGTTTTAGATTGTCATATTAAATTTTTAAAAGCAGTATGTTACTTATACAAATGTTGCTTTCATTTCAAGTTATTTCCTTTTTTTCTTTCTAATTAAATAGTATATCACACTATATTGAATGTTATGAATAAGCTTTTTCTGATAATTATTTATAACTATTGTTGCTAACTTATATATCTTTTAATACCTTTTTTTTCCTAATTTTTTCTATTTTAGAGTTATTCAGATATTGATATACTTGAACTAGAGAGTATTGCTAATGAAATTGTAGCATTCGTTCTGGATTCTGAAGTTGATGTTGAATGCCTAAGGAAAGCCCTGTACTGCCAAGTAAGTTTGATTTTGAGTTTCAAATATAATGAATAAGATTTATTTTATTTTATTTATGTTGCTCCTGAAAATGTAAAGTAGTCATTTTATGCATAAATTTTTCTTTAATTTGATATATTTTTAGGTTGAAAGAGCTAAAGTTCGTAAAAAAGGATATGAATCATTGTTATCATTAGTGAAGAGAGATTACCTTATTTCTTCTGTGAAATATTCGCTTTTAAGTGGCTGGTTATCTTTGCTTGATATTGGGAATAAGAGAATGTATGTTTTCATTCAATATTTTAGCAGTATATGTAATTTTATTTCTAATTCTTTTGTTGGTCATTTAAATTCTTACCTCTAATTTGTGTTTATAATTTGTATAAGTTATTAGATCTTATTTTACAGTTAATAACAAATTTTAATTTATGTCACAATGATTAGTGTAACTAAAATAATAATATTTGGATTATAGACTTATGGGTCATTCTCAGAAACTGTTATAAATTATGTTCTTTGCATCAAATGGCATTCAATTTTTTTCTTATAATATCATCTTAAATCTTTTGAAAAGGAAAGTCTTAACATATTATTTTGTTTGTTTTAAAACTAAAAACTATTAAAGCCAGTTTGTAGTTATAGAAAATTACTAGCTAAAAAATCTACTTAAATAAATACTATTCATAAAAATATCCAATTTACCTATGAAAAAGGAAATAATCAAACTCTTAATTATCTTGATGTCAAAATAATCAGAAATAAATTAAATGAAATAATAACCACCGTATACAGAAAACCTACATGCAATAACAAAATAGTAATTTTCAACACCAATGAAGTACAAAATTGCTGCGCATATTGACAAAGTCATCAAAACTTGTTCTAGCAAACATTTTCTCAAAACAAAGATAAACTTCATTAAAAATCAATGCAAAACTGCAGGTTAGCCTATTGAAATAATCAACAAAATCTATAAAGAAAGAATGAAGGGAAAAAGAAAATGCCCCAAAACAAAAACAAACCTTCACTATGCCATCTCATATTGTAGAGGTATTGCAAATAAAGTTTCATTGCAGCTTCAAAGAAAGGAATCTATATACCCATAAAACCCAATAGAAATATTTTCACTAAAATAAGAATCGATAAAGATATATTTGACAGAGAAGAAATTGCAGGAATATATAAAATAAACATAAAATATAAAGAAACAGAAACCCCATCATGCTACATAGGTATAACAAAGAAAAATCAGTTTGGGAAAATGACTTAATTTGGAAATACCTAGCACAACTCTTTCATGCTTAGCTCCGAATACCCCTATCTCAATAGATTAAAAAAAACCTGTCTAATTACAAAAGACATTCCAGTTATAAAAGGAGGGCAATTGAAATTTTAACTGATAACAAGGCTGTAAATGATACTGCATATGCTCAAATAGACGAGGGGTGTCAAAAGTTTTTATGAAATGAACAGATCAGGACAGTACCGAATATGAAGGCCATCTGATATGTGTGCCAAAAGTGCTCAAATGCGGTATGATAAAGGTATATTTATGGGGGGGGGGTTGGAACTTTAATAGTGGAAACACTGCTGTAAAAACGCTACCCAACAAAACCAAAGAATGTCGCATATACCACATGCGAGATACATACTTACACTACCTCTCAGCAAAAAGACTCATCCTTCCTATGTCATGCGCATGCAGAGTGACGTGAAGAACTGATCCTTGTATTAGCTTGCGGTCTAAAGTAAGTGTTGTCAGGATGTTTTCAAAACAAGAACAATGAAGTTGGATAAAAATTGAATGTGCCAGAGGTCGTACAGCACGACAATGTCATCTAAGGCTTCAAGAGGCTTGCGGGAATCTGCATTGCCTTACAGAACTGTAGCAAGATGGGTAAAAGCCTTCAATGAAGGATGGCAAAATGTGGCAGACATGTATTATCCGGGTCGTCCTAGTGTCAGCGAAGCAAAAGTGCATACTGTTGCTACACTAATGGACTGTGATCAACACCAAAGGATTCGTGAGCTGGCCCGACAAACAGGATTTTCACATACAACTGTGCTGCACATTCTGAAGGAACACCTGGGCATGAGAAAAATTGCTTCATGATGGGTTTCATATCATACGCAGAAATTATCACGATACGCTGCTGCTCAAACCCACCTGGAGCACTATGAGCGTGAAGGAGAGGCTTTTTTATGCCATATCATTATGCTAGATGAGACTTGGACCAGATCGTATTAGCCAGAACTGAAGCACCAATAAAACAAATGGCGTCATTATGGGACACCACAATGTTCGAAATTTTGTCAGAACCCCAGCAATGTGAAAGTTATGATGATTTTCGTGTACGACTTTGGTGGTGTCATCCTAACGCATACAGTTTCCCCACAGCAGACCGTCAATGCACAGTATTACTGCTCATTTTTGGAGCACCATCTCAAACTAGCTTTGAGAAAAAACGGGACAGTGCTCGGCCGCATGCAGCGCAATCTGTGGCTGATTTGCTTGATCGATGGCACTGGGAAGTGCTTTACCATCCACCGTACTCCCCAGATCTAAGCCCTTGTGACTTAATTCCTAAGATGAAGGAACCACTTCGTGGCATTCGCTTCAAAACTGTTCCAGAGATTCTTGTGGCAATAGACCATTCCATTCGAACTATCAACTGAACATCCAGTTGTGGTACCACTGTACTAATTAATTCTAATTTTCTTTGTTAATACACTGTTGCAATCATTCAGAAACCATCCATCTTCTGCAGAGCCTCATCTAAAGCAATGTTCGCTGAACGGTTGTTTGGAATGCACTTGTGGTCAGTCCATCTGTTTTGGTTCTTTCCTGTTTCGATCCTGTAAATATTTCTATTCATCTCTTTTGATACAGATATCCCAGTCCATTTCTTACTTTTTTCTTATTACAGTTGGTATGTATTAATGGCCCTAAATTTGTAAAATAATTTTGTGTTTATGTATTAATGGTGGTTGGTGGTTGTGGCAACGCTACACTAGGGCGATCTGCCAAAGGGGGGGTGCCTTGGTAGGAGGACTTTCAAAGGGGTTCTAACGCGTATTCACATTACATCTGGAGAAAACCTACCAAAACTCCAGACCGTTAGATCGATAGCCGCGCGATGGGACCCGAACCCAGGACCTTCACACTTCGGCCATCTACCATTTCCAGTGGCATAACCACTGTGCCATGGTGAGGCTATGTATTACTGGTGATGACGTGACATAATGTTGCATTGCGGAAATAAAATTCAGAAAGTCTAAATGCCTATAGCCTTGAAAAAAATAATTATAAACCAACTAAATAATAATAATAATAATATTGAAAGGCTGGTATCAGACTGATCTCCTCCCTCACCCCCCCCCCCCCCCAAGAAAATAGATAAGAAGCTTACATGACACATTTCTCTCGGAATGGAGACGATTCAAAGTTTATATGGCTGGGATCTCCTGCAGAGAAATTTTATTCAGGAATCAGACCAGGACACACTTGGGAGCTTTGTTTCTTTCTTCCTAGAACAACTACATCAATTGTACTTGATTTCACCACTGGTAGCAGTGGCATGTCTTTTCAAGTTTTCTGGCAATAGGTGGCAATCCAGTATAGGTGCAATGTTTTTCTGTAGAAAACTTCTCAAGCTGTCATTGATGAGCTAACTTAAATGCCTAAAAGGGAGAAAAGCATCAGCACCTGGGTTTCATCTGTTTGTCCAGTCTGTCTCCTTCTCATATCTCCTCTATCTCGTAGTTTTTTTTGTCTCATGTGCTATATACAGAGAAAATTGTCTACATTCATTGACACTGACAGTGTTGATTAGTTTTCATTTTTAGAGTCTGAAATTTCTGTACTATTTTAAGAGAAATGAACGAAATATTATCAGACAGATCTCTTCCAAAGTTTTCGTTTAATGGATATGCTTCTTGTTTTTATAAATATGATTGGTCTGGAATTATCAAATTCCAGAGATGTGGCAAACGAGATTCTGATAGCTGCAAAGTGCGGATTGATATTTATGTAAGTACAATTGAAGTGCTTAAGCAAATTAATACTTACTCACATGGAAGTGATGCAACTGAAGTACAAGTATTAAAACATAGAGCATAAACTACCCAAGGAACACCAGTTGTAATTTTAAACTATGCATATGAAAATTTGCCTTTATCTGTAAAAAGGAAAATGCCAAATTCTTAAGTGCTGAAGAAAATAATTCAAAGGAAATGTGTATAGGTAGCCCATTATCCTGCTCAACCCGAAAATATTAAAGATTTGGCTATACCTACAAATTATTCACAATATAAAAATGAAAACATTTTTTGCTCTTTGATTCGGAACAAGGTGATGCAAAAAGATGTTTTATATTTGGCAGAGGAAACCATGAAAATTAATCACACGCCTTGAAAAAAATTTATATGGATGGTTCTTTCAGAATTACACCAAAACCTTTTACCCAAGTATTCATTATAATGGCTGAACGAAATAAATTTGTGTTCCCAGTATTGTACGCCTTATTACCTGAAAAGACTGAAGACACATACATAAAACTGTTGAATGTGGTGATACAAATTTAACCACAGTTTACACCTGATTGGATTTCTCTGGACTTAGAAATTGCAGAAATAAATGCAGTTTGTCGGGTATTTTCAAGTGCAGCAATAAAATGCTGTTTTTTTCATGTTGTAAAAAATATGAAAAAGAAACTTTCAGTAGAAGCGTAAATATTGTTAATATTGCTCTCTTTCTGCATCTCTCCATGTATGGTTTCACACTTCTTTTGAACACTTTTTATATACTGTATTGGCCCTAATATAATGTGGTCTCGAATATAACATTACCCCAAAATTTTTCATCGAGATAATTAGAAAAATCCTGTATTTGGGCCTCGAATTTAATGCGAGTCAGGTTTTTAATGGGGAATGATTAGTCAAAAAATACTGCTTTATATTCGGGCCAATATGGTAGTATCTACTGCTGGAATTGCTATGTGCTTTCTCTAATTAATTATTCATGATGTGCTAGTCACATTCATGTGATGACTAGACAGTGTGTGTGTGTGTATGTGTATACATACAGTGAAATACGTTTAACATGAAAATGGTTCACATGAAAAATCAGTGTACACAAGATGACACAATGGTCCAGACCGCAAAATATGTAATTTAATACATTTTTTCCTTTATCACAAAACAAAAATAGTCTAACATGAAAAAAAGTCTGTTTTTAATCTTCAGTGGCATGTTTGTGACAAGTTGCTAGAATGTATTTATGGAATTGTTTGAAATCTGGGAACCAGTTTCTTTTCCTTTGGTCATCGTAGAAGTATAAATAGTATTATCCACATGGGAGGTATCATACAGGACTGTAGAATACACAAGAGCTGGGTCATTCCTTTGAAGAATCACCCTCCGCCGTGGAGCTACTTTTTCCCACGTTAAGAGCCTCTGTGACGTCACTGCACTCCCGCTTCTGGCCTTTCCGGTTTGGTTAACAAGACGGTTGACACAGATAGCTTTACGTCATTTGACTTAGTTCATTCTCTTTTTTGTTGTGGTCAGTAAAAAAATATAGCTTAATTTAATTTCTTCGTGTTAAAATGCCTTCTTGTGCAGTTGCGACGTGCACTAATACGTACTGCAATTCAAAGAATAAAAATATTATATTTCACCAATTTCCACTAAAGAAATCTGATGTAATGAAAGAATGGGTGCATAGATGCCGAAGAAATGATGCTTTGAATTCCAAATATGCTCGTGTCTGCAGTGAACATTTTCAACTAAGTGATTACATGGATGATATGTAAAACAGATTATTGGGACCGCCCATGAAAAGAAAGTTAAAGGACACTTCTGTTCCTAGCATTAATTTACCAGCACGAGTTTTGATGAGCAAAATACTGACAGATCTGAGAGACAGAAGAAAAGAAAAATTTTGCAAGAAGCAAAAGAGAGGCTGCAAAATTTAAGCCCCCTGAAAAAGCAAAATGGTGAAACTAATGCAGTCACAATACATTGTCATATGGAAGAAAATGATAGCTTGGATGAAGGCAGAAATTATTGTAATAATTGTGATAGTCTAAAAGGCGATATCAAAAATTTAAAATTGCAGTTAACAAGTGTTAAAAGTAAGCTTAAAATATTAAAAAATGCAAATTGCTATGGTTTTAGAATAATGAATCAAAAATTAAAAAGGAATGTTCTATGCAAAAACATCTCAGTATCTGAACTTAGAAGACTAAAGAGAGAAAACTGTAATTTGAAAAATACGATCAAAAATCTAAGTCAATTAAAAGAAAGCGTAAGCCGTATTTTTAGCAAATCACAAATTAATACGCTTCAAGGAAAAAAGAAAATTAGATGGCTACCAGAAGATTAATCAAAATGTATTGTTTTGAGAGCATTATCTTCAAAATCTTATGAATTCTGGAGAGAAAAACTGGGTGTACCATTTTCAAGTTCCAGGACTTTAAAAAGATGGTCCTCCAAATTTACGTGCTCGCAAGGTATTATGTATGATGTTTTGCTTCTCATGAAAAAGAACTGTGAGATCGCAAATGAGAGAGACAAATTGTGTGTTTTAAGTTTCGATGAAATTCACATAGATTCCAGACTATGCTATGACATAAAATTAGACAAAATACTGGGCCCTTTTAAAAAAGTTCAGTTTGTTTTGGTAAGGGGCTTAATATCATCGTGGAAGCAGCCTGTATATTTTGATTTTGATAGGCATATGAACACAGAACTTTTATTTTCCATCATTCAAAGTATCGAATCTATCGGAATTGAAGTAAAAGCAGTAGTTTCAGATCTCGGAGGAAGTCAAACGTTGTGGAAGGAATTAAAAATTTCAGAGGAAAATGTCTCTTTCTGCAGCCTGTCAAATTCATCTTCGAAAATATGGGTGTTTGCTGATATGCCTCATTGCATAAAATTATTAAGAAACCACTTTATAGATAAGGGTTTTATATTAAGTGATGGAACTAAAATTGACGCAGATATTGTAAAGAAGTTTTAGATAAAGGTAATGGTGAAATAAAATTGTGTCACAAACTAAAACCACAATTCCTTACTCTGAAAGGGAATGAAAGGCAAAAAGTTGGGCCGGCAAAAACTTTGTTTTCTGCAACAACTGCAATGGCAATTCGTCACTGCACTGGGAATATAAAAGCGTCAGATTTCTGCTTTTTGGTGGGTAGCTATTTTGATATCATGAACAGTAAATTTCCTGAGCCCCCAAGTGGAAAACCCATGAAAGCCGCTTATGGACTGAATAAATATTATAGTGAGCAAAATCATATTTTAAATCAAATGAAAAATGGATTTTCCGAAATTCGAGTTCATGGGAGAAGAACATTACTACCAATTCAAAAAGGAATAATTGTATCAATAAATTCTCTTGTTGGACTTCATGAATCACTTAAGTCTAATAATATCGCATATATTCTTACATCAAGATTAACCCAAGACGTTTTGGAAAGTTTGTTTAGCCAAATCAGAGGTCTTGGCCATTTTAATGACCACCCTTCCCCTTCAGAAGTGATCCTGAGGTTAAAAAGATTGCTCTTGGCGAACAAACTTCCAAACTTGTCATGTAAAGTAAATCAGGAAGAGTATAATGAAAGCGGTGGATATCTCACAAAAGAAATTTTACAGAATGCTTTTGATCGTAATGAAAAATCAGACCACGATGACATTTCTTGCAGTGAGCTAGAAAATATAGTCTTTGAAGATTTAGAAGATGACTCAACATTTTCATCGGAAATAAGTGAAACGGATGTACCAAATTTGGAAAACAATGAAGGAGAAGCGTTAGCATTTATTGCTGGTTTTATAGCATATAAAATTAGAAAAAAATACAATGACTCATCATTAGGGGAATTTACAAAAATTTAAAAGAAATACCGCCACATGCTAACTGGATTGCCCTATTATCTGCTGGAGGTCTTACAGCACCTACTGCTGAATGGATGGAAACTGTCAAAAAAATGGACTCTATATTTCGCCAATATCATGGAAATAACTTCCGTAAGGGAAGAGGTGTAATTAAAAATTTGGAAATAGAACTCCAGACATGTTTCCCATTAGTTCAGAAAACCGCTGTCCACTTATTTGCTCGATTAAGAACTTTTATACGAATTGGGCATCTTAACAGAGCATCATTAATGTGTAAAAGGAAAGCAAAACAAAAAGCTGACAAATGGATTAAATAATTAAATAGACGAATAGCTTTGGTAAGATTGTTATTTATTTATTTATTTCTCTAAAAATAACATTCTCTATCCTAATTTTAAGAAGGCTGTTATTTAAAATAATTTTATTTAGACTTTAATTTCAGCATTAGTGATACTAAAACATTCCTATAGTCTGAGTAAAATGAGTTATTTGTAAATTTAGTGTTTTATGAAGAATGGCATGCCAACAATTCTTTATGAACTCGCTCTACACCATCTAATCTATTATATATATATATATATATATATACACTTAGATATAATCTAGTGTAAAACTACAGTAAAAACTTGTATTTAAGCATTATAGTGTAAAAATTGATTCCTGATTGTATATATCCTGTATATGAAATATTTAAATTTGTTTAAAGTTATTTTAACTGAAGAATATATTTCTTTCCACAATTATTTTTACTGTTAAAAATTTTAGTTTGCTTCCTGATAATATGACCATGTTTAGTTAATTGTTACTGATATATTTACTTTCGAAGAGAACAAAATATCGCGCTATATGTTCTCCCTCTTTCTGAGAGCGGGAGCGCGACTACGTCATCATATATATATATATACACACACATACACACACACACACACACACACACACAAGTAACATGTAATATAATGCAGTTGTCATAATTCATAGGTCTTGTTTTTTTATTCAAATGTTTTTATTATTTCAATTTGGATTGACTCAGAAATACAATGTTTTTGAATCTTTTGTTTAACTACTTTGATCTATTATGAGCTATATTGTTATTTTAATTCACAGATGTCTTCCCCACTGTTTGGATAACATAAGTGTAATATCACCTTATGAACGTGCAATGTTAGAAGTTCAGTGTGTTTCTTTTCTGACTTGGGCTATCAATGAATTGAGGGCTAGTGTTCTTAAGATGGATTTCCAGAATTCACGCTTGAATAATAAAGCTCAAGAACTATGTGGAACAAAGCAAAAGTATGCATTCTTGTATGGCAGAGACTTGGATGTTAAAAATCCTGAATTGGCTTTTGAATTGTTACAGCTGATACGGTTTCCCCTCATATTTATTGGATTGCTATTTGGAGACCATAGAGCTTATGAAATCAGTCTGCTATCAAGCTCTGGTGTTTTTGCTTTAATGCAAACTGTATTGAGACTATTAGGTAAAATATATTTTTAGTGAATTTTATGACTTTTCTCTTTTAAGTTTTTTAAAAGTACTACATTAATTTTATAAACCTTGTGTTTTATTAATTCTGTTTTGTGGCTTTTCTTTGAAATGATATATGATGTACAATTTGAATTATTTTCTTTCTTTAGCTTGAATTTTTTTTGTGCGTGATTAAGTTGATTATTCTTTTGGGGGAGGGGGAGAGCTTTAACTACAATTTTAAAACTATTAACTTTACTAAAACAATTTGAAAATGTTTGAATAAATGTATGATTAAAAATATTCGTTATTGTTTCCATTTAAAAAGGGCCAAATCCAAATATAACTTCTGATGAACAAAATGTTCAAATGTATGCTGTACTTGAAGAAAATTTCAAGAAAAGCAAAAGCCAGGCTCCATTAAGTGGACCAGAGCTTGCCGCAGCGATGAAAATTGGAACACGGGTTGTCAAAGGAGTTGATTGGAAGTGGGGTGATCAAGTAAGTTAAAGAATTTTTAAATTAAATTATTTGTTCATAGATGTTGTAACATGCAATTTTTTAATATTAGCCATTTGAGTGTGTCATTGAAGACAATGAATGGCTTCACATTACCAGACTTCCCAGGAAATTCAAGACTACTCAAGGTGTGATGTGCAGAAGATATATGAAGTGCTAAGAATAAATTAATGGTTGTTCTTGATATAAAGCTTTAATTAATTTAATTTCTTTATTCAATTTGAGTTGATTTATACTGTCTTCATGCATTTATTACATATGGGTTATTCAGGACTTCAGTGCAAAGACATAATATGTTAAAAAAGTTAAAATATAAACAGTTAAAACATAAATAGTTAAAATATATATAACGGAAAAGCTAAATAAAATCTCAGCAACATCAGTTTCGTAGCCCCTCCTGTTTGTAGTGAGTGATTCCAGTATGCTATTGGTTCATTGTTCATGTAATCCTCTGCATTAAAAGTGACACACCTTCCCTACAAGACAATAAAATTTAGTCGTCATTACACTATGATTCTCTTTTGTGTGTAGTGAAACACAGAAACCATGTGTGCAGAATTCGTGGGCATAGTATGCGATCATAGTGCAATTTTATATGAGTTGTATGTATAATTTTATTCCAGATATTTATCCATTATATTAGTGACTTGAAAAATAAAATCTTTCTCAATTTTATTGAAGTGAAGTGTAAAATAATAAAAAATATACCTGGGGAGATTTGAGTAAGCTTCTTTCAAATAAAATTTACATAAGTGCTCTACTTGTACAGGTAATGTATGCAAGACAAAGTGAAAAAAACTCTTCATTTTCAGAAATTTTTGTACATATGTTTATATCCATTAATATTTACAAACTATTACCAGAACTAGTTTCCACTGTTTTATTTCAGGAAGAATAATATTTTGAGTAGTTAAATAAAATGTAAAAAAATACACACAAGTAAAATAAACTTTAACAAATAAATATTTGGGAGACAGGAAGGCTCTCAATTGAAATATTCACCCCCCCCCAAAAGTCACGGTTTTGCTATTTAAGAGCAAGAATCTCAGAGAGTGACACACCTGTAATTCATGCCATCTGAGATTTTCACCAAAAAAGTCCCCAGTTGTTATTCATCTTATTAACATAGCAAATCCAGAATATTTCATTCCAAAGTTGAGTTGTTTATTTTTTATGACCCTCTGAAAAAGGCTGTGCAACACATAAAAATGAGCATTTTTCTCAGACGTGGAAAGTTCTATGGTCAAAAACTTTTTGCAGGAACAACTTGCCATGAAATTTTTTGCATATCTGGAATGTTAGAGGATTGAACTTTATGAAATATATTAGAAATGTTGTTCAGAGGAACAAAACATCATAAGGCCTATCATACTCTGCTTACCAGTTTTAAACTTAGAAATAGAAAATAGTCAAAATAGACTAAAATCAATTTATTAAGAGATAAATAATCATAGTTACATTTTACAAGTTTTACATTAATCATCAACTTACGGTCACATGAGCGTACATTATAAAGAATTAAACATTACTAAGCATTGAAGCTAAATTTGGATAGTAAAGTTAGAAACAAAGTTTTAAATTTATATTTTAAAAAGGATTACATAACTAATTTTACAGGCTGATAGCGCAGCCAAAAAGATTCTATTTCAATCATTTTACTTAAAAGAAAGCCTGCAATTCGCAGTATAAAAATAAAATTAATTTAAAAGCGGTGTTCGCTTCATGCTGACTGGCTGAACTTCGTCTTGTGCTCTCCACAAACTGCTAAGATCAAGAACTTTTATCGGAAAAATTTGCATATGACTATTATTTGTAGAAAGAATGACATGCATGCTAAATTAGTGCTAAAAGGAAATTAAACTCGACAAGAAGTGTAACGACCTCTCAACTTCACTGATAAAGATTGTTTTGATTTGAAAATTAATGCTCATGCGGTCATTTACATAAAACAGATTGCTGCTTTGACAGTACAGCTCACAAGCCTGTTTATGGCGATGGGAGAACGGATTTGAATTTTAAAACTTCAGAAAAGGTTTATTTATTCAAACTTTAGTTTAATTTTATTTTAGCTATTAAAATATTAAACAAAGTTTAAGTTGTGGCAACAACAACAGAGTTTAAGAATAGCAGCACGAGCAGCACCACGCTCGTGCTGCTGTTCTATTTCTTACTTCTCTCTAAAAATTTCATCTGAGATGTTGCATTTTTATTTCTGTGTCAGAGATTTTATGTACACCTAATAAAGTTATTCTTTAAATTTAATGTGGTATTTTATGTTAATGAGCACCCCATAAAATGGTGACCCGTGTACATTGATTATTTTTAAGGAAGGAATCTTTTCTTCAAGTTGGACTTCTCCGTTTGAATATTCAGCCAACTATTTAATTCACTGTAATCTCTGCTGTAGTAAGATCTTTTTAACTTACTACAGCAAATACTACCTAACTTACTACAGCACATACATCGTCTAAATGCAAAAATTGTTTTATTTTACTTTTAAGCGAACAGAGATGACATTTTTGAATTGAATACTACAGGACTTTATGCTTATTTACATTATTTAATATGGCATTGTCTGGCACAGCAGTTGCAGCCTCTGAATTGGCACACGTCGCCGTTAAACCTTCGCCATTTTGGCAGAAAGATCCGGAAACATGGTTCCTTCAACTCGAAGCTCAATTCAGTTTAGGTTCTATCACAAATGATGAAACCAAGCTTTATACAGCAATTTCTGCAATTGATACTAGTGTATTACAATCTGTCCGCAATATTATTTCGAATCCCCCGACTGAACAGAAATATGACAATATTCGCAAAAATTGAAACAGAAATTTACCACCGCCATTCCTTACTGCAGGGGAGCCGCATTAAAAATAACAAATGAAGCCGCTAAGAAAAACATCAAAATACCAATAAAACCTAATCAAACTATTTTCAAATGTATTCGCAATGATAAAGACCCTATTGACCCTAATGAAACCTCTGGCATTTATAAAATAAACTTTACATATAATAATTCAAGTAAATCAGGATGCTACATTGGTATGACTAAAAGAAAAATTGAAGACAGAAAAAGGGAACACCACAATGATATTAAATTCAATAAACCCAGTACTGCCCTTTCTAAAATAGCCGAAGAACGCCCCATAGAAATCAATTTTATTAATAGCCAAAAACTCGCCTATTACAAAAATAACTATTATGCCCTCAACATAGAAGCATTACAGATTATAACCACAGGTGGCACTGTAAATGACATGATACATGCGCAAATCGATCCGGAATGGAACAAAGTTCTGAGGAAGAGAGCAGAGCATTTTGAAGCTAAGGCTGAAGAAGGGTGTGGCCGCCTCTGAAAGTGCTTCCTGTTGGATTGTGTTTTTAACCTTTTAAATATTTTAATACAGTCCGTCCTTTTCTTTTAAATTATATTTAAACATTTTATCTTTTGTTACTGGCTTGGTTAACAAATCTGCTATGTTTCAATTACCTTGAACTTTTTTAATAATTTAAAACATCCATCATTTGAAAGTTCTTTTACAAAATGGAATCTCATATCAATGTGTTTATTTCTAGCATTCTGAAGTTAATTTTTACAGTAATAAATAACACTTTTAGAGTCATTGAACATAATAGGTTTTTCTATTTTAATTTTTAAAATATCTGCACTTTCTTCATAAATGTTACATAACCATAGTAATTCTTTACAAGATTCAGATATAGAAATGTATTCAGCCTCCATCGTTGATAATGCGACACATTTTTGTTTTCTTGTTTTCCAAAAAATTGGTATATTTTTGAAAAAATTATAAAACCAGAGAAGGATCACCTACTCTCACGATCAGAGACCCATGAAGCGTCAGTAAAGGTATTTAAATGCTTCGTGTTGTCTATTGTCAAGGGTATGAATTTTCTTCAATTGAAATTACATAGTTGAAAACTTGACATAACAGTTGCCAGTGAGTTAAATTCTTGCGAGAATTATATTGAGCCAACATAGTCACTGCAAATAAAATATCTAGTCGGGATCGAGTTGCTAAAAACAATAATGATAGGATCATCTGTCTATACGGGCAGGCCTGTCGAGAGGGGGGGAAAAGAGGGGGATTCCCCACAGGCCCGTGTTTTCTGGGGGCCCGGGCTAAACTTAAAAAAAAATTTCTGTATAAACAGAAATAGAATTCGCGAAAACCAACACCGACTGGAATAAGCAAAGACAAGACGAGGTCCTAAATGAAACTGGATTGCTGACGACACTTCGAATTCTGTTCCCAGAGTGCCTGGGCTCTAGGCCCTCAACTCCGCTCATAATAATTATATTAACAAGGGAATATAGTTCAATAATTCTGAGCAGAAAAAATTTAAAATATATACTACATACAATAAGAAAAAAAAAAGGGGGGGGGAGTAATGAGAATACATGTACAATCGTGTCTGAAAAATTGGATACTTGAGATACACATAAATACAATAAAGTAAACATGATATATAAAAAACAGCAGTTACCGTATTTTCCGGCAGAAGCGCCACGGCGCTTCTGAGAAAAAAGCATTTTTTTTTTTTAATCTGCGGCACTTCTAATGCAGCGTCGCTTATGGCGAAACAATTTTTTCAATGTAGAATCGACATTCGCCAAGTTTTTATTTATTTATTATTGTTTTTTAATTACTTTTGGTGGGATAAATGAGCTGTTCTTTTATAGCAAGAAATGATGCACCCTTCTGTCCATTCCAAGGCAGTCCTCATTAAAGATCACACAGCAAAAACCTGCCTCCTCTTTCGGTTTTTTAAGTCAACTTCCGGTCTTCCGGCTAGAAGATAAAATTTTCTGCTGGATTTTTACGAACTAATGCATAAGTGTTGTTATATATATATGCACATTTCCAACTGCAAGAGAGTATCAACAATACCATTAATCGCGATGATAGGGGGGGGGGAGAAAGAAAGAAAACGCTAACATATTTCACCACTGCGGTGGCAGAAGAAAAGAAAAATAAACATCCGTTCAGCTCAGAGCGGAAGCGCTTATCACCAGCTGATTAACAGGGAAAGGCAGGGGGGAGAACAAAATATGCTTTCTTTTTTACAATATTAATAAACAATTTACTATCCTAAGAGAGATATGTTTGTGAAGAAAAATGTGTAATTTAAGCAAATAAGCATGGAGCAGAAACTCAAATGCATCAATCACTTAAGAGACACAGAAGGAATACTAAATGTCATGTTTTCATTTCTAAAATAAATAAATTACGACACAGGCACCTAGAAGGTGCTCTCTTTTATTTGCACAGACAGCAAAACATATTGTATTCTATCAATGTAGGAAAATGGCGTGGACGACGATGTGTTGCGGTTATTTATAACCGACAGCGAGGAGAGGGATTTCGAGGGATTTTAGCTTTAGATATATTGTTTATTTTTTTATTATTATTATATTAATTTGATAATAAATTTATTACAATAATACAAAAATTTTCAATTCATTATTTTGCTGTATGGTTAAACTCACTGTTGTACATTCATCTGCTGCTGTTATATTTGAAATCTGCCAAATTGTGAGTACAAAATGTTTCTTTTTTTAAATTGTTTTTGTATGGGAAAAAATACTTAAGTGCCTAAGGTATTTAGATCCTTCTCTTACTTATTCATATTTAAAATATTGTATATTTTCATACAGTTAAATAAGTTGTACGCACAGGCTATAAATTACGGTGCGGAGCTTACGTCGGTGCGGCGCTTACGATGATTCTTTTTTTTTTCAGCGATTTTACTATGATGCGGCGCTTACAATGGAGCAGCGCTTATGCCGAAAAATATGGTAATTCGAAAGGAGTTACAATTGTAAACAATTGTAGTTCTGGGTAATAAAGTAATCTTGAATTTTTTTTTCTTAGCTGAATGTGCTAGACATACAATTAATTTTTATTTTCATAATTTTTTTTATATATAAAAATACATTGGGACATGAGAAATACTTAAAAAACACTAATCTAGTTGAATCGCAAAAAGTAAACACAGAGAGATTCTGAAAGGGGAGGAGGTCCTCGACCAATCAGGGAGATCATAACAAAGTTACCGGAGTCAAATTCCATTTTTTAATAAAGTTTTTAATAACTCTAGGATTAGGAGAAGAAACATGAATCTGGGATAATACTAGTATTATAGTAAAAAAGAAAAAATTAAAATTGTTTAAATGGACGTCAGTATGCTCTTTTATTTATTTATATTTTTTTGGAGGGAAGGGGGTAAATGCACCATCCTTTGTGCTCTCATATGCAGGGAATCACCATGACAACTCCAGGCCGGCAGGTACTAACTTGATAATTTCCAAGCGTGGGAAAATTCATTCATCCCCAAAATGTTCTTGTAATAAAATTGTTTAGAATTGCTCTCGGAATGTGGATTTTTTAGTTGTTTGTGGTGAGTTTACTTACCCTTTTACACTTCTTATTATCACAGTGATTATTTATTTATTTTTTTAATAATTATTAGTTATAAAAGTATATTTATTTCATCAGTGCTTCATGAATAAGCTTAATTTCTCACAGCAAACTTTTGAGGTTAAAATTATCTTATTGCTACTGAAACATTTCATTGAAGCTTTTTATGGCAGTGATTCTGTAAAGTTTTTCACATACTTATTTTTATATCTTAAGAATTCATTAAAGCGTTTTCTAAACTTATATCTTTTACGTTTAGCACACTATTAATTTTGCCTAAGAGCCAAGTGAAATTGTTCGGAACATTTATTTTGCATATTTGAAAAAGCTCATTAAATTTAATTAGAGCAGCGGTTCCCAACCTTTTAACATCGCACCTCCCCCCCCCCCGTCTCCTTATTTTTCAGCATATATTTAGTTTTTTATTTTTCAACAGTGAACATTTAGTCACCTGTTTTAAAAATAATGTTATCAGTAAAGTTTGAACAAACATTTTAAGCGAAAATGGATATGTTTTTGAGTAGAAATGCGAATGAATAAGATAACTTTTTTTGGGAGAGGGGGGGGGGGAGGAGGGCCCGGCAGACATCCACCCCCCAGGCCCGAGTTTGTCTCTCGACGGGCCTGTATACGGGACTTGCTCTTCAACAGAAGGCTCATCTCTGCTCATTACAATTTGGCTTAGTGACCTTGGCAATTTACTTTTAACAAAAGGAATATTTTAAAATTTTTCTTTAACACAGCAAATATACGATTTTTGGTGAATTAACCAGTTTCCTTCTGAATTTTTAAATTGTATACCTAAAACTTTGTTTCTCCTAAATCTTAATTTTAAAAGTTTAGTGACTTCATTTAATTGGGAAAGAGATCTTGAGAACACACTATTAAATCACCTACATAAATCAAGATTATGACCTTGCAATTTAAATGGTACACACAATTCATTTTTGAAAACGGGGAAAACCTCAAATTTAGCAATGCAGTATTAAGCTCTGAATACCACTGTCTACCAGCTTGATGTAAGCTGTAGCTGGCTTTATTTAATGTTAAAACATGCGATTTTTGTATAGTACCATCAGGAAGATTAAAGTCCTTGGGCATCTCCATAAAATGTCTGCGATCTAACTTACCACAAAGATAAGCACACTTTATATCAAGATCTTTATGGAACCATTTTAAGGAGAGGACCAAGGGACTTAGATAAGAGAATTAAGCATTACTAAGCATTGAAGCAAATTTAGTAAAGATAGAAATAAAGTTTTAAATTTATATTTCAAAAAGGATTACATAACTAACTTTACAGGCTGACACCACAGCCAAAAAGATTCTATTTCAATGACATTTTACTTAAAAGAAAGCTTGCAATTCACAGTATAAAAATAAATAAGTTTAGAGGAGGCTCTCGCTTCACGCCGACTGGCCGAACTTCGCCTTGTGCTCTCTGCAAACTGTTAAAATCAAGAACTTGTATGCAGCGGCAGAAACTGCTAGCGGATGTAGCGTCCAATTACGGATCGCTACTTTAAAGAGCAAAGAAATTTGAAATGGCGAATCAGGAAAACTTTGCATATGACTATTATTTGCGGAAAAAACAATTTGCATGCTAAATTAGCACTAAAAGGAAATTAAACTCTGTGAGAAGCGTAAAGTCTTCCTCAACTTCGCCGATAAAGATTGTTTTGACTTCAAAATTAATGCTCATGGGGCTGTTTACATGAAACAGATTGCTGCTTTTACAGCACAGCACGCAAGCCTTTTTGCGACGACTGGAGAATGGATTTGAATTTCAAAACCTCAGAAAAAGAAATTTCTGGAACTGTGAAGATACAGGTTTTTATGTTATCAGAAACAATAGTGTTTGGCAGTCCATGAGTTACAAATAAGGAACGTAGACTCTGAATCATGTTTGACGAAGACATGGAAGATACAGGTAAAACTTCCAACCATTTAGAGTGTGAGTCTGCCACAATGAAAAAGATTTGCACTTCATAAGAACCAGCAAAATCTACATGAAGGCATGACCAAGGTATCTCAGTCCATTCCCAAAGATGTATTGGAGCCTTGGCTGGGGCTTTTTGGTGTTCTTGACACAATGTACAGGCCTTTACTGGGTTTTCAATGGAAGAGTCCACTTTCGGCCACCATACGTAACTGCATGCAATTCCCTTCATACACACAATACTTAGATGTCCATTATGCAAAAGAAAAAGGACATACTTTTGTAAAGAAACCAGTATAACAACTTGACTACCCCATAAAATGCAATTTTCATGAACACTAAGTTCATTGCGATGGCAAAAGAAAGATTTGAATATTTCTTCTTTTAACTTAGAATACCATCAATTCAGAATCATCAGTGAAATGCATGGAAGTACAGGATCCTTCTTAGTAGCAGAAGCTAATAGTCTTTCATCTAATCGGGTGACAGGAACAGTTTTTAGAAGTAGTACATTTGCAGGAGGAGGCACGTTGAATTCAGGAGTATCCCTAGTGACATCTTGAATTGAACGTGAAAAAGTTCTGAAGAATAGAATTACATACAAATTTTCTCGTCGCCAACTGTTACATCTTTGATGAATGATGGTTGTGTTGATGGTTGCATGAGTTAAATAAATAAAAGCATTAAGCTACAACATTATTTATTAGCCTAAATGTTGCACAACACAGTTACATAAAGGAGATGCATCATTGACAGAGAGAGAATTCAAAAATTTATCACTTCATAAACTGAAAGTGAAAGTCGAAGTGAAACTAAAGTCGATTCAACCCAGAATGACTGAGTATAGAGTCATTATCGATGCACAACAGTTTGAATAATCTGTGGAGGAAGGGAGAATTTTCGTACCTTTCAAAATAAAAATAGTTTATATTACTCATGTGTGTTTTTTACAGAATTGTTTTATGACTTTTTTAAAACTAGTTTTATGAGAGAATTTTTTGAGAACATATTTTGAATACTTTTAGACATTCACTGTACCAGTGCTTGTGCTCATTATGTTTTTCACCTTTTGCAACCAAATTTTCATACCATTTGTAATTAATCATAATTTTAACATGTTTCTTTTTGAACATACAGGCTATGTCCTGAAAGTAATGTCAGTAAGTCGATTAAGAATCATTTATTGAACTGTTTGTTACAAGTGATTAAAAATAGGCTCCTTTTACATCAATACATCAGATCCAGCGAGTCTTCCAGCTCTCGAATGCATTGCCGTAGGCCTCCTCCAGAATGTCCTTCAGTGCTGCTGTACAAGTTCTTTTGATTCCGTCTACTGTCCCGAAATGCTTGCCTTTCATGGGTGTTTTGAGGCATGAAACAAAAAGAAGTCAGGGGGGGGATCTAGGTCCAGGCTATACGGGGGCTGGGGGATCTTTGTCACCCCTGCTTTAACCAGGTAGTCGAAGACGATAAAGGCGGTGTGGACCGGAGCATTGTCGTGATGCAACCTCCAGTTGTCTGTGATGTCTGGCCGGACTAAACGAACACTTAATTGTCGGTCTGAGTTCAACAGTTCCCTCACTCGCGTCATATTATTGGCTGTGGTGGTCATGGATGGCCATCCGGTGCAGTCCTCATCGTCAACCTCTTTCCGGCTGTTTCAAAAAGGCCTTGTGGCACATATTGCACACTTCCCGATCGGACAGGGCATCTACTTTGTAAGCTGACTTGATCATAAAAACAGTCTTCGTCGTTGTCTTTCCAAGTTTCATGCAAAACTTGATCAGAACTCTTTGTTCTAACGAGTGCTGCATTTTTACTTGTACAAGGTCACAAAACAATTCTCACAGATAGGCTCGTCCTCACTCTCCGGATGCTTGGAGCATACTGAGCAGCAAGGCACTGTTTAGCTGATGTCACCCACTACCAGTTTTAACCAGTCTAATCGCTCTCTGACGTGCAGTCGCGTCACAATAAAGTCATTGACATTACTTTCAGGACATACCCTGTTGTTAAAATGGTCTACTACTTTTCTATAATATTTAGATTTAGAAAATTTTCTGGAAAATTGAGCTAATAAATATATGAACAGATTTTAAATTAAATATTTATTCAAATGTAAGTTTGTAAGAATGGCATTTTTATTGATCAACAGTACAAGGTAGACCAGAGCCTTTCTAAAGAATCTTCCTTCATTTTGATCTGCTTTTAGCAATTGATCTCCAGTTTCTAACTCTTATAAAATTTTGAAATCCTTCTCGACACACATAGTCAGTTCATCTCAACATAGGTCTGCACCTAAATCTAGTTCCAACTGTTATATGGTTAGCATATTCGCTACCGATCACATGTCAATGAATGATAGTCATAAGTATAAGTTAGATTTCCTGTTTCAGTTTTGCGATTTTTTCTTTCAAACACTGTGTTTGAAAAAAAATATCTGAAAATTTTAATATTCACGACATGAATCATTTATTTTTAAAAACTATATTTTATGTGTGAAATTGATGTATAATTTATAAAGAAATTTGACTTGCACTCTTATTACTTTTTGATCTGGCAGTGAACATGTTTAAAGGTCTTAGTACAGTGAGTTGGGATCCATTCTGCAAACGTGACTCGCATATTTCAAATGACTTATAAATTTTGTTTGGTTTTCTTTTCCATGTACTAGAATCTCAAAGTATAATGAACATGGTTCAATTGTTTTTAATTTCAATATTTTGCATTCAAAAGTTGTACAAAAAAGTTTTAAGGATCAGTTTTGTGTTGTGTGTATATATATATATATATATATACAGTTAAATACGTTAAACACGAAAACGCTTAACATGAAAAATCGATTAACACGAAATAAGACAACGGTCCGGAATGCAAAATATGCAATTTAATGCATTTTTGTTCTTTTAACATGAAACAAAAATTGTTTAGCATGAAAAAAAGTTCGTTTTTAATCTTCAGTGGCATGTTTGCGGCAAATCACTAGAACGTTTTTGTGGAAAATAAATTTTATTTAAATTCTGGGAAATGGTTTTTCTACCTTTTGTCATCCTAGAAGTATTAATAGCATCATCCATCAGGTCTTTCCCTCCCCTTTCAGGTCCCCCTAATGAATAAAATTCTTATCTGTCCCAGACAGCACAGCAAACTTGCAGCAAGCTTGATTTATCATGTCAATAAGCTTGAAAATTCCAAGCGTGTAAGCTTGATGCAAGCTTGCATCAAGTGTTCTAGTTTACACTTGCCCAGCTTGCATTAAGCTTGACATATCAAGCTTGACATTTCAAGCTTAATTTCAAGCTTAAAAAAATTTCCAAAATAAAAATTTTCTAAATACACGGGGCGCCCGCTGGCTAACGCGCCCCCACATAATTTATTTTTTCGTGCATTTTCCCCCTCTACGCTGAAATTTCAATTTAATTTAATCTGTTTCCATTGAGTGTTCGTGGCTGGAATAGAACCCGGGCCCCTTAAGCTTTGCAGTCGAGCACGCTATCCATTCCACCACCGGAGCCTTGTGCATCTATGACTAAAGTTTGAAGTGACTTACCACGCTGTTTTCTCGCCAGATTATAAGTGGGCGATGTGTTATTTGTTAATTTTATTTTTCCATGGGATGCATCAAAATTAAAGTAATGTTATGTGTGATTTAGAGATTCTACTAATAGGGAAATAAACATAATATAAACTTAAGAGCAGCATACGTTTTAAAACTTTCCGTACCGCAACACTCATGAAGCAATACTGCTGGCCAAAATCGAGCCAAACGACTGATTTTGAAATCAATTTCGTAGTATAATTGTATTTTATTTTGAAGAATTTCCATATTTGGAAATATAGAATGGGTTTACTTAACACAAATTTTGTGTTAAGTAATCTGAAATGAAAGAAACAGATAGTTAAATGTTACTTAGAAATGCTATATCACAGTTGCTAACATGTATGGAATACAAACACTTTAATCATTTTTGTAAATATTTCTTAAAATAACAAATAATTGAAAAATTTTGCTATTTTTTAACGCTAAAAATTCTCTTTACAAATGTGGTTATTTTCCTACATATTGGTATGCTATATTGATATAGAGCATTTCGAAGAATTAAAAATAAGTTTAAATTAATTTATACAAATGTAAATTTGAATTATTTTCATTGTTCATACTTTATAATTAAAAAAATTATTTAACTTCTAAATTTTTTTATCCTTTGTAATTTTATTTTAAAATTACAAAAGTGCAAGATGTAAGATTTTTGGGCCCTAAAATCTGTAGGCCCTGGGCAGTTGCCCCGTTTGCCCTGCCGGTAATATGGCACTGGTAATAAAAAACCCATCCCCGTTAAATCACATCTTTTACGAACTTTCAGCAAATTTGAGGACGCTAGACAATTAATGTCCATTCTCTTTCACAGATGGCGCCATCACCGCACTTTGCAAGCGAAAATCCAGCTTAAGCCAACCTTGCATTGCCAAGCCAAATGTCAAGCTTGATTTAAGCTTATGTGCTGTCTGGGGTATCAAAGAAACGGCGATTGGTGGGAATGCACTTTCTTTAGCATTGCAAGAATCAGCCGAGAATGGCAGTGAGCTGACATTTAACGAAATATTTGGGAAAGTCTCAGAATTACTGGACTGCCCAACAATATCAAAAAATGAATATGTTTCGTTCGCTAATGGTGTAACTACAGCACCGATTATGACAGAAAAAGAGATTTTGGATATTGTTCAAAATCCAAAAGATTCTGTTGATTCCGACGATGAATCTGACAACGGATTCAACGATGCAGTTCCTGTCCCCTCTACTTCAGAAGTACAAAAAGTGATAAACAGTCTAAGCAGTTATTTAGATGCACATTCTAATGGAGAAATGATTAAAACTATGGACGATCTTGAAAATTTGTGGACCATATGGCTCTGATAAATACAATTCAAAAAAAGATAACTGATTTTTTCTCCCCAAAATAGTATTTTTTTGTAATTGCTTTTCATCCCAATGAATGCAACCTACTTGTTGTTTAACAGGAAATTGATATAAAATATAAGAAAATCGAAAATATGACAAGTTTTGTTCTTTTTTTACAAATCTTTTAACATGAAATTCTTTTAACACAAAAAAATTTTTGGTCCCTTAGGTTTCGTGTTAAACGTTTTTCACTGTATATATATTATACTAGCAGCGTTGTCCTTGCAAAGAAAGAGAAATGCCCATTGGCCTTAAATATAGATTGTAGAAGGAAGGAATGTGAATCCTCCCACTGCAATGATAAAAAAGGACATGGGACTTCCCGCTGCACGGAAAAAAAAAAAAAAAAAAAATGAACACGGTACTTTATGTCATACAGAAGTTGCCAGTAATTGGACGTGGCTAGGCTAGAATGTGAATCCTTCTGCTGCAATGATAAAAAAAGGACATGGGACTTTCCACAGAAAAAAAAAAAAAAGGAACACGGCACCTGATATCATACAGAGGTTGCTGGGAATTGGACGTGGCTATGCTTCTCCCCTTCTGCGTGTTTGTGTTCAAACAGTCATTTATATCTAATACCTATGCAACTACTAAAAACAAAGAGTTCCAGTCGTCTGTATGAGGTTGTAAAGGGAAGAAATGTGAATCCTCCCACTGCAATGATAAAAAATGACATGGGACTTCCTGATGAAACAAAAGAAAACAAAAAAGAAAAAGAAATGAACAGGGGACTTGCCAGCTTACAGAGGTTGCATTTTGATGTTTTTTAATTTTTGTTGTTAATTATCTAATAATGAGGAGAATGGCAAATATTAGAAACTACAATTAACATGGACATTAAGCTATGATGAATTTTATTGTAAGCTTTATAATGTAATCTGATTCTAATGAATTTATAACTTTATAGCTCAATAAAGTCAATCATTACATGAAATTTAACTCAAACATTTGTTTTATCTCTTGATTTTAACAAAAAGAATGGCAGAAAATAACTATATTTTAATTACACAAATACATGCCCCTAGGTTCACAATCCATTAAAAAGTTACACTCTGCCAGATATCAGAAATTCTGATTCCAGATTATTTCAAGTGACGTCAGCGCAATTTTTTGTCGTACAACTCGGATAAAATGTTGCTGGATTGTTTGCTATGATGTGTCGTGGTGCAATGACATAGGTCGAAAAGCTCTTCCTGCTCCTGCTTCCCCACCTACACACAGGATGAAATGGAGGAAGTTTGCTACCTTCGCTTCTGGAATTTACATTCCGGAGAGAATTGTAACTTGTGATCTTTTCAGAAAAAAAATCATATAAAAAATCTAATTCACATTTTTGCATGATTCAAATTTTAAAAGAGGGTGAAATAAATGTTTAATCAATGGTAGAAAGATGGAAAATTTTCCCTGTTAGATTTTTTAATGTGACAGTTTAAAAATGAAAAACAGTACATTTTGTTTGAAACAGGAATTGCTTTAAAAAATTCCCAAAAATCTTCAAATTTAAGTACGATTTTGTAGCAAAGTTTATTTGAAAAAGAAAACTCTATAGTTTCCGATGATATAAAAAATATAGTGTTCGGACAAAAATTTAGCTCGCGATAATGCAAAATGTGAAAAAGATGGCCCAAAACCTTACAAAACATAAAATAGCTAAAAAACTATTAATTCAATTAGTTTCACTTTTACGGCATTAGCTTTCTCTTGTCGTATGTAGTCAGTGTGCCAAATTTGGTCCAGATAGAATGGTCTGGATGCCCATAGTGAACAAACAAACAAACAAGATTCCTCTTTTATATATATAATATATATATTGATCTTTTACAGGATGGGCCCCCACCTAGTGAAGGAACAGTTATTGGAGAATTAGGCGAAGATGGATGGATACGTGTCCAGTGGGATACTGGTTCAACAAACTCATATAGAATGGGAAAAGAAGGAAAATATGATTTGAAACTTGCGGATCCAATACCTGTGCAACAACCTGATTCATTATCTGATTCTGCTGAACAAAATGGTTAGCTCTCGTTTAATTTTCTTTTCGCTGATTGCATATGTATATTGACTGATGTTTCATATTTTCTTACATTTCTGTTGCCAAATTTTTGGAGCTGAATTTATTTATAATATGCAACTTAAGTAATGGAGACTGTATAGAATTTATAAAGGTGCATGGCATTTAAGAGAAGAAACATATTATTATATCGGTACTGTTTATGTGTATTTTATGTTGAAAATATATGCATAAGAAATCTCAGGCTTTTTGAGATTGAAAAGCAGATCTCAGGCTTTTGGATTTTGGGAATTTGGCACCACTATACTCTAATTTTTTATTGATTACAAATTCTCAACAATATTGAAAAGTGTAGTTCATTAAATAGTTTTTATTTTTTAATAATAATTACACAAAAATAATTTCATTGCTTTCATGGATGAAAACTTGTATTAATTTTTCTAGATTGAGTAGTTATATGTTTGTGTTATGTCCTAGTAAATGTTTAGCAATTGTAACCATAACCTTTTATTATTTCTTGAAAATTTTGTAAACCAGACAAACAATAATCACTCAATATTGAAAAGTGTAGTTCATTAAATAGCTTTTATTTTTTAATAATAATTACACAAAAATAATTGCATTGTTTTCATGGATGAAAACTTGTATTAGTTTTTCTAGATTGAGTAGTTATATGTTTGTGTTATGTCCTAGTAAATGTTTAGCAATTGTAACCATAACCTTTTATTTTTTCTTGAAAATTTTGTAAACCAGACAAATAATAATCACTCAATACTCTGCTCAGAAACTAAAAACTGATAAGTTTGTCATTTTAAATCTTCATATTCTTAAAGAATCAGTGTATGCTTAGAACATTTATCATAAGACACTCACACAGCTTATGTTCAACTTTTCTACTGTATCAGGTATTTTGGTGCTATAATTAATTACTAATTTTTTGTTGGTTAATATGTATACTCATTTTATGTTTAGAAATTTTGGAGTCAACTAAAACTCCACAACCAGCTGTTCTTCTTCACAATTCTTGTATTCTTCTTCTTCGAAGTTTATCTATGTACAGTGGGTTATATGCTAGCAATGTTCCGAATCAAGCAATAAATGCAATTTCTGGTCTTTTAAGGTCAATTCTCAATGCAGTTTATGACAAGTATCAAAGTAAGTGCTGAATATTTTAAATTTGAAATAGACTGTATGTACTCAGTTAAATACAATTACCATTAAAAGCCTATGCAATCACATTTCAGACACCACTCATGACTGCATTCATTGCCAAATCTGCTCTCTGTTATTTCATTGTCACTGCCGATGTCTCAGCGTTTAAGCCAGAGGAAAAAAGCTTTAGCAAAATGCTAAAATGGCAATTGACATCTAAAAGTTGATAACAGCAGTTTCAAGCAGGTTGAAAAAATATGAATGAAAACAAACAACACAAAGAATGAATACAATTTTAAGCCATATAAATTAAAACTCTAAAAAAATTAAAAGCCAAATAATTTACTGAAGTTATTAAAAAAAATAAGTTTAGAACTTCAGTCTTGGTCATTGTTTTAAGAATATTTTAGAATTTTTCTTTGTTTTAAACGTTCTCACTTCTGAACGCTTTGTCTTAGTTAAAACTTTTTCTATCTGGGCCTTCAATTTTTATCATGAGAATGTTGTTAACAGGACATAATTTAATTCTATTTCTAATGTCAGTTTGACGATGTTCAAGGTGTTAAAACCTCTTTCATGGTCTACAGTGTATAGTGGGATAATTACAGCACATTGAATAAGGGAGCACATTATTGGATTTTCAGTCGCATTTTAGTCTCTTCTATTTCTTTCGCATTTCAGAGACTTTCTTTCGCATTTTCCGAAAAAAGCAACTGTAGCTTAATCTCTGTGATGTCTTGCTCTTTGCCTAGAACCATATGGTGTCATCTTCCATTGATCAAAGCTTGGTCGTTAACAGCTTTGAGGGTGAAGATTATTTCAACTGCTTCATGGTAAAATCTGTAACGTTTAGTTTCATAATTAGCTATTTTTTCAATGTAGTTTATTGTTATGTTCTCTTTTGAGTGATATGAGGTATGGCTGTGCTTAATTTTCTGAATTTTAAATCTGCTATATGTTCTTTTTTACCTTCTTTAATTTTTCTTTTAGTTACTCCAATGTAGCATCCTTTTTTATTTGTTTAATTACAATTTCGGTTTATTTTATTAATACCTGTAGGGGAGGGTTCTTCTTTTTTAATTATAAATTTGTCTACTCTGATTCTTTTAAATATAGTCATATATGGTTTGATTTGTATTTTAATTCCTTTTTCTTAGCAGCTTGATCTATTTTTATGCCTGCTCCTCTGCAGTATGGGAGTGTGGTATTGTGTTTACTTTTCTTGTTGTTTATTTTCTCAAGTTTCTTAAGATGTTTAGAAACAAGATTATCAGGCTAGCTAGCATCTTTACTTTGTTCCTTAATGAAATCAATTAAAATTTTTAAAAGGGTATCAGAGTAGATTTTGAGAGCCCAATTTACGTATAATCTTATTGTGGCAAATTTATAGTTTTATGAAGTTTTTAAAGTATAGTTGACTATTTCATTATTGTTTGTTGGTTATCTGTACACTGTAGTTAGAAAATGGTCAGCTTCGTCATCTATTATTTTGATGTCAAAGTAATTGAGGATATTATTATTTTCTGTTCCATAGTTAAATTTGATATTATTGTTCAAAGCATCAAAGTTTGTTAATAGTTTATTTATAATGTCTGTTTCGACTATTGCAAAGATATTGTCTACATAACGTGACGAAAAAAGAGAAAAGAACAGATCTTGCAATGAATATGGCCATAAGTGGTGACGAGAAGGGTGTTCCACCCAGAACATTGTTTTAAGAATATTTTAGAACCAATATTCTTTTATTATTTTAATAAACCATATGTATATTATTGACATTTATAAAGTTAAATATTTTCCTGTTCACAGAGTCAATTTTGGTACAATTTTTTCTTGCTGAATATGAAATGTAAATAAATTTACTAAATCATTAAATATTGCTTGGGAAAAATGTTTTCTTTTACAAAATAAATCTTCAATTAACATGTGCATTCTTGTTAGAAAATATTGATAGTTTTTTCATTCTATCACAAGAGCTCAAGCACAAGTCTGAAAAAAAGTTTAGTTATTTTGAAAATTAAAATACTTAAAGCATTAGATGAGTTTTTAGTTTTTTTATTTGCATTATTAACATGGACAAATATTTGCAAAAGCTTTCTATTTTCATTCATGGTTTTCTTTTTCTTTTCTATAATTGTTCTATTAACAAAAATATTGTATAAAATTTAGATCAATTGTCATCTCTATGAAGATATACTATATGAAGTATTAACAGAATGTTAAAGGAATGCTAAGCAAAAGAGGAACATGTCTAAAAAAAGAAATAAAAATGAATTGAAATAGTTGAAAAAAAAGAACATTAAAAGAACAAACACAAAAACAATACATCCCCCCCCCCGGCATTTTCTTTGCATCTCGAGAGGGGAGGGAGGGAGGTCAAGTTTTTTTTTTTCCCCAGACACTGCCATTATGTGATTTTAAGTTTTTTAGCGGCCGTTATTGAAATCGTTACTGCGGGTTGCTCTCTTTCTAAAAACGGGACATTGCAGGGGACATTTTCTAAAAACAGGACATTAAGGTGTCCCGAAGCTGTGCTTGGGGACAATGGGACAAGCCACCTAAAAACAGGACTGTCCCATTCAAAATGAGACTTATGGTCACCTTAGGCAAGGAGAGCAACTGCCTCTTCACTTTCATAAGTAAATGGGGGCTTGCTTCCTCCCCCTACTTTTTAAAGTTCAAAAGTAATGATTCATTGAATAATGATGGAAGGAAACCCAATAAACAAACCGAAAGAAGAAAAGGGTACAAGCTAGCAAGAGTTTGCCTGAAGGTTATTTAATCAATAATTAGAGAAAGTCATTTAATCAATAATGATGTTCAAATCTGTTCAAATGTCTCAGTAATATAAACCTATTTTACAAAATAATCAGCTTTAGCCCCCAAAGCATTCCTTTTGACCCCCCACTTTTTTGGTGCACAAACCGCCTATGTAAATAGTTATTTAGAAAGTTATCTGCAGACAATTTTTTAATATCAAGGGTATCCGAAGAAGGTGGTTACATGCTTTAATCCTTTATATATAAGAGTTAAGTAGGAAATTTAAGGTGTATATGCAAAAAAATGTTCAAATAAGGTTAAAAAAAAAAAAACTAGGGTAAGTGCACCAGTAGCTGACACTTCACCAGATAATTTATTATAAGTTTTTAGTTCAGAACTTTTACCAAATGGTGCTATCTGCTACAATTTAAAATGAGAACCAAGCTTGCTTGGGGTCAAACACTGGGGGCTTCACATCAGGCTGACCACCTGACCGAGGCATATGCATCTGCACTCCAGAGCCCATGGGCGCAGTTGGGCAGCACAGGCCTTGGCCCCGCAGAGGGGCTGTTGTGCCAATGTTTGACTTTTGGCTACCAATTTAGACATTTATCTTCAGTTTTATGCAATATTTTTATTTAAATCTTCAGGGGCTCTATGTATCAAAATTTGTTATTTTAAACTCGGTGCTAAAAAAATTCTGATTCTCTGTTGTTGGTTTAATGCTGAAATAAGGTAAGTTCATTTTCAACCTGTTTCTGTTTGAAGCATATTTCTTTTTTGAAATTAATTTAAATTGAATTATATCAAATAATAGTATGTAACATGTTTCAGTCCATAATATGTTCCTACTTAGTGTGTTTTTAATTACATGAACTTTTTAACTTTTTCTAATAATAATTCTCAGAAAATTGAAAAGTATTTGTATAACATCCGTCCTGGTAATATCCTACTTAATCTTTTTATCTTATGTGAAAGTGGTATTATTATTATTACTTTGTAATTCTGTCTAATATTTTTCTTTGGTTTTGCAAAATAATTTGATGTAAGTAAAATATCATCTTTTAATAAAATAGTTTTGCTGTTCCTTTTAAAGGTCTTCATTAAAGAATAAATGAGCATATTTTTCTACTCATTTCCTAGGAGTCAGTTACTGGAGTATGAATTTTCACTCACTGTAGCAAAATTTTTTTTGTGTCAATTACTGGTGCTGCCACCATGATAACTTATGAACCATTAAAAACAAGACATTTCCACTATTCTGTGATAAATTATGCTCTAGAGAACTTTTCAAAGTTCACATAAGTTTTGAAAAAAAGTTTGTTTCAGAATAGTTTGAATAATTAGCAATTATTAATTAATTTTTATGTTGCTTTTAAAATGTCAATTACTTATTGCAAATACCTTAATAATACCACTTTCTCTTTATATACTGGTCAAATAATTAATATAAAATTTTATTATGAAAGTGGGAAATTGCTAAATGCTATTTTAATATCAAAGCATGGATCAAATTTTTAAAACCATTTCCTACATCTTTTATTTGTTAAAGGGTTTAATATTTAAAATTTTTTATAGAGCAATGAACTTTTTTATCAATACCCTGGTTTTAAAACAGCTATAAATATCTATATAAATAATTGTGTGGAAGTATATTACCAGCTAGTAAATTCATTGGGTACATTCATCTACTAGAACACTTGATCATTTGAGAATGTGTCAGAAAACATTCTGTTTAAGGCTCAACAATAGTTAACAGTAATATATGCATTCCTTATTATTGCAGACATTTTTTATTCAGCATGCTTTAAATCAAATAAATAGCTATGCAAATACATATTGTTTAAAAATTTATTGAATTGAAAAGGAGAACTAAGTTTTGAGTAATACTTTTTACCTGTGCCTATTATTTCACAATTATATCATGTGGGTTGTATGTCATGTTCGAAGACTATACTTGCATGTAAAGCTTCTTCTGCACGACACTCTTGGAACATGTTCATGCATCTGAACTGTGTCAAAATTACAGATTAGCAATTCAGGTTCGTGCAAAGCCTAGCCCTGCCAGTGGCAGAATGCATTTGCACTCTCAACTGGGAGATGGAAAGTGCCTGGTCCAAACCCAGGTCGTGCCTGTTGACCTAGAGAGTTTTCTGATGTCTAGCTGTTGGGAGTGTTCTGTTCTCTTAAACTTTGCATAGATACAGATTAAGACCTCTTACAAAGTCTCCCATGTTGATCCGCTCCTCGTCTTAAATTGTTCGTGTAATATCAGCTGCATCCAGTGATTTAATATGCAATTATTTCTCTATTCTTTTTGTGAATAATCATATTTTTGTTCATTTCAAGCCATTATGCTAACTTTTGTATCAGCAGTTAAAATTACTGCATATTTTAAATAAATAACGATTATTTTGCTAAAATATTTCTTAATCTTTGAGTTTTTATTTTTCAACCAAGATTGCCTTGAAGACTATTTTGGTATTTTTAAATCTGCCTTGCAGACTGATACAGAAATCTGCAACTGGGCCTGTAACCCCATTTTTTTATACTATGTAGATTTATTTTTTAAAAATATGTATTATGCTTTAGTTTTATATCAGTTTTTTTCCAAGCTTTTTTTTTTTTTTTTTCAGTATACAGATTTTTGTCTCATCTGATCAGGGAGATTAATGTTAAAAATAGCATTCTTCTGAGTTTAATAAAATATGTTGGGATTGATTATGTCAATATTTAGAATATAAATACGAGTACATTAAACATATTTTTAAGTGTATATAGTTTGTATTTGCTTGATAATATATAATTTATATTTAAATCTTTTACAGCAAGAATTTTATCTACCAGTGCCTCTGATGAATGGTTAGCTCAGGAACAGCATATTGAATGGGCTTCCTTAAGTTTTATTAGAGTTACAGCATGCTCTGGTGTGATGTGTGAAGCTTTAAGTACTAGCACTTGGATAAATGTTTTAATTAAGATAATATCATCATCATATCAGTTGAATGGAGAGCAACTTGTCACAAAGGTAATGACAACCTAGCACATTTTAAAATATTTCACTAAAATTTTAGATTTCAGAAATTTAACTCTAATGATACTTAATTTTATCAATCATTGTAGCAATTTTTTTAAAATCACATCAGCTATAGAAATCACCTATGCATATTATTAAAGTTTTTTTTTTTGTATACAACTGTCATAGTGAGATATTTTGATAATTTCATTTTACAAAATTACTATAGGAAACCATATATCTCTAGAAATCTGTTACCATAATTTTGGGAAGAAATGTCACCTCAAAATAAACACAACACTTAGAAAAAAATTATGTTTGAAAAATCCTCAGAAATGCACTGAATGTTCCATAAAAGTTCACCCCTTTTATTGCTGGTTGTGATAAAGGAATCACTAAAAATTGTAGTAAAGTACAAATTCTTAAATCTATACATCCGAAATTCAGAATTTCCCAAAATCCGTAAGTTTTGCTTATTAATTATATATACATATATATATATATATGTTATAAATTACAACTTTTCATTTTTAATGTTTTCAGTCTGGCATGAGGGCGTAAAATCAGAATAAAGATGGGAAAAAGACACTTCCTTTTTTATTTTGTTTTATTAGAATTCAGTGTTAGAATCAGTGTAGAATGTTATTCTTAATGTATGTCACAACAAAGGGAAATAAATGATTTTCACATGTGTGCTGTTTAATTTAAAAAAAAACTATATTTATGTTGAAAATAAACACTCAAAAAACTGGTGTTAAAAGATAAAATAAATAAAATCTTTGTGAAAAAAACACACGTAAAAGGTTACTTCAAGGCGTAACGATCGTTTCGACCAACAATTCGCTCGGTCTTCGTCAGACAAACCCTTCCGTCATACAGAGCAGAGGGAACTCTGCTTCCTGAGTTTCCTCTGCTCTGTATGACGGAAGGGTTTGTCTGACGAAGACCAAACGAATTTTCAGTCGAAACGATCATTATGCCTTGAAGTAACCTTTTATGTGTGTTTTTTTCACAAAGTTTTTATTTATTTTATATTTATGTTGGTTAATAAACTTTTATAGTATAAAAGAGGGCTTCGAACTGTAATATTTTTCGTTCCAGTTTTCATTTCGGCTCAACTAAAAAAATAATACATCGGCTCAGTTATAGTTTTTGTTCTGCCAAAAATATCGGTTTTCAGTTCAGTTCCGAATAAATAATTTTATTTTATGTATATTCCTATTTGTACTAAAAATATAATTTGATCATAAACAAAAAAATGTAATTCTATCAAAACTGCTTAACAGCTGGTTTGTCTATCTTAACCCTTAAATGTGCGGTGTCCTCATCGCGAGAACACAAAACACTCTGATGTTTTGACTGTTGTCAGTCACAAAGAACAAACTTGATTTCTATAAAAATACTTGAGAATACACGAGAATCTTTTACTTTTTAGCACATAATTTTCCAGAAAAATTGTGGATTATTTGTAAAATTGTCAGGATTAACAACAGTGGCATCTGCAGAAAACTGGAGAATACGATGAAAATAATTGATGTAGCAGAATGACTGGATAGACATCCCAATGCTAAAGAAAGGTCTGTGTTAAAAATGGTCTCTGGATCTGTGGCTTGTGATGAATGGTTCGATTCATCTCCATGTTGCTGGTAGTTAAATTGAGCGATGGCAATGGCTGCCCTTTTTTCAGCATTATTAAATGGTTGCACTTAAAATTGTTTAACAGTCAATACAAACATCTGTGGATGATCGCATGCTGAGATCCGAAAAATATAACTCAGATTGATATTTTTCTTAAAAAATCATCTATACTTCTACAGAAAAACACTCAAAATACTAGTGTTAAATATAAAATAAATAAGAACTTTGTGTAAAAAACACTCATAAAATGATACTTATGGTAAGGGACAGTTGAAATGATAATCGATATTTATTTTATCTGCACTTCTAGTCCAACTGAATTAAATCTGTCTTCTACAAGTAGTTTCATTCGAAACTAAAACAGAAAAGTGCTAGTGAACATCAAAACAGGAAATCTAGAGGTAATTTACTGTCCGTCTTGCTAAAGCATAGCGACTGCAAACAAGACAATTCTACTCGGAAAAGGGGTGATAAGTTGAGATCATGCTTTTTGAAGCCCTATTTTGGCAAGCTGTCTTTTTATGATGTTTTCCTTTTTGTTTTATTTCAATTCAGAATTTCAGAAAGTATTCTACTTATTGCTAGCTCAAGTGTAAACAGAGTTTTGAACATAAAACATCATAGCTAAACTTCCACTTGCCCCTATTTCGATGAAATTGAATTGGACCTGATGTATGTGTAAATGGGAGGAAGGCTGTGGGGAACGAAAACAGACTGTACATGTAATGATAATTATAAGGCTGGTGTTAAATTAGAAAATATTGATAAGTTGATTACAGTAACAAACTGACTGTCGAAGAGACATATCGAACCGAAATAAACAGATTTTTTTTCCCGGTGCAGTTCTGGTTTTTGTTCCAACCAAAATAACAGTTTTTTTCTGATTTTCGGTTCAGTTCTGGTTCGAAGGCCTGGTTTTAAAAAAAAAAAAAAATCAAAATTTTCTAAGTACACTCTTGATTGTCAGATGTGGATAGACAGTATACAATCTATAAAAGGAATCTGTTCTATTAAAAATGTTACATATTAAAAAGTCAGTTACTAATTTTAAAATAATATAATACATTTTAGCATTATCTTTCATCCTTCACACAATTGCATTTCCAATATTCCTGTGCTTTGGCAAAAACTCTGAGTCTTACAAATAAATTTTATTTTTATAAATTCATTGTTTATTTCATTAAAATTTTAAGTTTATGTGAATTACTTTTTGTGGGAGAGTTCTGATATTTTTGAGCAAAAAACATTTTTATTAACAATTTGCTATTAATTGATATCTGGTCTGATTTCAGCTGTCTGTAGACACTGTGTCACAGTTCAGCTGTAAAATAGATTTATATACTATGAAGTAAAAGTGTTTATTTTATTACCAGAATTAAGCAGCCTCAAAGGACAAAAATTTCATGTAAATGTTACACAAAAATGCTGTAGGTGTTAAAATTTTCACACTTAAGCATGCAAATACCATGGTATTTCACCACTAAATTAATCTATTATTTGTGTGGAGGTTTATTAAAAATTGGCTGCACTTTCTTATCATTATTAAAAGTAAAATGTCTGTAGTTTTAGCTCAAGAATAATTTTATAGATTTTGTGTGAAAATACATTTGAAAGTTTGCTGAAATTATTATTTCCTAAAATTATAATTAAAAAAATTATTATTTTATGTATATGTTTTAGATTCAAGCATTAAGATTACTGCAGAATGTACTTGCCTCTTGGTCTTTTGATTATCCCTTTGAACGAAAAATGCACATTATCCAACAGTTAGCTGATTTACTTGGAAATGTTTTGCTGTCTTGTTCTCGAGATCCTACTTTACAACCTATAGGTGAACAATTTTAAGAACTGTATTTTCTTAATCATAGTACCAGCTATATTTTAAGAAACTTGAAATTTTATTTTAAGTTATTAACTTTTATAAATATCTAGACTAGTATTTAATTGCTATTACCTATGTACTGACTAAATAAGTAGAAAGTAGATTTAGTTTATCCTTTGTAATTTTACTGTCTTGTGAAAATTTTTATCATATTATCAGTGAATTAAAAACTAGCTTCATCTACCCACCTCTTTTGACAGTTATTAGTGTTGTCTCATGTACTGTGAGATTCAAATATATTTTAAAAATTTGTTATCCTAAAATTTTGTTCTGAAACTTTTATTTATCATAGAAACTTTTGGTAAATTGCTAAAAATCCAACAGTAGTACAGTAGAAGATCTGAAATCTTAACAGATTTCAGATCATATTGAAGATAATTACTGTATTTTCTCCCAGTTAAAAGAAATGCACATGTATCTTTATAAATTATAACATGTGAAGAAACAGAACAATTGCATGTATTTTTTTTTTAGGTGTAAGTAGTTCAAGAATGAAAAAAGAATTTTTTAATTTCTGAAACATTTGCTGTATAGTGACTAGTTTCACCGTTTAGGGATATGGTTATTTCTTGGCCATCAAAGAGCTTTGCTGTTTTAAAAACTTCAGATTTTTTTCATCTAGAATCAAATCAAGAGTTAAGTGGGGCATCATCTCCGATTTTGAAAACATCTTGTCTATACTGTGGTTTTTCAAACTCATGAATAACAAAAGTTTCATTGTTTATATTGGAGAGACAGTGTATATTTTAGAGCTTTGTAGATTTTGGATTGGCAAATTTTAGGGCTTCTGCTGTATTTGTGAATCACACTATTATAAATTTCCTGTTTTTTTCTTTTTTATCTATTAATATTCTTTACTTTTAGAATATCCCCATAAAGGGAAATGGCAGATGAGACCAAAGGTGTCACTGACTGCATCTCACTGCAGTACACTTGCAGAAGAATGTGTTTCAATGATACAGTATTTACAGAAACAATCTGCATGGGAAAATGTTGTTGGATACTTTATGTCTAGCTGTCTTGTACAGTTGGCAGATAATTATTGTCATTCTAAAGAATTGGTAAGCATGGTATTTTGTTAAATGGATTACACAAGAATTGTAATTTGTAACAAAATTAATTTCAAAAGTTTCTCTAAAATATTTTTAGTCTACTTTCTAGACTTTGAAGTCATTACTTATTTCTTGTACCTTAGAAATGATATTTCTTGATTAGTTTGAAAGTCCTATGCCTATTACAAACTACATACAAAACACAAATTTTATTTTTCATTAATTGAATGCATATATGTGGTCCAAAATTTTTTTCGTTAATAGGCTTTTTAATCACAGCATTATTTGTTTAAAATTAACTTGGATATCATTTTCCATTTGGATAAGGTAATAGTGTTGCTGAATTGTTTACCTTTTTGTAATTTAAGACAATTTTTTTTAGCAATTTCAAGTCAAATCAGAATATTTAGTCTATAACCAAATTTCATCATGCAGTCACTTTTACGTGTCTATGAAACAGATTGTATAGTCAAAAAGTATTGAAATTTCAATAAAAACATTCTTACTAACTAAATAAAAATATTTCTAACGCATGAAGGAACTTGATAATTCTTCATACAAATATTTAAAAAAAAAATCCAATAGTAAATAGTGTTCTTGTTAGTGCATTTATGTAAGTATTCATGTTCAACCTTTCTGTGTTCGTGAACTTCATATAAGAATGTCACCATGCTTCAGAGAGGTATAGGTAAAGAGTTTTATCTTAGTCCCTAATAGTATAATACAGTGAACTTAAAACATTTTGCAATGCTGAAGTCCTGAGGACTAATCATGTTGTCCTATCCCTTTCCCCATCCCACAAACATTTTCTAACTTCACACTGACTCAGGAAGGAGATAGATTATTTTCTGGTTCTATTACCATGATGTGGTTTGTAACTGCTTATATAAAAAAGCCTAATATTTAATAATCTCTAACTTTTTAAAATAATTGTATAGAAAATATTTATTAAGCAATTTATCATTCACCAAAACACACTTGGCAATGCTTTTTGCCTTTTACTGTGTATGCCAGATCTTAATATAGGCTTATAATCAAGTATTGTTGACTCATATTTCTTATATAACTGAAGAACACAGTAAAACTGGCAGTATAAAACACAGTAAAACCCATGGTTTTGAATTTATCAGAATTTTTGTAATCATTTTTAAAAGTTCATCACAGTAATCTTTTGAATGTTTTTTTCATGTAGATAGATGGTATTTTTTGCAAAAATTATGGACTCAACATTGCTGTCTTAGCTATTCTTGGTGGTATTGACAAAAGAGTAAGACTTGGTGGAGTAGTTCTTGACAGTGACGAAAAACCGGGTACTGTTGAAAAAATTTATCCTTCTGGCAAAATACATATTTATTTACATGAGAGTAAAAAATCATGTAGTCAGCTTTTAAGCCAACTTACACCTGTAAGTTTGTATTTTTCTTTATAAACAATTATATTTTAACTTTACATTTTAACTGTAACTTATATTTTAGCTGTATCAGTTAAATATATATGTTATATGTATTAGATATAGGTATTCACTTCTACTTTTAAAAATTTTCCTTTGTTTGGAAAACACAGTAAACGTTCATAAACATGATATATTTAATTACCATGAAATTCATGATATTATACTTAAGCAACGTAGGTTTAAGTTATTAATATGAAAGATATGGTGTTGAGAATCAATCAAAATTTTTTATTGATTAGTAGAAAATATACCAACTCTACTAAGTGACCCCCTCCTGCAGCGACCAACTTTTTATGGCATCGATTTTTTACCCTATCTACTTAATGTTAAAAAAAATCCTCTGGCAGAGACCCCACAACCCTCTATAAGCGACTAAACCCAGTTCCTTGTCCAAAAATTTTCTAGTATTTTTCTAGAAGTAAAGAAAGCAAAAACCACATTCTACACAAGTTGTTCTACTGCAAATCAACAGCAGGTGCAAGTACATGTACACATCACATACAAATCTCAGGGTGTCTACCGGCTACTAAAAAGGCAACTTTTGTTACTAATTTAAAGATAAAGCAACTTGGGCTACTTTTTTTTAATGAAAAACATCATTTTCATACTATTTTCAAGTTTTTGGCTACTTGTATCTTACTCCAGGCGACTAATTTGAAATCAGATTTCGCAGGCTGTCCAGCAGTTGGGAAATGTACTTGAATTTTTTCACTTCGGGAATTATGCTTGAAAATATAGAATTTTTAGTTAGCGTTGGGAAATCTCTCTTCCACCAAAGAAGCACATAATCAAATTTGTAACAGCTCTGCTGTAGAACAATTTTAGGTAGAGAAAGAGGTGGAAACTGTTGATACGAACAAAATTTGTATGTGTTTTGTGGCTGCTCCACTGAATTGAAATCGGTGATTGAGAGAATGCAAGTCTTTCATCGCCTGCACATGCCCCTGAAATGTTTATTTTTACTGTACTACATGCTCAGCATAGTGTGAAAATGCCATGTTGCATAGCCGTTAAGATTAATTTGAATTAATCAGTTGGGAAATTCAAAATTCGGGCAAGGGGGCTGGGCAAATTCTTTGCGCTCCCTGGAGTGTTTTGAGTTGTGTTTATGTAATTACAAACTACTACACACAACAATAAATATAAAGACTTTCTACCGCTTACGTCTCCCCTTCTTTCTATTCTAATGTGACAGTACGATACCTGGGGGCACGCTGCCCTCCTCTAGTTGGAGGCCTCTGCATACATATTGAGAAAAATTGCAGATGACACCGAATATAATAAACATTTGAATCTAAAACGAAATGTTTTTCGTCATTTTCGGATCTGAAAATTTTCGTGATTTTGGAAAATTTGTCAGCAAACCGAACAATTCCTGCTATTTTGAGATTAAAAAACTTGAATTTTCTGCATTTTTGTTGAAATAAAGCATAATAGTCTTAACAATTTCTTTGTAAAAGTGCAGATTTTATTAAATGAAAAAACTTGTTATTTTAAAATTCAAATTCCACCATGCTTTTGAATTTTCAATGCATGAAGAAAGGGTAAAATTATTAAGACAGCTTAGCTACACTTATTCATACTTACCAATTTACGTTTTTATGGGAAACACTTGTTTTTTTACCCATTTTATGTGAATCTTCTGTTTTTTTTGTTTTTTTTAAATGAATTTTGAAGTTCTTTTTTAATGAATCATGGCCCATATTTTGATTTAAAAAATAATCTCTTAAAATTTACTATTCATTCGATTTTTCACACAGTTTTCTTAATTTTAAGATTTCTTAGTTGCCGGTAATCAGGAAAAAAAAAAAGAAAGAGAAATCTATGGTAAATTAATAGATTCCTGTTTTTTTTCCCCATTTTTTTCCATTACAGAATTTGAATTTTTTTGTGTTTTTCTTGAAATAAAGCATAATGACATTCTTACACAACTTTTGCAAAGAGTAGTAGATTTTAAAAAATGAAAAAATTTGGTATTTAAAAAAGCAAATTTCACCACACTTTTCAATATTCAACTCAAGGAGTAAAATCATTAACAATTCATCCTTTTTTATGCTTTTTAATGAATTTTGAAGTCCTTTTTATCTTAATGGGCCATAACTTTATAATTAGTTTAAAAAAATAATCTCTTAAAATTTATTATACATGAAACTTTTCCACGGTTTTGTTTATCTTAAGATTACTTAATTGCCAACTCCCTCCCTTCACCCGCTCAAAGAATTGTCTAAATCAGCTGCTTGTTCATTGAAATTCTGGGTAGGAAAAATTTTTTGAGTATGCACCAGCATTCCAATTTCAGTGTTTTTCCATCCGTCTTGAGAGCTAATATTTTCCCCTTTAGTATATTTTTATTTGACCCTCCAATACCATAACAATAAAAATTGATTATTTTAAATTTTGATTATTTTTGATTCACTTTTCAAGATTTAAAATAGTAAAGAAATTTCATTGAAGATGGCAGGTTCTAGTATTGATATAATAAATGATACAAAATAATAGTAATAATAATGAAATTGAAACAAGGTATGTTTTAATAGGAAAAAACATATATATTTGTGAAAGCAAACAACTAGGCATATGAGATTTTTTTTCTTAATTCTTTTTCAGGTATAATTTTACAGTTCTTTTTTATGTATAACAGAATTGATTTTTTCCTTCTCTAATTTGTTTAAGATCATTTAAATTTTGGGTCCAGTATGAGTGTTTCTTTTAGATGAAAGTACTACATTTTAATTATTATTTTGCTCCCAAGAGGTATATTTTAATTGCGTGTTACGTAAATTTTAACATTTTATATTATTTAAACTATGCAAATGAATAAAACGCAAGCGTTTATTTAATGAAAAATATTAAAATACTGTTTGTATGCTATTTAGAAAAATTTATTTAAAATTTTATTTGCACATTATTTAGCAGAGCTCATCAGAAATGATTTCTGCCAAATAGCTGTATATTGAGCTGCCAATAGTTCAATATGTTGTTTGCATGTTATTTTGCACCTTGGGAATTTTGAAAGTTGGCAAGTATGAATCTTCAATACTTGAGAAAATTATATCAGTTACACCCTCCACCCCTCTCCCCCCAAAAAGGTGGATATTTATGTTTGTTACAATTGTTGAATACAAGAGTAATGCTTTTTTCTTCCTTTATTTCCTTTTAAATGTGAGTAAATTTTGAAATTTGTCATTAAAAATAATAACTTCAGGAAGTTTTCAGTTCATATTTTCTAAAAAAGGAAAGAAAAAAAAAATCTGACTGTGCTCCTTACGGATACATTTGCTCAAAGTATTTACTTTGTATGTGTTCATTAAAATAATATTTGATAATTTCATTTATACGCGATTCATGAAAACTGTTATTTTATGTTGTACAGTTAAAAAATGAAAAATAACAATCACATGTTGTATGGTGAAAAATATAAATTCACCTCTCCCATGCTGTTTTTTAATATTTGGACTTTCCATAAGCTGGAATTCTAGAAGAGGCCCAGACCAGCTAAAACCAGAGAGAAAAGCTCCCTTAGGGCATCTCCTAAAATGCACTTCTTGGCAGATAGATGTACCTGGTGTTTTTGTATTACTCTTATCTTCTTTTTACATTTTTTTAAACAACTACAGCTTTATTACTTATTAGCAACTTACTAAAGCAAACTTTGATTTTTTTCAAAATTGGTGTTAAAACTTTTTTTAAATCACTTTTATATGACTGTTAAACATTCAAAAGAACTGCACTTATAATTACTTTCGAAGCCCCCCATGTAGTGTATTGGCTTAAGAACCATTCTATCGTACTTTAGGTATGGGTTCAATTCCTGGCTTGGGTCTTAAATTGTCCGTCCTTTCATAAGGGCTAACTCTGGCCGCCCATTGGGTGTCCCCATAATAAAATGGCCTATGGTTTGAGCTTTAGTAGTGGCAAAGGCTTGTGACCAGAGCCCACCTGTTGGCGGGAAAAAATAATTATTACTTTCAAACGATAAATTGCATGTAAAGTTAAAATTTTAGCTTTTTGCTCATATGGCATTTGAAAGGTGGGATTTAATCTGTTGCAGATGTCTTGTAGAGTTTTCTCACCAAAAATGGAGATTGAGACTTTAGATGTCAACTGAATATGTATGGTAAAGTTTGACACACACATATCTCCTTTTTCTGCTTGAAAGAATGACTATTTTTCTTAGCAAGGATTTATTGCTAGGGGCAAGGATTTATTGAAAAGTATGGTGATCATTTTTTATAGAGTCCTTGACATGGGTGCCGGCTGCATGGCGCAAGGGCCTCCCCCCCCCCTCCTGGATTTTTGTATGCAGTGTTTTCCCTTGCTTTTTTGGTAACCATACGTTTTTAACATGGTAACCATACATTGAAGTAGTCTTTGCCCCCCCCCTGGGAAATATTCTGCCGGCGCCCATGGTCCTTGAAAAATTTAGAGATGAGCCTTGAAATCCTTGAAATGTGCTTGAATTTTTACTAACAATTTTGGTGCACACCCTGTTTCAGTTTTTGTCAACTCCCTTTTCTTTTCAAAGCTACAATTAATCATTCATCAAGCATTGTAATCTGTTTTTCTTAATCGTGCTATAAAAATAAATGCACTATATGCTCTGTTATATAACGCATGAAGTTTTTTAATTTATCATTTTATTCATTCCTTCTTAAATGAAGCTAAATGACATATGTTTATTTCTTACCTCCAAAATCATGCAAAAAGGCTACTATTTTGGCAACTAAAATTTAAAAAATAGCTACTAAACTTGTGACTCTTTTACATTCGTGAGGCTACTAATGATACTATTTTTGCCTTCTGACATTGGTGGGCACCCTCTTCTTGCTTTACGTCTGTTTAATTGTTTTTCTAAATATCCCCATAAAAAATAATCGCAAAGAGCACAGTCAGGGGATGATAATACCTATTTCTCAGGAGGAAGAAAATTATTATTTTTTTTTAATCTTTCAGCCATTCTATAGTTGATTTTGCAGTATGACTGAATGCAGAATCTTCGTGTTAAACAAAGTTTCCTCGAGGGTAGCAAAAGTTGCTGTCTTTGATCATATGCTTCAAAACTTGATTCTGATAGTATATCAATTTTAGCTTTTCGTTCTACAAGAAATGGTTTTGTTAAGCCTTGAGAGGACATTCCCATACATACTATAACTACTGATGACCAACTTGCCCTGCTGTTCGCATGAAATATACAATCTTCATTTTGCCAGTTGTGGATAACAGATGAAACAATGCTTCATCTGAGTTATCTATAATTTGTATCTACCTTTGCTTACATTAAATACAGAGCCCAAGAACGTTTTTTTTTTTTGTTTTTCTATGATCTTTGTAGACATTTGATGACAGACTGATTTCTTTACTTTTTTACAGCCAATTTTCTTTCTCTGACGACAAACTGTCGATTGTGATACCTGTAGTTTCTTTTTGAAAGTTTTTTTGAGGCAGAGGATTTTCTACAGCAATAACTCTTCTACTTTTTTTTTTTTTTTTTACACCAAGGACTTCCTTTCATCCACATTTTTTCCTCCAGCCAAATTTTATTTCTTTTTGAAGTTTAGATAGTAAGACATTAGAAAATTGTCTTTTCTGATTTTTAAATGCTTTATTTATAACAGAATTTGAGCAACCATTCTTCAAAGGCTTTAAAACTTTGTTTTGGGTTGAGGATCTAATTTCAGAGTCATAATTTACTCCCACTAATAAAAACAGTTCGATAGGTATTTTAAACGTTCCATTTTTAAAATAAAACTGGTAGTATAGTGATACATACGACCTACAATTTACCACAAACAGTTATATCCTTTTAAAGTTGGTCACACTAATTTTGAATCAACTGAGATGCAAAATCATGTTCATTTCATTCCAGTTTTCACGCAGTCCATCTATAATTTAAACTATTAATAACACATATGTATCCTATAATATATTTTGATATTCAATTTCGTAAGTACTTTAAGAGATTTTTTTCCTAATTATAGTTCTTCTTATCAATTTTTTTTCTTAAATTTTAAAGCTGCATGAAAATTATACAGTGAAAACAACTTTACATTATTCCATGCCCAGAAGGTTAAGATACCTGGTTAATTCCTTTTAACTTAGTCAGATATTGTAACAAAAGTGAATTATGATATTTGAAATAGAATGGAGCCAAATTTTTAATAAAAATGATATAAGTAATTAATGTTATGACTAAAAAAGCAAAATGTTTTTGTTTGAAATAAGCTGTTGTAAATAAAATTCAAATAGTTATTGAAAATTTTGAGTTCTATTAATTGATTTTTTTTATTTAAATTTTTAATTTTTACTAAAATTTGATTAGTTTTTCAACACAGTCCTAATTATAGAGATTAAAATTGTACTAAAAAAATTACAATCTAAAACGTTCTAGATTGTAAAATTTCAGATTTACCTTTATGTTGGACTTCTTTCTCCCAATTTTCTAATTAAAGATGTTCTTATTAGCTAATCATTCTATAGTTAATCCTTAGATGTAATGTAATACCTGCAACTTTCTAGCATAATTTGCTTGTAAGAAACAGTCAAATTTATGTCTAGGAATGTTTGGAGGAAGACAAACGAAAGTTATTTTCTCCATAAGATTTTACTTCCTTGATGCAAATAAGCTTGAAAAACATTCAGAATGAGTCAGAACTCTGACTAAACCTTCTGGGGGTGATTGAACACATTTAAACAAACAAATACTGTCCTTTAAAGACCGGATATAGTGCAAGTGGTAAACTGCTAAATGTCATTAACATATGGCCAATTTTGATGCAGTCATCACTGCTTTTAATGCCAGTGACATATAGTGATTTACTGCATGCATTACAACCTTGCCTTTTTGAGAAAAATTACTTATTTAGATGTGTTCTATCACCTCTTAAAGCATATTCTTAGCATTCTGAATATGTATATGTCAAGAGATAAATTTGTTGTTAAACAGAAGCATTGTTGTCTTTAAATAGGAATTTTTCTACGTTGTAAAAGACAGGACTAAGAAATATTGCCCAAACAGACTGATAAATATCTTAATGGTGCCCAATGACTATTTCTTAAGCTGTTAGTCAGAGATACACAGTTCCAATTGTGAAAATGTTCTAAATTGTGTATAACCTATTATATTAGAAACAATCAAAGTCAGTAAATCAATTCCTATAAAAATTACAAAACTTAAATTTTTATATGGTCCCCTGGTCCTATCAGTTACATTTAGAAAATTTTTCTTTATACAATTTCATGCACAATAAAAATAAATAAATAAATAACCCATCTACGACCAAGATTCACTGAGTTATGAAGCAGCAAACATTTTGACTTAAGTCACATTTCCCATTATGGTAAACCGGTAAGGGACCATATAAATATTGAAATTTTAAATTATAGGTTATAATTTCATTTTCTGGCATAATGCGGAAAAAGAAGGAAAACTAATTTTAGAATACTAATCTTGAAGCAAAGGGTTATAGTCACGCTCTATAAAAATCTATCCAATATCAGACTTACTAAATTGTATGTATGTGTAGTATGCAGATGTGTAACACAGAGTATGCTATGCGAAGTACAGGAAGAGTTTTCTAAACGGATGCATATTTGCATTGCAGCCGAAGTACTTTGAACAAATTTTACGCTAACAGGATTTGTAATATTATTTTAAGTTTCTAAAATGCATATATTCATACTTTAAAATGTTTCATTTTCTAATTTAATGTTTAAAAAAGTGTGTTATTCTGCTTTTTTTTAATTTTAAGTTATTTAACACTAGTTCATTTTAAAAACTTTTTAAAAAATTATATTTTTAGTATAAGCTATATTTTTATCTTAATTTATTGGATACACATAGTTAAATGTTAATTTTCTTTATTGCTATCTACAATTGTAACATAGTTGATGAAATTGCTATTAAATATTACAAGGCTTAAAACCATGCACATTTTTCTCAAATTAATTATATATGCAACCCCTGTTTTTCATCTTGAAAAGTGCTTTAACTAAGCAGCTGTAAGTCAGTGAATTTTGGTCCTAAAAGGACATTTTGTGTGTGTGTGTGTGAAATTGTGTAAGGAACAAGCATTTTTACAATTTGAACTATGTGTCTCTGACTAACAATTAGGAAGTAGGAATTGGGCACTGTTAGCACTGGACACCCTATATATATGTGAAAAAATGTTAGGGCACTCTCTCCACAATGACTTCTTTTCCAAAAGAATGACAGTCGAGGCTGGCTGAGGTTAAACTGGATCTTTATTATTTCTCATACTTAATTGGAAAAGGACCGGCAACCTATCCACAAACTCCTTGCATGTTTTCTGGGCAGTTACATTATCAAAAATCCCTCACAAATTTCTTGCTCCTGACTTACATATCTCCTAGTTTCCCAACTCGTCGCTAGGCACAACGAGCGTTACCCTTTCTGCAATTGGCTCTCTAAAGTGGTGTCATTTACTTACTTAGCCCAAGAATTTTTTAGGATGGTCATCGGAAACCGCAAAAGCCGGCAAATTTAGCTTAATTCGCACTTTTGATTCTTAAGGGCTCTCAAAATTTGTCTCTGAATGTAATATTTGCCTGGCCGAGAAACAAACTTTACAGTGAAAGTAGTCTGTTTCACAGTGATTAAAGATGGTTTTTCAGATGAATTAAAATTAAATTAGACTAAATTGTCAAAGGCTATTTTCTTATTACATACATACATACATACATACATATATATATATATATATATATAGAAAGAGAGAGAGATGGGTAACTTAACCTCCTTTGAATATGTTTTATCGATTGATGTATTTTTTTTTTTTTTTTTTTGTTTTTGTTGTCTATAACAGTATTTAAATTAAATTCAACTTCTAATGAAGTATGTTTTTATTTCAGTATAAAAATAGAAAATAAATCTAACAAAAAAAATTATATAGATTATTTTACAAATAAATCAGTTTATACTATTGTATGTATTTATTGTGTAGAAATTAATTTAAAAGCACCCAAATAAAAAATCCGTTTACAATTTTTTAAATGTATTTATAAATTATGCTACTCTTACTGAAAATTTCTTCAATAACCTGTTTTTGAAACTGAGAAATTGTTTGTGATTAATTATTACTACTGCTGGTGTCATAATGATTCTACATGATAGAGCATTCTTGCTTTTGTTTACTCTAAATAGTATAAATTTTTTGCTTTCCCTTGCCAGAAACATACTGATCATGCACTGCAATTTGTTGGAAGCAGCAAAAAATAGTTTAAATTTATAACAATATTTTTATCCTATTTCAGTTAGCATAAAATGTTTCTTCAATTCAAACATCGGTACAGTTTAACCACCATAGTAATTTAGACCTAAAAATTCTGACACTTCTGAAAATTTTGTTTTTCCCAGAATTTGTAATTTTTTTTAAAAACTATATTTAACTTGCACAAACCGTGATTTTTAGTAAGTTTGAACAAGCAGAAATAGTTGTTATTTTGTTACCCCTCTAATACCCAAGTTAAGAAATTCCCAAGCAAAAAAAAAAATTTTGTTGTTGAAATGATGTTCTTTAAAGTTAAATAACATAAATATAATAAAACATTGCCCAAAAAAGGTATTTTTGATACTTTTTTTCAATGGTAGCACCATGATTTTAACTCTTCTAAACATTATAAATGAAATTTTTTTAAATATTATTTTGTATCTTGTCAGAAAGCATATATTTTCTTACATACAAACAAAAATTATGAACTTTTCTTTATATGAAATATAATTAAAATTGTAGAAAGACTTACCATTAGAACACACTTTCTTTGTTAACTTTGCTCGCATGTTCCTATTAAAATATTTTTCATCCATTAATACTGCATCTGTGGACCCAAACTACTACTATTATTAATGAAAATACAATTATAATGGTTTTATGACTTCATAATTACATTTCAAAACATTTTTCCTGTAAAAAAAAAATAACATTTAAAGGATGATACCATATATGCTGCCATGAGCATTGGAGTGTTAAATACTTTATAACCCTTGTTTCTCTCCTTAAAAAAACATAGCTGTTTTTATTCAGCAATATATTCCAAAATAAATTTAAGTCCTTGCTGATCTGAAATTCATAAACATATTTGATTTGTTTAATTTGATAACATTTTTTGAAAGTGTGTTTTTCTTCTCTTAGAGTACATACTAGATTTAGTATTTATGTGATAATTTCTTAATGACTATAACAAATTCTTCTTAGGTATCTGTTTCCAAGTTTACATTGAATGAGAACTTACGAAATGAAAAAATGCTTGATGTTTGGTCATCTTTACTAGCTCTTGCTGTTGGGGATATAAGTAATGAACTGAAGATAAAAGCTTTGTCACAAACTTCTTCTTCATCTCCAGTTTGCAGTACGTTTTTTTTTTCCCCCACAAGATCTATTAAATAGCAATTTTTCTGTTGCTAATATCTCAATTTTCAGAGTTACAGATATATGTATATATATATTTTTTAGATATTTTATCTTAATAGATAAAAATTGTGTTACTTTTTTCCAATAACATAAAAAAGCACATAAAAGTGTGTTCTTAAGAAAACTTTAAATAAAAAAGTAAGTCCTGAAAATATGGAGCAATTTGAAATTTTTAAAAATAGATATTACCAGAACTTCCATTTTATAATTTATTTCTGAGTTAAAAAGTAACAAATAAACTATTTGAAATTGTTCCTTGTGTATTTTAAAAGTTATTTAATATAAAAATGTGTTTTTTCTTGTAAGAATGTCTCTTCCAACAATATTTTTAAATATGGTCCTAATTACTCCAGTTTAAAAAAATAGTAGAGTAATTATATTAATGAACTTAAAAATATTTAAGTTAAAGTAAAAACGTGTCACTGACCTTAAATATATGTGAAATATACTTTTTAATATGAATTTATTTGCCTAAAAAATGTTCTGTTTGAGCACTGAATTGTCAAATCCATTTATTTAAAAATTTGGTATGCTGTTTGTTCTACATTTGTTTTTGGTTTAAAAATACTTAAAATTAGTAATGAAAGATACCTGATCACGAAAAATACATTATAAGCTTCATGACAAATGTTTTGACAAAACTTATCATTTAAAGATTTTTTGGAAAATTGTCATGGTCTCAGTTACCTTGTGTTAACAATTATTCCAAACTACCCTGTACAGTTATACTGAACTAATATCTTTCTGTTATGGTTTGTTAGGAATAAGAATCCATGTATGTGCCATACTGCTAATAATGGGTCTATGTAATGTAGTAAATGAAATTTTCAGATATAATTTTAAAGAATAACCAATATACTGTTTGACTACCAATCAGATAAAAACATCAACATCCAGTTTAGAGGCGAAAATGGGCATGTCCATTAGTTGTTGGGAGTGCCACTCAGATATACGCTTGCTGCTAAATTATCCAGATGCAGTTTTCAAGATATAATGATTTGTTTACTGTGATGATATTTTTAAACCTACAATGAATCAGTTTAAATAAAATAACTCAAATCATATTGCTGATTTGTAATATAAACAATAAAAATCTACAGTATCTGCTTGCTTTACCCCTCCTCCACCAATTTATTTGGATTCATCTTTACTGGCAGCTTGCCAATATTCCACATCAAAAGCTGTCAAACAATATCTAAAAATTTACTATAATGCTTATAATACTCTAACAAGATGTTTTTCGATTGCTTTATCCATATATGTTTAATTCTGACAAAAAATACCTTTCAATTTCAGGATACATAATATCACAGAAATTAAAACTTAATTTGTAAATGTGAAAAAAAATAACAAACTATCTACAGTGAAACCTTCCTGAGCGGCCACCCTACCGTACCAAGAATACTTGGCTGCTCTGAGAGGGTGGCCGCTCTGAAAGGTTTTATTTACTATTATTAGATAACTGCTTATAATGCGCAATATAAGCAAGTCTGACACATATTCCTTATTTAAAAGGAAATTTAAAACTTACCTAAAGAGGAATTAATACTTTATTTAATGCTTTCTTACATTTTTTGAAAAAAAGATACAATTTGTGCCTGTTTTAAGTTTTTACTTTTCTCTGAAGCAACCATTTTCTCAAGTTCGTTTTTTACTTTAAAAAGCAGAGCTCATCCACCACGAAATTTGAAGTCTTCGCATTCTTTCAAAATAAAATGCTTTTCTTTAATGACTTCGTTGATTTGTGTTTTTACACAGTTAAATAATCCAGCTAACTTTTGTTCCGATTTGCAACTCAGATCACTGACCAGCTAATAAAATGAAACTTACGTGAACATGGACGTGAATGGCATTTTTTCTCCAATCGACTTCGTAAGTTATTCCTGGGTCTTATATTCGACCATGAACCTGACCTTGATTTTTTCTGCTCAAAATTAAAGCATGGAATGAGTAGAATTTCCCGAAAAATAAAATGGGCGATCCCACCCTGTGGCCGTTTAGAGGGGGTTGGGTGGGCACTGATAGAGGTCATTTTAACATTAGGTCTGAGCCGAAAAATCCATGCCATGAAAAATTGGCCATTTAGAGGGGTGACCGCTATACAGGGGTAGCCGTTCGGAGAGGTTTCACTGTATTAAGGTTTTTTATTTCACCGGGTTAATGAAAGTGAAAGTTTTGTGTTACATGAAAAAATTAAATCATGCGATATCATATAAACTTAAGACTGATCTGCACCTGATCAATGGCCAAGCGCATAGTGCTCTGAGCTTGAAGATGAAAGGAGCCGGGTTTAAAATCAGGTCACGTCTGCGGAATCCCAGAACACAACACGTTAGGACAGATCATTAAGGAACCCTTCAAAAGTGTCAGCAAGACAAGCCCTGATACTTTAAATCTACTTCATTCCCTATTTGAGAGCTAAGTGTTATTGTAGTGTTAGTATTATTAACCAGTCTTTAGGTGTGAGATAAATGAACACTTTTTTTAGTTTATTCAGGTTGATGAAGAAGAGATCATACTGGAGACACTCCATTTATTGTTCTGCTTTTCACAGGAAAATGAAAGTGAAAATGGATGATATTCTTGCTTAAGATATTTTTATTAGTGTTATTGTTGACTGGATATTTTGGATAATTTGTAAATGAAAGGATTAGAATGCAGATTTATTTCATAAAATCATTTTACATACATGCAAATATTTTGAATCATTTGTTCTTTTATTTGTATTTTCATTTGGGCATTTATATGTACAGGGTGTCCAGTTATAACGATGCCCATTGGCTTTTTCCTAAACCATAAGTCAGAGACACATAGTTCCAATTGTAAAAATGCTTTAAATTGTATAATCTATTGTATCAGAAACAACTGAAGTCAATAAATCAATTCCCATAAAAATTACAAATTTAAATTTTTATACAGTCCCCCAGTCCTATCAGTTATATTTAGAAAATCTTTCTACAACCAAAATTCATTGATTTATGAAGCAGCAAACATTTTGACTTAAGTCACTTTTCCATATCTGAAAATGTCCTATTATGCTAAACCGTTAAGGGACCATATAAGTATTGAAATTTTACATTATGTTTCATTTTCTGACATAATGCGGAGAAAGAAGCAAAACTAATTTTAAAATACTGATCTTTAAGCAGAGGGTTATAGTCAGGCTCTATAAAAATCTATCCAATGTCAGACTTACTAAATCGTATATGTGTAACAACAAGTATGCTACGCAAAGTACAGGAAGAGTTTTCTGCACCGGTGCATATTTGCTTTGCAGTCGAAGGAATCTACTTTGAGCAAATGTTATGCTAACAGGATTTGTAATATTATTTTAAGTTTCTAAAAAAGTATACATTCATATTTTAAAATGTTTCATTTTCTAATTTAATGTTTAATAAAGTGTTTTATTCCCTTGTTTTTTTTTAATTCTTAAGTTATTTTATTTAAAGTTATTTTATTTTAAGTTTATTTTAAGTTATCACCAGCTCATTAAAAAACTCTTAAGCCTCACCATGGCACAGTGGTTAAGTCACTGGAAATGATCGACAGGCGAAATGTGAAGGTCCTGGGTTCAAGTCCCATCACGCGTCCGTCAACCTAACCATTCGGAGTTTTCCATGGTTTTCTCCTAAACTAGCAAAATTCCGGGTTAGGACCCCTTACCAGGGGCGGTACCAGACTGTTAGTTTGGGGGGGGGTGTCACTCTGAGGGACGTCTGAAGACTTCTTAAGGCCCTGGACCCTTATACAAATGTAGGCGCGAAAGAGGCGGGTAACTAGGCAGGGCCTGATTATGACCAACAGGGGCCCTGAGCATGAATCTGGGGGCCCCCCATCTATGAAATTTGTTAAAATTGGGCCTCGTAAACTTTGAACAACTTAATAACTATTCACCCTCAACCCAAAGTCACAGTACTTTTCTAAAATTCTATCTATTCCCCTCTACAAAAGTGCTTTAAAGAAAAACAAAAACAGTCAAATTGTATTTAAACCTCTTGTGTTCTAGCTGAGTGTACATCCCCACATCCACTTGTGTCTCTGGTGGGGACAAACCTCGCCAACTCCTAGCTTTGGCTCTATCCCAGCTGCGAGCTTTTTATTGAATTCATTGCAGATACATGTATTCAACAAAAGCAATCCATAATAAAATTATTTTTTGATAGAAAATTCATCTTTCCATTTCAGATAATTTTCTGAGAATGTGTCTGGAAATAACATTTGACGATTAAAATTATTTGGATCATCACTTAATCAGGTTGAGGCGAGAATGAGACGAGGCTTCCCTTAAGACCAGGGGCTTGGATCCGGGCCCAGCTTTGGCCTATCCTCTAAAATATTCGTTGTCCCTGATCAAAATCACAAATCATTCAGGTATTCAAAAGAATTATAGATATGAATTTTAATTTAAAAATTATATGGCACCCTAAGAAAAAATGGTGGGAGGCTCATTTTTAAAAAATCCTTTAATTCATTCATTCAATTTGTATTTCTTAAAAATTTTATGATTTAATTATGGATTGTAAAAACAAAGTAATTTTTATCATCATAGCTTAAGCAAAAACTTGGATTTTCAATTTACCATTTTCAATCATTTATGTCTAAAAGACTGGAATTTTCTTTTGAATCTATGTTTAACCTCTCAGTTTTTCTGTTTTTCAACCACCCAAAAAGACACCTTATGATTTTGATCAAAAACAAATTTCTCAAAATTATTCATGTTTTCTATTAATAAAGATTTATGTATATTTTGTTTTTACAGCTTACAAAAGTCTACTTGGGTCAAAAGGTTTGTTTTAAGCACTTTGCTTCAATTACAATGCACAGTCACAACATAAAAGTTTTGGATGATTTTTTGAAAAGAGCAGAACATCACAAAATAAGTACTATGGTTAATCTTTTAAAAAACATGCAATTTTTGAACCACTTCTAAAAGAGGTCAGGGGTGCTGGAGATTAAAAAAAATATATATACAGTATGGGACCTTTTATCCGGCAACCTCGGGACCGACCTCATTCCGGTTTATGGAATTTGCCGGTTTTCGGGTCGCTGCCGAAAAATTAACCCTTTGTGCACAGTACAATTAAAAAAGAACCGGTCTTTAAGTACAAGTAGCTTTTATGATAATTACTGCATATAATTATGTAAATTTGTAAGGCATTCATAATAGATTTTAAAATAAAAATAACTAAATTTATCAAAACTTACTGTAAAATAAAACTTTAATGCTGCAAATCGCGGTATCCACGTATTCTGTCAGATATGCAGAACCATCGCTACAGGAGAGAACTATGGTCCCCGCTCCCGCCGCTACGCACGCTCGCCTCCGCACATGGATTACAAAGACGGTAGACATTATGTAGCTTACATGATGGCCAAAAACAGTATACCTCGCTCGCTCCCTTGATAACATCATTGTGATGACAATTAAAATCAGTTGCAGCCCTTTTAAAATATGGTTAAATATTGAAGAAAAAATACTAATTGAAAAAAATATGCGTATAACTAGTGAAATCTCTGTCGGAAGTATTGGCTTCCCCATAAAGCAGCTCGAATTGTCAGCTTTAATTACGAAAATACGTTGAGAAAATGCCCACTATTACAAAACAAAATTTAAAAAAACGAGACCGTACAATTAGATCATATACAATTTTGAGAGGGAAAAAGCTAACATTTAAACATTTATTTTTTATTTTGTTTGAACATTTCATTAATCTTTAGCTGTTTCAATGTTCGACACATAGGGTTACCAGGTTCCCTAACCAAATAGCCGGACAGAAGAGCCAGTTTAGCCGGACATTTGGGTATAAAGGCCGGACAGCCTACACTATTGAGGATTTTGTCTCAGTATTAATAGATTACGACAAAAAAATTATAGGTAAAATCAAGCTTTTTTGATTATTACCACGAATCTTGTTCAATTCTAATGAAACATAAATAACATCGAATGCCAAATCAGTTCAAGTATTTTATGACTCATCGGCCAAATTCACCAGTAAAAAGCCTAATAAAAGCCGGACACCATTCAGTTTGGCCAGACACGCAATCAAAAAGCCTAACTATGTCCGACTTTATCCGGACGCCTGGCAACGCTATCCCCACAAAAATATCGAGAAAATCTGAGGCACGCCGAAATAGAGAAGTAACCCGCCTGCTTTCTCCCTAACACACACAGCTGTAACGTAACCCATAACAGGAAAAGGAAAAACTGTTCAATTAAAAAGACACAGGGACACAATTTAAATAAACAAAAGCTCGAATTTCCGGAAAGCACGGGAAATGCCGGATAAGTGAAAATTCCGGATAGTTAAGCTTGTAAAAAGAAAAAAAAAAAAAGTTTGTCGACAAAGCTGTTAAGGGGGGGGGGGGATCTAATCGGAAATGTTTTGGAATGTTAATCAATGCATGTTGAAAAACACTCATAAATAAAAATAGATCGGTACACACGTACGTACTGATCTATTTTCAATTGTGTGTTTTTAACAAAGTTTTAAATTGTATTTATGATAATATTCGTTTATATTACAGTGTTACAAGGCAATAATACCATTGCATCGTTGGGGAGAAAAATAATAGTAAATTAAAAATAAAACCACTTATTGATTTCTAACAGGTAATTTCTTTAAACTAAGAGAATGATTACTGAAATAAATACAAACAGTAATGTTTTCTCTGCCCCCCCCCCTCCTTCCCTCTCGAGCTTCTCTTCAGAGATAACACTGGTGAATCATCGGAATGCAGATGGGCAAAATAAGTAGGTCAGGACTCACTAGCCATAAATATGTAATCAGCACTTTTTCTGTTTTGGCTATCGGTACGGAGCTGATTTTTCTCCGTGCTCGCCGGCACAGCTGTAAATTGAAAATAAACACTCAAAAAACTGGTGTTATAAGATAAAATACAGCTGTAAATTGTTTTGTTTTTGTAAGGTGTGTCCGTCATATTTGTTTTGTGAGCATTTTGTCTGTTTATTTTTTTATACTACCACGATTCCTGTAATTATTGATAACCTCTAGCGTCTAGCAGTTAGAAATTTGCATCCTCTTTCCCCGTTCTAAGTTTGGACAGCTGTGATTCACAGTAGGAATTAGTCATTGGAGAAGACCTCCCCCCCAAGGGGGGGGGGAGCCGAAATTTTCTGGTTACTTGAATGCCGAATAGTCGAGATTTTACGTAGTGGAAAAAAAATATGGTATCTAGATCAGTGAGCCTAAAAAAAAAAAAAAAAAAAAAAAAAACTGAAATTGGGGAAAGTGCCGGTTTTTGGAACTTTCCGGTTTTCGGAATTCCGGATAAAGGGTCCAATACTGTATATACACATATATTTATTTATGTACATAAAATATACAGCTATTAAGCATGCAATCGAAGTCATTGAATAAGTTTCTTAATATCTGGTCATATTTCTTAAGAGAAAAACTTCTTACTCATAAGACCTTTTTGTGGATAAGTGAAAAGTGTGTAATTAATTTTTGCTTATGAAAGGCCATGCAAGTATAATATACCAAAAATCACCAACTTTAAAATGTTTCAGCGAAAGTCATAGAAAATCAGATAAAATAATGATTTAAAATTCTAATCTTAAGTATATCTTAATTTTTTGTAATTTTAAGGGTGAGAAAAAACATTTCAACTATCTTGAAGCAAAAGAAACTATCTGAAAATATTTGCGACGAGTAATATCGAAAATGAATTTGGAAAAACAAAAAATTTTAAACCGCTTCTCTAAAAGAAGTCGGGGATAATTGAGATTTGAAAAAAGTTATATACATATATATTTATCAGCATACATAAAATATACAGTTATTAGACATCAAGCTCAGTGAATAAGTTTCTTAATATCTAGTCGTATTTCTTAAGCAAGAAAACTTCTTATACACAAAACCTTTTTATGGATAAAAGAAAAATATTAATTGAAAATAAGTATCAGGTTGTAACGAAAGTTTTCCATCAAATCTGCTTGAAAAACTAACTTCTAACTCCTTAGATAACTCTTTTTGAACTTTTGGTACCAAACCTGCACAGTGTCACGTGATGCAACAATAGTATTTAAAGCTGTACTCATTATTCGTTGATATTCTGTAGCTGACTTTTTGCAACACAACTATAAGTAAATGATGGTTCTAATCCTCTATAGTGATACTTCCATTTGACACACCTTGTACTCAATGATAACTATATTTTTTTACAGATTTCATAACACAGTGTTATAAAGTAAGTCTCTTTCTTTCAAATGCCAAAAATCGTTTGAAAAAATATGAGCAAATACGCCAACGCAAACTGTTTACTGACGATGTTTATGGTGGCGGGAAACTTTCGTTACAACCTAATAATTAATTTTTGCTTATGAAATGCAATATAACTATAATACACTAAAAATTACAAATTTTAAAATGTTTCGGTGAAAGTCATACAAAATCAGATAATCTAAATTCTAATCACAAGTATACCTTAATTTTTTCTTTTTTTAATGGTGAGAAAAAATATTTTAATTATCTTGAAATAAAAGAAACTATCTGAAAATATTTGCGACCAGAAATACTGAAATGAATTTCGAAAAAACAAAACTTTTTAAACCGCTTCTAAAAGAAGTGATGAAACAAGTATGAATCCTATATTTAAGCTCAGCTTGATTGTGGTTAAAAACTCTTTGAAACTTTATTTGAACTTAATGTAAAAAATAAACATATATGTATAATAAAGTGACATTAACTTTCTGTCCCCCCAAACACCATAATCTATAAAACTAAGTCTAATTTTCTCTTCGAACACGATGAGATGCAGAGGGTCAAGGGCCAGAAGCTTGTCCCCCGACCCAGTCTCCAAATATTTGTGATTAAATAATAATAAGCAAGCCTTTTTTTGAGAAATTATTCCTTTTCCCCTTAATATTATTTAACTTTTCTACTAATCAAATTTGTCTTTTTACTCCCCTCCTCCTCCCCTGCCATCAAGGGTGGATTAACACACACACACCGAGATATAAAAGAAATTAATGTAAAAAATCCTATTTTACCTCCATAAAATGGATGTATATGTCAATCTTCTAACTACAGGCATGAAAATCTTCCGCCTTTCAGTGGATTTCTGCTTTTTCTTGTTTTTTCAAAAGACCTCCGCTTTCCAAAAATGTTTTTAAACCTTTCTGCTTTAAAAAAAAAAAAAAAAAAAAAAAAAAAAAGATGATTACCGAACCTGAAGTAAAACATGTCCTAAATCTACGACAAACTTAGCGGACATAGCAGAGTAACTAGAGGATGATAATGCACACCTGGGATGTACGTTTTTACTGCATCGCACACCGCACCTAGACTAAAGTCAGCTAGAGTATGATGATTTCCTCAGTTTATAAATTCAAAACTTAGTTCAGAGGGGCAAATTCTTATTTTAGATTCTCGAAGATTCGAAAGGCATATGCTACATAATTATGTACTTGGCAAACTACTACACAGCAATAATTGTCTATCGAGACCTTTCGCCACTGGAAAATTGTTGTCCGTGAGCTATTGTTGATCACAACATGTTTTTATTGCTGTTTTGCGCACTTGATGAATCTATAAATTTTTTCCACAGACACGTACCAGCTTAACTGACACTTCTATTGTGGATTATTGAGAAAATGGCAGATGTTAGCGAATATATTAGAAACGTGGATTGAAAATGATATGTTTGTGGTCATTTTCAGATCAAAAAATTTGCTTGGTTTTGGAAAAATCGTCAGTGGAACGAGAACTTCCAGACATTTTATGAATGCTAAACGGAATTTTTGTTTAAATAAAGCAAACTGACAGTCTGCACGACAAATGAAACTTGTATAAAAGTGCAGCTTTTAGTAATGGTATTTAAAATATAAATCTTATATTCTTTTAGGTATTCAACATGCAAAGGAAGTAAAATAATTTATGGTAGTTTAAATATACTTTATTTCTTAAATAAATCAATTATTAATAATAATTCCAATAGATAAATACTTCGATATTTATAGCTATTAAAATGTACACATCTTAATTTTATGCTGAATAAAAGAATAATGCTTTTTTAAAATGTGAGTTATTGTTAAGAAATCTGTAAGAAAAAGAAAACCAAAATTTTCCGAGTTCTGGTTATTTTTTGCATTTTCTTTTTTAAACAGTTACGTGGATTTTATTAAAAATATGTACCGTAACTTTGTGAAAAGTTAACTAATGGTAAGACTACGGATGGATTAAAGGGGTTGGGGGGGGGAGCAATTATGCCTCCGCTACAGGAAAAAGAAATTCTATTTTACTTCCATAAAATAGACAAATTTCAACTAACCGCCCATAAAATTGCATTAATCTGTCTCTAGGCAAGACTCGCCTCCTTAAATAAATAAAAAGATTACTTTTATTAATCATTTATGAAAATGTCCATAACCAAGCAAAAAGAAAAGATCATTACTAATTATGGGTCAAGCCACATAATACTTAATTTTAAACAACATTCAATTGATACTCTCTCTGGGTTAAAAGTAACGAAATATAAAATTTAAAAACATTCTTTATTAAAAATTCGTGCGCGCAATTGAAAAAAAAGAAAGAAATTGAGGCAGCACAAGGCATGTTTTAACATCTCAGCAGAATTCGCTCTCTTGCTTTATTAGCCAGCTCACCGAGTGAAGACAAAACAATAACAAGTTTCTCGATGACTCAATGCGGCGTCGGCACCTCAGTTTGTGAAGGTCCGTTTTCCCTCCGTATCACATAAATTATTTTGGTTCTTCTGCATATCGAACTGAAATATATCTAAAATGGTTTCACAAAGCTTGTCCACACCTGTAATTACATTGATGTTTTAAATGACATAATAGGGGGGGGGGGGAATTCAAATGCCCCCTGCATGCCGGCATGCCGTCACTTGAAGTGCATCTATGTGCTTTATTTTCTACGGAAATAAATTTGTTAGCATCGGCTTGACTGTAGCTTGCGCGCTAACTACAGATCAAAAAGCAAGATCAATATACTAAATTTTTTTGCATAATAAATTTATTTCAGCCAGATAGTCCGTGTCCTGGAAAAAAAATCCCTTTTTGACATGTATACTAGCGAAATTATGGTAACTAACTATCCCTGATCAAATATTTGATCCATATTTGACAACTGAACTTCAATCTTTTTGCATCCTTTTGGTAAATGAATAATTTTAAAAACAAGATGTAAAACAGAGTTTTTAATACTCTATTGTTAAATTAAAATGTAAGGGATTTTAGTAACTCAACTCAACAGAAAAGTATTATTTTCCCCATAATATGTTTATTGATTTATGAATCATTTTCCCTTAAATTTTAAAATCAGGAAAATCGCTATTTAGTTTTATTCTCATGTGCAGGTTTTCCTTTGGTAATTATTTTTACAGTTAATTTTAAAAAGCATAATCTTTTGAGGTGGTATTTTGCAGCTAATATAGGAAGGAGCAGAACATGTGTCCCTGTCATAAGTTCCACTTCTGTGTGCTGGTGTGCTGCAAGACTGCTAAGATTCTAAAATTTTACCTGAGAAAATATTTAGACATTTATTAAAGAATTATTCTTTTTCCAATAAACAAGAAAACTTCACTTTTATTCTATCATTTGAATGCTTATTTTAGAAAATGTCAATGCCATTAGTGTAATTTTTCATTCCATTTCTGATCAAAATTTATTAAAAATAAAATAGGTCTTAAAATATTTTTTGAGAATGAATTTTTTATTTTATTTTTATTTCAAAAGAATAGTCTGAAATTTGGATGTGAGACTTACGATTTGTTTTGATCTTGGATTTTACGATATTGCTTAAGTTAATTATTTTAAATAATTATAGCCTGTTTTCTTTTAATAAATATTGTATATCTAAAACTGATTATTAAACATTTACAGTGCATAGTTATTTTCTTCAGTATAACAGTCAATTTGTTTGTGGTTGAAATTTAAATGGTAGAAATTGTTTAGTACACCATGTAGTTTAACAGTGGTTGAATTTAAGCTCACACAGTATTCCCCTGTTCCATGTTTTTGCATTATCAACCTTGTTATATATGCCTGCATGCGCACGTAAATTTTTCAATTTTTTGCTGGAAAATACATCCACATGTATTTCCTCTTTTTTGCTCTTCAGCTGTTTTCATGCCTGTAACTAATACCCTCCCCCTCCCCCCCCCCAAATTTGCTCATTTACGACGAAAGATTCAAGGCGAAGTTCATGAAAATCTCATTATATCAGGTGGGTCATTATGTAATAATTTCATTGTCATTTGCATAAATTAGTGCAATAAAAGTGTTTCCTATAGCAGGAAGCATTTTCGAACTGAATTTTCTTGATGTTTATGGGGAAGACTCTATTGACACCCCCCCTCCTCCCTTGCCCTTAGTAACTTATGCCTATGTTCATTATGTTTAAGTAAATGTTTTCTGCTAAAATCATCTCTCCGCACTATTACTACTTCAACCTTTTAAGTTTACATTTTTCGTTTATTATAATCGGTCGCTTATAGTTATTGAAATCGGCTCGATAGGATGTGATCACATTAAGCGGCGTCTATTAAGTAAATAATTCTGTAATTATATAAATAGGCTGTTTGAATATATAAGCCAGTTTATATAGATTTCGAAAGACAAAGCAAGAACTTCTGATTATCTACATAAAATGGGGAAGGAAATTGGTTTGAAATTAAAATATTTAATTAAAATTTCTATGTCATTTGTCATAAAGAGAGTCTAAGAAATTTTTGAAGATACTATATGAAATTAATTTAAAATGCAAACAGCTCAAATAAAAAAGAATTAGAATGCTAATTAAAAAGTAAAGAGTAAATAAGGATACATAATTGAGCATATATTAAGTTTCACTCATATAACTAAATAATAAATTATGAAAAACCAAAAATTACTTTAACAAATAAAATGCTTACTCACATCAAACTAGGACTGTTTAAATTGCTTAACATTCATTCACTTAATAAAATTTCTTTTATTAGAACATTTTTTATGAAAAAATAAGTAAGTAAATAATTCTGTAAAAAGTTAATTCTACCTTTTTTAAAAAGTATTAACACTTGTACAAAAACTGAAAGTGAGAAATTTCTTCAAACCGAATAATTAGGAAATATTAGAGAAAAAACAAATTTAAAAAATCTGATGTGTCCAACACATGACTTCCTTGCACGTCCATTAGATCAAAAATATTTTCGACGCACTTCCTCTAAACTTATTTGTTTGAAAGAGATAAAATATCAATAATAGTAAGGTTTAGCGATTTCTAGAAAAATATTTCGATATCGCCAAGCTGAGTTCAATTTGAAAGATTTCCTTCTGACACTTTATTTGGCGATATTTCACCAAAAGCCGACAAACTTGAGATAGTCTGCGAGATTTTGGGGATAGCCAAAGTAGTCATTGACCACAGACTTTCAATGAATTGAATGCATCCATACACCTCAATGTATTTAAAGTCATTTGGCTCACCCTGTAAATAAATTCTCAGTCGATTGCTGTCAAAAAAGATATGGAAAACAGTTAGATATTACAATAGTTCTAAATACAAAAGTTCAAAAATCTACGGGTTAAAGTTTTAGTGTTATACAAAATACAAAATAATTTTTGGCGCCAAATTTGGCGATATTTCGGCGAAACTCGTCAATGTCGACGAAATTTGGCGAGATTTTAAGCATTAATCAAACAATGACAGATTATCGCCAAATTTGGCGATATTTCGCCAAAACTCGCCAAGAAAGATGACAAATGGCGATACTTTGGACATGGACCAAATGACTGACTATCGCCAAATTTGGCGATATTTCGCCAAAACTCGCCAAGGTCGAGGACAGACGGCGAGTTTTTGGGCATGTACCAAACAATGACTGTCTACAGTTGTATTATATTGAAGATGTCCATAGACATTAAAGTACTGAAATTCTTTTCGGTGGTCCTGTAAATAAACTCTCCAGTAGATTGGAACCAAAAATCGAGATACACAACTAGATGTTACAACATTCTTATATATGAAATTTCATAATAGTTTTTGAGATTTGAGAGTTAAATATGCACACACGTACACCAAAAGTCGCCAAGCTTGGCGACTTTTGGCATAGTTCTTGAGGGAGGCACGTGACCGTGGTCGGACCATTACCTAACTTATGTGGTAGGACGGTATTGTGCTTGTAATGGATGAATGCCCCTAAAATTGCCATTGACCGTAATGTATTGGAAAACTTTTGAGTGTTCCTGTAGCAGAATTACAAATGATAAAGACACTATTTTTAATGGAGAAATTCATTTTCTAACTCTTTACAGCATACATCACTTCTGAGTCGTTTGAAATAGCCCAATACCTCTAAAAAAACGCTTTGATGAATTTCGGCCCATAGAGCATAATGTATTTCGAATCTTTTGGGCGGTTCTGTAGATAAACTATCCAGACGAATGGAATCGAAAGGGGAGGTGCACAACTAGATGTTACAGCAATCCTAAATATAAAGTTTCAACATTCTACGCCTAATAGTTTTGGAGATATGCGAGTTTAATGAGTTTCGGCCCATTGAGCGTAATGTATTTCGAATGTTTTGGGCAGTCCTGTAGATAAACTATCCAGTCGAATGGAACCAAAAGGAGAGGTGCACAACTAGATGTTACAACTATCCAAAATATGAAGTTTCGACATTCTACGCCTAATAGATTTTGAGTTAGGCGAGTTTAATGAATTTCGGCCCATAGAGCGTAATGTATTTCGAATCTTTTGGGCGGTCCTGTACATAAACTATCCATTCGATTGCCACCAAAAGGGGAGGTGCACAACTAGATCATAGAACAATCCTAAATATCAAATCTCAACATTCTACGACCAATAGTTTTTGAGATATGCGAGTTACATACATACGTACGTACGTACGTACATACGTACGTACGTACAGACGGCATGGAAAAACTGGCCACAGCAGACTCGCCGCTGGTCAAAATGAGTTGCAGACGCGTTAATATGATCGTGCATGCTAGCCTACGATAGGATGCATCAAAAAAAAATTTTTAATTAAATTTAGAGGTAGTCAAAATCGGTTTTTTTGTCGAAATTTGGCCCCCAAAATTTTTCGGGATCACATTACTTCCTTATACTACGTACAAGGAAGTAAAAATGGAAAGAAAATACATATTTAAACCAGACAACCTTGTTTGTAACTTTTTCTTCAAAATAGAATTTTCCATAATCGTTCAAAATGACAATTTAAATTTTATTCTATGCGAGTTTAAAATTTTGCACAGTGATTTTTTATTATTGTTAGCTCTTCCTTAAACCATCTACAAGATTTTTAAAGGCGTATTGTTGAAAAATCATGTGATTTTTGGTATATAAAAAGATGTGAACTATTCATGCATAACACTTCAAAATTTTTAGAATTTCTGTTTACAAGTTGTACTATACATTGAAATAGAGGATAAACTTAGATCAGTTACAAACTTTATAGGAGAAAAAAATTAAGATTTGAAAAAAAAATTTTTTTTAAACATCGAATTTTGCAAAATGTACCCCTTTTTGAAAAAAATGTTTTCGGGCAATTCCATGTTTAAGAATGTTTCTTCTAAAAGTTCATAAAAGGCACCGTTTATTTATTTCATTGTGTAGTGCAGTGTCTAAAGAATTATCCTTAATTTTTTCGAACCTCTTGTGAAATCAGTTCATGTGTACCAGTGTACCAAGATTGTAAGGCAGATTTTGTATTCTTTGACAGACTTTTAATGCAACTATAAGTCTTTGCAAATATCTTTTCAGAGTAAAATTAGAGATTTATTGTAACAATAATGGTTATTGTTACGAGATTAGGTTATTGATTAAGGCAAAGCTACACGAGGGGTATATATATCTTAAGTGGAGTATTCTTTAGGTGGAGGACTTTTTAAGGCATTCTAGAGCCTAATCACATTACATCTGGAGAAAACCACCCCAAACTCTGGACCGTTAGATTGACACCTAGGGTTCTGGCGGTAGGCCAGAACCCCAGGCCTCTACACTTTAGCCATCTACCACTTTCAGTGATCTTAAGCACTTGACCACTGTTATTGTTTCAAATCAACTAGAGAATATGTATAAAAAATTGTTTGAAATACAAAAGAGTAAAAATGTTGTACACATAAAAATAAATAAAGGTAAAAGACTAAAAATTGAACAGTGATAAATTACTATAACTGTGGAAAATCATAAGTTTGACATTGTTTGGCATAATAAAAAAAAGTAACATTATAAAAAGTTTATTAAATCATCCAAGAGGAATCAGCATAAAATCTGGAAGGTCGATAATTTTTTTAATCAACAATTTAAAAAGAAGACAATGACACCTGTTTAAACTTGACACCATGTTATTAAATGGATTTTTCTCAAAACAGATTTTTCCGTAACCACTTCAAACAACCTAACTTTTATTAATTTAATCCAGTATTTTTTATATTACTTTTTTTCAAATTGTCGTTAGCATTTTTAATCCTGCACAACACTTTTTCAAATACTTTTCCAGAGGATAAATTTCTCATAAAATTTTATAACAATAATTGTTATTTTTTCAAATAATGAAGAATATTAACACCTCCCCCCCCTTCTTCCACACCAATACGCACAAAGCCACAAATAAATAAAACTGATTACTGGTTAAAGATATATGAATCATTAACTTATTTAGAAATATTTAACTTGGATATTTCTTTAGGAATCTCTCATGTGAGAAATTAATTTTTTTATAAACACGCATCACAGAGAAAAAAAAAAGAACTTTTCAGAAGAAAGATAAATATTGAAAAATATTATCTTTCTTCTGAAATTAAGCTCCAAATGTGCGTTAACATTTTAATTCCATTGAGAATGTTTTAGAGTACATTTAGAACAAATGATGTTTGTTGGTCAAGTATTATCAGATAAAATCCATTTAATTTAATTGATTTGCATATTAGACTTTAAACTTTATTTATATCTAAGCTCACAGATGATAATGACAATAATGTTATTTTCGAGTCATTTTAAAATTCTTACTTTAAAATTAGAAATTCGTACTTTAAAATTACTTTTCAAAAATCTTAGTTATTAAAACTATCTTTAAAGTTGTTCATATAATTTATCTTCATGTAATTAAAATATTTATCAAATTATTTTTATTTTTAATTAAGTTAATAATAAACTATTTTCTTGCATATGGAGCAGACTCTTATTAATAATACCTAAAAACCATTTGTTTTTCCGTGCCATAGAAAAATTATTATAACATAAAATATATATTTCTTTGTTTAAAAAAAAAAATTAACCAAAGCAGGAAATTTTACCTGTTTAATAAATAAAAATATAATATATGTAAATATATATTTACTGTATCCTTCTCCATTTAGCCTTTCCTATGTAGTCCCGTTAGGTAGGAGAGCACTTATTTCACTTCTATAGTCCACTATGTTCTGGTTTCTAAAATATTTGCTCATCCAGATGTTCCACTCCACAGACCAGTGTGGGGTCCTTCAAATACGAGTGTAATGTATTATGCACACACAATTCACATATTTTTCTATAAACCATTTTTTGATTTTGAGAGTTTTCTTTTATTGTGGATTCGGGACAACTACCCCATACACCCTTAACTTAATCAGGCTTGTTGTGACCCCCCTTCCCTAGGCCTCCCTATATGGATGGATATGGATGAATGCACATATTTACAAAATGGCTGCATATTTTTCTGCCAAGGAGCACATAGAATATTGTGTGCATACTTTAATGTTATTATAAAATAAACTAATCAGAGACCAATGGTCTTCTAAAGAGGAATTCTCTTTCAGCAGCACAATGTGATATGTATGCACTTGATCATTGCCTCTGTGAATTTTGGGCCCTCTTTTTTTGGGAGGGGGGAGAGGGAGATGGCTAATCTAGGCCCCTTAGTCGAAGTCCATTTGGGGCGTCATGACCTCCGTAACCCCCTGGAACCACCACTGCCCCTTAGAAAGATCCCCATGGAGGGCATCCCCTCCTTGTGTTGTCCTTCTGAGGTGTATCTATAAGCGAGCTTCGGGACAAGAGCACATATCCGAAATACATGTTACACAAACAAACAAACAGAAACTCTTTAAAAATTATTTTTTCAGTATAAGCTATATTTTTATGTTAATTTATTGGATACATATTCTTAAACATTAATCTTCTTTGTTGCAATTTACATTCATAAAATAGTTGATGAAATTGCTAATAAATATTACAAAGCTCAAAAACATGTACATTAGTTTTTTCTCATTTTGTATACAACCACTATTTTGCAGCTCGAATAGTGCTCTAACTTTAAGCAGCTGTAACTTGGTGAAGTTTGGTCGTAGGAAGACGAATTTTTTTTTTTTTTTTATTATTGTGCATGAAGTCGTACAAAGAAAAATTTTCTAAATAGAACTGATAGGACCATGGGACTGTATAAAAATTTAAATTTCCTAATTTTTATAGGAATTGATTTATCGACTTTGATTGTTTCTGAAATAATAGATTATACAATTGAAAGCATTTTTGCAATTGGAACTATGTGTCTCTGATGAAGGTTTAGTAAATAGCTATTGGGCACTGTTAGCACTGGACACCCTGTGTGTGTATATACATATATATATATATATATATATATATATATATATATATTCATCCTATATAATTCACTTATGTAAGCAAATATAGGGCAGAGTACTAAAATTGACTTATCATACATTTTTTAATGATAAGTCAATAACCGACTTATCATACAATATTCAAAATGTTAAATATAACTGTTTAACTGAGCTCTTAAAAAAAAAAAAAAAAAAATATACTCTATTCTGGGAGATTTGTTTTCCTTAAAAATATTAATAATATTAGCTGATTTAAAGTACCTTAGAAACAGAGCTGGCCTAAGGTGTGTGTAGTCATACACATGCAGTTTAGAAAGGTATGCTGTAATTTGAAAAACTGTAAGAAATAATGTAATAAAATCGGACATTTTTATGTGATTTTGAATGCAAATTAGCCATTTAAATATGTTGATAACTTTTGTTCAACAAATAAAGTGGTAGAAGTTTTCTCCTTACTCACAAATTCAATACAGTACAGCTATCGATATAAACCGATATATAGATATAGATCTATACCCATTTTTGTTGAAAGGGGTGCCAAAGATCATTCTTGCACATGTATCATTTTACTCTTAGGCCAGTACTTCTTATACATGTTCATCATTAGACTTTTCAGGCATACATTCACCGCTGTCATCAGTCTTCATCCACTCCTTGTCAATCTCCATGTCCATCATGTCATTGACTGCATCATTACTAGCAGAAATTTCAAAGGCAAACAAATTCATATTTATAATTGTTATAGTTAGTTATTTTTTCAACTTATTAAATAAAATCTATTGAAATAGGTCTAATAATCATCAATATGTATTTGTTCAAGAGACCATTGAAATTGCTGCTAGTAATAACACAATCATTGACGAGGGGTAGAGGAAGACATTTTAAGAACTGATGACGACCATTCATTTGCTGCTGAAAGGTTTTAATAAATATTTTAAAGGCATTTTAAATCAATTAATATGTATGTTCATATAATTAGTATTTATATTAATAATAGTTTCTATTCATTGCAGGTATTAATAGACAACTTCTACAGAGCCAATATTTTACTTTACATTTAATAAAAGGCATGCGAGTATTATTTGGGTATCAACATTTACTACATAAAGTTATGTTACATTCTTTTCGTGTGAATTCTTCCCTGGCAGATAACAATGGAGCCTCTATTTCTTCATCTAGTGCTAAAGGAAATAATGAAGCAACGGATAATTCATTGCTTCAGTATTTAATGTCTGCAGCTAGTCAACCTTCACCATTAAAATCAATATTTTCCTGGGATGAAATAGAGGTAAATAAATCTTACTAAGTGTGTGTGCAGAGAAATTGTGTACTTGAAAGTGTGAGGATTTAACAGTTAAAAAAATTGCTTGTTGTTATAAAGTGATGTATTAGGGAAAGAATGATATTAGTATTATTTAATTTAATAAAAATTATAACAATAAAAATTTAATGAGGGAAAATATGTACAAATGAAAAGAAAAAAAAATCTGTTAAAAAAGTATATCAGCATGTAATTATTCCTTTTTTTATTGATATGTACACCACACACACACACACACACACACACACACACATGGATTCTGTGATCATAAGACAAACTTTGAAAGGTGGATCAGTTTACTAAAGCATACATTTCTTGTATAGGAATATATGGTTGTTGGGGGGGGGGGGGGAAGAACCAGACTTGAAAATACTTACATATTTTATTTAAAACACCATTGCTAAGTGCTCTTTTACTGCAATATTTACTATAAATGCTCAAAATTTTGACCTCCAACTCTAATACACACTTAGTAGCATCAAAATAGTGATTGGTAAACAATTCCAATGTGCCAGGCATTTCCTGTATGCCTGTTGTTGCTTTGGATAATCAAGCAAGGTGATCCTCAATTGAATTAGCTGGAGTCTCATAAAAAAAAGTAGCCTTCAGGTACTATAATAAGCAATGTTCATGAGAAGTAATTGATGCTTAATAAATTTGACAATTGGTGTGGCCATTGAATTTGTTCTCCATGCCCAATCCAATAGCCCTATAAAACTGGCATCCAGGTAATTATGGACTAACACTTTCAAATTTGATGGCACACAATCATGCTGAAACTAAATCATTATTAAATATTAGAGTTTTTGGTGTTTTTGTAATGATTTGTTTCTGTTCCTTGTGATTCAATTAGATTAAGTAGCTGATTTTATTAACCAGTGAGTTTGTTTTACAGTGATCACTGTATATATATATGAAAGAAATTAACTATTATTCGCATTAAAATCTTGCAGAGTTAGATTAATTTTTTTTTTTTTTTTTTTTTTAAGAATAAGATTCACTAAGAGTATGCTATAGTTTATTTAAATATGTTTTAATAATAATAATAATAAAATATTTCTAAAATTTCATTAGTTATGAGATTTTTCTTTCTTTAATAGAATGTTGAACAAATAGTATTGGCTGTGTTTGATTTTCATTTTTTTAGCCCTTATACTTTTACATTACATTACTAATAAGAATTCTGGGGAATTCGAGAATTAATAAAAGAGAATGATTTTCCATAGAACTTGAGTTAATGATTTGTTTCAAACTTTTGATATAATTTTATCATCAATTGTGACTGCATACATTTTTGAAATTTTTTGTTGTTAGAATTTTCATTTCCTTAAAAAGCTTTTAAAAAAGTGTAAAATACAGGGAGAAATGAGATTAAGCTAAATTTCTCTTAAAGATAAACAAAAAACTACAGGGAGAGTGAATTAACAATATAAATCATATTGATATGATACATACTAGAAAACAAATAAAAAAGTAGTTGTATGAGCAGATTTTTAAAGGTCAGGCTAGATGATTATAAGCGAATTCTGTATGTTTCACTGCTTCCTTTCCCCCAGATCAAGGATCACCAATATCAACTAGAAAGGAATTACCTCGCTACAGGACATTGTCATATTCTTACTGTAAAATTCCCCAAAATGTTTTTCAAAATCATCGTCAGATAAAAAAATAAACTATCTGTGCACATAATCTAAAACTATCTGCAAGCTCATAATAGATCATGATAGCAAAATACACTGCCCGACATTGAAAATGCAACACCCATAAGGAGTGGCCAGAAAGTGTTGAAACTCGGCAAGCAGACAAGCAGAGAGAGACAGCAGTGAACAATAAGTGATCTTTATTTCAAAATGATATGCATAATACAGAAGGAGAGCAGTGTCATCTTAGTAGGTTGTTAGACCATTGTGGACGGCGATACACGAAGCAACACATCCAGGTACTGAGTCAATGAGAGTACGGATGGTCTCCTGAGGAATATTTTTCCATTCCCTGTAAACCATTTGCCACAGTTCATCTTCTGAATGGGCTAGTGGCAGGGTCTGCAAGTGGCATCCAATCACATCCCAAATGTGTTTGATTGCCGGCAGATCAGGAGAGTACAGTGGCCAGGGAAGCGTCTGTACACCTTGCAGAACATGTTGGCTGATGTGAGCAGTGTGCGGTCGAGCGTTATCCTGCTGATACAGGGCGTTGGGAACTGTTTGAAGGTAGGGGAGTGTCACCGGCCATAGCATATCATCCACATATCGTTGAGCCATCATAGTGCCCTGAATACAAACTAGAGGTGACCTGGAGTCATATGCAATTGCTCCCCAAACCATGATGCCACATTGTTGCGTGGTAGGGCGTTCTACAATTGCTACCAGATTGGACACCTTGGACCCGTTTCCACGTCGACGCCACACTCGTATGCGGCGACTATCACTGAAGAAACAGAAACGCGACTCATCTGAGAACACGACCCTGTGCCATTTTGTCATCTACATCGCTCTAGTCTGGCACAATTGCAGTCATTGGCGTCTTATGTTGTGGAGCCAATGGCAGTCTTCTTAACGGACACCTTAAGTGCAGGCCACTAGCAACCAATAGACGGGAAATAGTTCTGGTCGATATAGGGACATCCAAAGTTTCTTGAACATGTTGCAGAATGGAAGTTGAAGTAGCTTGTGGGGCTGGCACTGCTTGTCGGTGGATGCATCAATCCACACATGCTGATGTCACTCTGGCTGCACCAGCACCCCTTAAACATGCCACATTTCCTTGTTCCAACTATCTTTGCCTCAGCCAGTGTGCATTAGACACATCCAGGTGTGTGTCTGCAGAGATTTGCCCAATGGACCAACCTGCCCTTCTCAGTCCGATCACCATGCCCCTCGTAAAATCATCGGTCTGCTGGAACTGCCTCTGTTGACGGTGGCCTGGCATTCTCTGATTACACGTGTCCTCTGAGAGAAGAATAAAATTTCTATGACAATTTCTATAGCAGCAATACTTTCACAAAAATTGTCCGTTCTACCAGTTCCTTCCTGTATATCTTTTTTCACATGCACTGGTGAGTTGCCAATTTTACATCATTAGCATAACTTGGCAATGAGCTTGTGCTACATTAACATAAAGTCTTCGAAGCAACTAGCCATTTGTAAGAAAAAAAAAAATATCGCCACAAAACCTTGAAATCACTGCAAAACTCTTTGCTAAGCCTTCAAATGTATCAGCAGACATATGCACACATGTGTTTATATTATCTGACTATCTTCAAAATTATTATTATTTGCTGCTTAAATTCATCCTGCATAGTCACTACTGTCCTTGAGACAAAGGGAGCATTCCAAGCACTTCAATTTTTTAAATACTTTCTGTACTTCTTAATTTTATCACTTAAAATAAAGTTTATTCAAAAAATTATTAATCATTCTTTGAATCCAAGAGTTATTCAAGAAATTGTATAAAAACTCAGAAAATTATCTCAATAGATTTTTTTTTACAGATTAGTACTTTAAGAAACCAACATTTCAAAATAGATATGTAAATTTCTTACAAAATATGTATCAAAAGTGTCTCTTACAATTTAAAATTTTTTTAACAGCAATCAAAGTATGTGGACCATTTTATAGAGTTGCATTTAAAGTACATTGCACTTAGCCCTTTTTATTATTATTTTTACAAGCTTTAAATACACGACTTTTAAAAGTTAAGATAATTGTATCTGAAAACATTCCACTTTATTAAATGATTAAGTAATTTTAAATAGCAGCAAAAGTTATAATTTTAGTCAATTTGTGCTGATTTATAACGTCTTTAATCTTTTATTGAACACAGAAAATATAGCCGTTATATAATTTAAATAAATAGAATACTAAAATAAGTATTCACTGTACAAAAATTGTATTGCATGTTTTTACAGTAAACCCCAAATAAAATTAATTTTTAGATAACTGTAAACATTAACCTGCAGGCTATTAGCTAGAGGTGGTTTAACTACAATATCATAAAAGTCTGTTTATTTATAATATCATAGGTAGAGCCCTAGAAAATATGTGAAAAGTTTTTCAGAATTACGGGGCATTGATGCGGTAGTTTTCTGAAATTATGTGATATTTATAGAAATGTATTCAAGTAGTGTGCATGAGTAGGGAAATAACTATGTTTAAAAGAACAAATAAGCGAGTCTCACTTTTTCTCTAAAGTTTATGAAAATAAAGAGATGTTAGTCCTGCGACTAATGATTCCTTCAAACTCTGCCCTTGTTTTTAACTATTTGGCCATAACATGAAACTGCTCTTTCACAGTCTACAGGAGGTGGGAAACCTTTGAAAAGTAGCAGGACAAACTTTAGAATGTTAATGAAGTCGTGGGCTGTATAATAGGGATTTATATGTGGTTTCCAGAACTAATACGCAAAGCAAAGTTAGTACTCTCGGTTTTACCTAATTCTGCAGAACATATATGGGCAATCTCCGGCCTGCAGGCCGAATGTGGTCTGCGGAACATATCAAAACCCCATATAAGCCATTTAAAATCTCAAAGTAAAAATATTGCGAAACATACTCACATTTTCAGCTTTTTCTTGCAAGATTTTACATACGTCAATTCCTTACACATACAATAAATACAAATCTTTATGCTGTTTTAAAACTTATTTATTAATTTTCATACCAATTACCGTTTTGAATTTCAATGTTTCATGTACACTTCACGTTGCACTTCCAAACAATTCCACTATTGAAAATATGCAATTTTCATGGCACATGAAGCAAAACGTGTGTCGGTAACATTTTATGTTTCTAAAATACTTGTCAGAAAAATAAGAACTGTCTGGCTAAATTGCCAGGAGCATTATTTAGCCATTAGAGCTTGATGTCAGTATTTTCATGTTAGCTGGCATTCATTTTTTTGGGATCATAGTGCATCCATAAGATAAATAAGCATTCATTCTTTACAAAACCCTTCCTTCAACAACTCTGACAAAACTTTATTGTATCATCCTCATTCGTTGACATTTCCCATAAATTCATATTTATTAAAAAAATAATTAATTAAAACTAACATAAATATGACAACGTATGTTAATCCTCGCTGAAGAATACAACAACATAATCATGGAAGAATACAAACAGACATAATCCGCTTTTGTTTGCTATTCAAACATATGCTCAGGACCTATGCACGATCAATCAAGGGTTCCACCCCAAAAAAAGGGTCGTCAAGCTTTACCCTCCACTATTGGTAAAATATCGGCAAATTTGGCTAGCGTCTGTATAACAGATAACTACCAAATTATCTGTGTTTTAAGAGGTACAGTGCAAAACTTATGTGTTAGCCTTACTCTAGTCCCTATTCAATTTTGCTAAGTGCACCATAGGAAAAATTTTTAATCCCTTTTGAAAAATTAAATATCTTATTGCAAGTATGGGAGATTGAGTCCCCTAGGAAGGCTATAGCCCTGTTTCGAAATACTGAAAAAGTTTATTCATTTACACCAATGATAAAAGTTTTTTTAATTGAACTACACATTTAGGAGAGCATTTTTCAGCAATAGTCTGAAAATTGTTAAATTTCATTGACCAGAGTTAAGTTAATGATGAAATTTCCAAATAAAACACCCGATATTGTAAATTAAATTTTACATTGTCAAAAAAATCACTCAGCTTAGATTTCAATAATAAAATACTTCAGTTAAAATATTGCATTACACAGAATATGACAGAGATGTAAATTTTTTGAGATAGTGTGTTTCTAAAATAAGTATTTTTAAAAATCTACTACAGTCTGTTCAGGAGAAAAGTTAATAATCTGTCATTCCAATATTTTAAAACAACATAACTGTGTAAATACTTAATAAAATAATTTTTTAATCAACTTTTGAATAATTTCTTTTGTATTTCTTTTGAATATTAAGGCCGCAGCTTTGGCTTTAGTGCAGTATTTGATGGCTGTATCAAATTTACCTTCTGTTGTAACAACAAAAGAAACTGTAGCGAACAGTCCACCAACAAGTGATACAGGAGGTAGTACTTTTAACATGGAAAATGATCAGAATCACCCTGTAATAACACCCTGTAATAGGCACAGGCGCATTCGAACAAAGACATCATCTGTTATTCCTGAAAACCACGCACATGAAATAGAAGTTTTTACAGATATGGGTTTTTCACGAAGAAATGTTGAGATGGCTTTCAGAACTCTAAGTAAGTATCTTTTTATATTTTACATTGCATTCGTATATTGATGCAATGCGAGTGTGTATATATTCTTGTATAAACATATTTCATTAAATAATATCATGAACAGCTCTGATATTTTCCATTACATTGAAAAAATAAAAGCACTTAAAGTTATTTCCTAAAATTAATATAAATGCTTAAAACTTACTTTGCTCCCCCACCCTTAATGCCTTCTATTTATTACTTATACCCAAAATTATCTGGTAAACTTCCAGAATCACTTAAAATTAGAAACCTTTTCAAAACGGGAGGGGAGGGAGACAAACTTAGCTATGCCAGGCACCTAGGTCATATTAATTTAGATTCGGTAAATCATACTAGCACAAAATTGCAAGAAAGGTCTGCTTTAACTTAAGAGATAATGTACTGTGCAAAATTAAGCAAACTGTAAATTAAACAAAGTAGAATTTCATTTGAATCTTCATCAGATTGAAGTATCTCCTACAACTACTTCATATGGACTTCTGGGATCCCACAAAAGCAACAGGGAGAAATGGAGGAAAATACTTTTAATGAATTATTGATGAATGCTCTAGAAAAGTTTGTTTATTCTATTAAGGATAAAATTTTAGAGAAGTGTGTAGACTCTTAGTGTATATCATCTAGAAGTGTCATTATCTAGAAACCATTAGAGCCAAATGGTTTCTAGATAAAATCCACTAGGACAGATAATGATACCAAGACTTAAAATTTTTGATCTGACTGTGACATCAAACACAAGCTCACAAATACATATACACTTGAAGAAAATGGCATTGCTGAACACTACAATCACATGATAATAAATGCTGTATGTACTATCCTATTCAAAAGTGGTTAAACAGCAACTTTTTTGATAGAGGCCATTCTGTATTTATATGTACACAAGTTTGCTTGTGTCACTATTAGCAATCAAGAATAACACAACTTCTAATTAGAGTTTTATGGAGGTACTGTTCCTTTTTTCACTAAACATTAACGACCTATAAATGTATTTAAACTTGGAAGTAGTAAGCTTTTAAAAGTGATTAAAAATATTAACTTTTTTCATGCAGATAAATCTGTTGTAATTAGCAGTTATATTTATATCTGTAAAGTCTAAAAATATGTATATATGTGTGAGGAAGTATTTACTTTAATTTGAAAGGAATCCAAGGTTCTACTTTACTTAGCCAGCTGCAAAAGAAAATATGATATAAAAGATGTCTGTAAAACAAATGTAATGGTTTTGTTTCTATGTATTTCATCCGCTAACTTCGGTCTAGCAATTAAGGAAAGGAAAGAAGTCATATATTGCTATGAGACAAGTTAAGCATTCTATCAATGAATATGAGGCTATTTTTGAAATCTAGTAGAATAACTAGAAAGCAGCGTATAAGGTACAGTAAGAAGCCAAAAATCTGGAATGGTCGGGTCTGTGACAATTCTGGATTATTGGTCATTTAAAAAAAAAAAGTTCCATTTGTCGGTATAGAAAGCTTAAAAAAAAGCATCATAAAAAACAAAAGTGTATAAACATAATGTTTAAAATTAAATATATATATTATTCTTTTAATTTAAACATTTCTATTAAGGTTTTTTGTTTAATTAATTTGGGTTTCTCATTTATGAGCTTCTTAATTTTATGCATATACATTAGTTCATGTTCAGTGATAAAACTCCTTTGCTCAAGTCCCTTTATGGAAGTGTCCATTACAAATATTAAACTATCAATTGACATTTTTTCTTTAATTTGTTCCCCCTAAAAGTGGTAGACCTTTTCCGATACTGTAAAATTGGCTCTTAAAACCCATCGAAGTCCAAATTGCTGTCAGTTTCCAAACAACTCATTGAATTCCTCATCTGTCATCCACAGATCCAGATGAATCTCATCGTCTTTCTCGGTCTGCAAAATATGTCTGCCGTCATCAAAAATTGCATCATCCTCCCTGACCTTCATACCATGCATGATAGAGCACTTCTTGAATGATTTTACAATCATCTCTGCCGGAATATCCGTCCATGCATCCTTTACCCCCTGTGAAATTGTTACTAAACCAAGTTGCGGTCTTTTGTCAACACAGCTTCCAATGCAGAGACGGAATATTGAAATTTTGTCGGTGGGGGCAGCTAGTTGAAATATATCCATTTTATAGAAGTAAAATAGGACCTCTTACATTTTCTATTTAATTTCTTTTTGATGGGGGAAGGCGGAGGGATGACTGCCTCCCTATTAATCATTTAGTGAGCAGCTGATTGAGGCTCTGCACTGTGGTCAAACTTATAGACAAAATTTCCTGCCTCTTTCAACCTATTGCAACTTCCAGCAAAGCAAGTATATGACATTCACACAAGCAAGCACGTATATGGAAATTGTTTATTTTTCTAACTAGAAGATTCTGTGAAAATGGGAGACAGAAAAAGACAGCTCCGTGCCCCAGTCAAAATAAACATTTTTGTTCAGCCCACAACTGAAGCGTGAGCTGAAGTTGATTGCTTAATATAATCACACATCAGAGATTTGTTTTAAACATTGAATGCTGTGTAATAATTCTGGATGCTTTTTATTACTTTGACACCTATTATGCGGAGATTGATTTTAAAATCAATGCCAAGGAGAAAAAAGGGAGCCGAAAGGAGTAATCAATCTTCTTGGCACTGCATTTTTACGTTTGGCTTATGCTTGGGTTCTTGATTTTTTACTAATCTTTTAAAATTATAGGTTCAGATTTCTAGACTCAAGTATATATGGTAATTAATAATAACCTTTATGAGCTAGATTTACATGTGCATTTGCAATACCATATGTTGGCTTGTGGGAAAAGCGGGGATATTCTGGATAATAGAATGATTTCACTTTTGCCGAGAAAAGAGGGAAGGGCTTATATTTGAGGGAGGGGTTACTTTTGGGATTTTACAATGCATCACTGTTAGCTAGGGGGAAAAGTACAAAATCCAGAAAGTGTCCGGTTTTTTGGTCTTTCTGTTTGGCATCCGGATTTTCAGCGTTCTACTGTATATAGAACAGAAACAATCTGTCACATCTAATAGAATGAAGAAACAGGAAATGGGGCAGGCATAATTTATCTGAATTAATATCCCAATGGTCTTTCTGTTACAGCAAAAATAGCTAAAAAAAGATAAGTATTGCACTGAATCTAATAGCATACATAAAATTGTGAAGGATAAATTCTCCAAAATTCTTGACATTGAAAAACATATACTGCATTTAAATGAGGTAAAAATTAAAATTTTATTGCAATTTGAAGAACCTTTCCTCCCAAAAATTCTATACTAAAAATTTTTAAACACTGTGATGCAACTGAAAAAAAAAAAAAAAAAAAACTTTGATTTCCTATATAAAAAAATAAGAATATTTTCACAAATAAGTATACATGTGAGTTATAAAGTCCAAAGATGCTGTAAAAGGATGTTTTTTAATGAATTTTTAAAATCCATTAAAAAAAAAGAAAACATAATTTTGATATAATGTTACAGCATAGCTCATTTCAAAAACCTTTCTGAGAAATTTCCAGTGATGTAAAACGTGGGTTTTGCATTAAAATTTAGGTCCGCCCAGGGTGCGAATCGACAGGGGGGATGCCAGGGATCGTCCCCGGATGAAGAATGTAATATCCTTGGCTAGAGAAATATTAATGGATCCCTGCCAGGGATGCTTTTTATTCCCTGCTAAAGAAGTGTTATATTAAATCTCTGTTCTTACAAGTTTAACAGTACCTAACAATTCTAAGTATTGAGAATAGGAATTCTTCTTTTGTTTACTAGACAAAGGGGCAAATTACAAACATCCCTTTGAAGTAGGTATGCACATTAGGGTGTATCAAGAAAAAAAAAATTTGGGAAAATCAAACTTTCAAGTTGATAAAACGTTGTCACTGTTATCACATATCAACCAAAAAAAATTTTTTGAAGTCGAAAAATATTTAGGTCTCCCGGAATTAACTTGAAATTCAACTTTTTTGACCTAAAATGTGTATTTTAATAAATATATATATACACAAATATAAAATATATTTATATTTTTTAAGTAAAAAAACTTGAAGTTTAGAAAGACAACAGACTTTTAAAAAATTTATTTGTACCATTAACTATATTAGTCTGCTGGAATCTAATTTTAAAAACCTTGCTATTTAATCAAATATTCAAAAATTTCCAGACTATATTTTACATTGGTAAACTTCTAGCAACAGTGCAAATAAAATGTATATTAATTTTTCATTAGTTTCTTAGTTTCTCGGTTTCTTTTTTATTCTGGGGGGGGGGGGGAGGGGTGACATTAGAAATACTTACACATTAGAAAAAAAAATTGGAGGAACAAAATATATTAAAATTAAAAATCAGAAAGTGTGATCTTTAGATGAAAAAGGTTACAAAAGATATAAACATACACATAAATGTTACAAATAAGGAACATTGAATATGTAAAGGTTATTCAAAATAAATCTTGATTTCACTGTCTATTTATTTTGATAATTGTAGGCAGCGCATCACAAATGCAAGTAGCTTTTCCAACCTGCAACCTGATCCATTAGAAACTCCAGTGTGTGTGGGCATACCATCACATCCAAGAGCTTTGATAGTTGTCACATCTATGCAGTTACATTCCATGTGTTTCATTATTGATGATACAATGTCTTTCCCAGAACCACTGTCTGCAGTTACATGACCAAGATATATTGAACCTAGTTCTTCAACCAAAGATATGTGTTCTTCTTGTATAGTTTTCCGGAAAGGTTTACCACGTACATTTTCTTTGACTATAGTTTTATCTTTCCGACCATCAAAATAGAGAGAAATTATTTCTGAGGTGCGAGTTGCAATACTTTCACGGTGTTTTACTCTTTCGCAAAAAACTTTCAATTTATCAATTACCGCCGTCTGATTTCCTGGTGTCACAACTTTTAAATCCTGTAAAAGAGCACTTGCTACTTACATTCCCGCTCTATTGAAATTGCTCTGCGAACACATGCTCTGGAAAATGGTGGCAGATCTACTGGAAGGACTTGCTTTACTGAAACGCTAGAATTTTCCTTTTTATTTTCTGGTATTTTATTTTTTATAGCTAAAACACTTTCATCACTTGAATCCTGTTGAATGGAATCGCTGTCAGTGTCACTAACAATGCCTTCATGTTGTAAAGTAGGGATATTTGTTGATTGGAGACTTCAGTTTAACTCCAATTGTATGGACTTTTCCTTTAGCACGTTTCTCGATTTTTTTTACTCTCTACTGTGTCAATTCCTCCTATAACCATAAGCCTCAGGTTTCCTATGGTCATTCAAGAACTTGTTTTCTAGTTGTGGAACCTTCCTTTGCGCTGGACACAAACATTTCTCTAAATCTATACATTTGCATGAACAAATATCAAAAAGATTATTTACAATGTCAGATTTTGAACTTTTCAACGGACGTTTTAAAGCTCTTGGCATTTTTTGCGTTACACCCTGATGACTGTTTCATCTTTTCAGATCTCTTGTGTAGTTTTAAAATCATAAAAACAATGTTGCTTGCAGATGAAACAGGAATAGAAGTCATCTTCCATATTTCTCCTAGCTTACGGGCCACTCGCATTGCAACTACCTTTTTCTTTGGTTGATGACATCCTTCAGACTTCAACTGATTTCTTATCCATTCAAAATAACATAGTACATCAATTTTAGTAGGTAAAACATTGCTATCGCTTATATCTAGAGGTTGGCCGACAATTGGATCGTCAGTAGTTTTCCTTGTTGATGAAGAATGAGTTTTTCTACTCATGATGGTAAAACGGGAAAACCAAATTGAACTCAATCACAAATCAAAAACATAAGTGTTCACTAAATGAACGCTTCGTACATAAAAAAATGCAAAAAACAAACTGAAAAAAAAGGAAGGGTGGATGAGGGAGAGAGAAGTAATCATGTGATGGTCTTGCACTTCCCTTATCTCGAAAGTCATGGGGGAGCTACAGTTTTATCACCTTGAAATCTGAGCCCCATATTCGCCTACAAAAATATTCTTGCTATTTCAGAACGCTGTACTGCAGTGTCTTTATTATAAATACAATGATTGAAAATTTGAAAGATTCTTCAACATTTCTTAAATACGGCTATTTGACAAACAATTGGAGATTTTCATTACGATTCCGGGAGATCTAAATGTTCAATTTCAGTCGCAATGCATTTTTTTATTGATAGATTCTATCTGAAATTGCCCATTTTTGCTGTTGAATATTTAATTTTGATTTATACATACTTTATAAAAAAAATGTTTAAAAATATCGTTTTGACTAAAAAACTGACAACTTCAATGTCATTCCGGGAGACCTAAATATTTTTCGATTTCAAAAAAAATTATTTTGGTAGGTATGTGATGACAGTAACAACTTTTTATCAACTTGAAAGTTTGATTTTCCAAAATAAAATTTTCATGATACACCCTAATGCACATGCCTGATGCCACTTCTCATTCTGTCACTGGGATCAGGTTTCAAAGGAAGATTGCGAAAGGTATGAACAAGCACTGCTCTGCTGCGAGCTGAATTGGAGAGTAGATGTAAAATCGACATAGGCAGGAATATATTTGCATAGAAAATCGGAGATTGATTTTTGTTTGAATTTAAGTCACTTCTCAGGCATAGGTCTCATGTTGGTGACTGCATCAGTCATGTAATACCTAATATATTAAGTGTGTGGAGCATTTATACCTTCTCTCCTTTTATACTTTTTTTTTTTTCAAATATCCCCTCCTGAAGAATGTTTTCTTTCAAATGTCCCCCCCTCCCTCGGTGGAGAAAATGTTCAATTCACACCCTGGCCCCAGCATGACCAAAGGGATAAGACATTGAACATGGTAGATGGCTGAAGTGTGGAGGTTCAAGGTTCTGTTATACCGCTTAGCTAGCTGTCTAACAGTCTGTAGATTTGGTCAGTTCGTTCCCTTACCCAACAGGACAAAATTGGATAAAAAGTAATGCAAAATGGAAAAAATGGCCAAAACTGGACAAAACAGAAAATAGGTAAAAATTGGATTTTTTATTTCTTTTTCTTGTTTTGTCTTGTCCATACCAAATTTGGTCCAAATCTGATAAACAGTCTAGATGCCTATAGTAAGCAAACCAGTAAGAAAGCTATTGTTATATTGTGCAAGAGCAGAGCTCTCCTCTTATCCCTTCCTGAGAGAAATACATTTACAGTAGATAATGTGCACTTTCTGATTATGGTGGCATATTTCACGCTATTTTAAATTGGTGTTTAAGCTTTGCAGACCCTGGAAAAAAAAATTTCTGGAACCACCCTTGATAAAGCACATACACGTTTAAATTGACCAAACTTAATTTTCATAACTGTTAGTCCTAGATGCATACTTCCTATTACAAAAATGGTCAGTTAGATGCAGGTTGAAAATAAAGATATTAAAAGTTTAAAGCAAAAAAAAAGAGTAAATTTAATGAAAAAATATACAATTTAAATTTACGTGCAACCTCCAACATTCATATTAAAATTATGATTTTGATATTAGTTCTTTGTATGCTTAAAGCAAGATATTTATTTTACTTTGTCATAGTAATAACTTTTCTCTAATTTGAAATTAATTAGTTTCCTTTATAATCCATATCAACATCCTAATAGCATGTTATATATTTGTGTGTCATGGGCACCATTTTTCTGTTCCATTTAACCCTTTGAGTCTCAGTCATGCCAATTGGAATTAGACATATGCAACTTTTAAAATCAAATTTAATTCAAATTTTGTCTTAATATTAAAAATATTATTATAATTATTTTTGCTTTGTACCTTTTTATTATGAATGCAGAAGGAGTATATTTTACAAATTTGAGATTTAAAAAACAACTACAATAAAAATAAAAACAAATGTTTGGGACTAAAATGGTTAAGGATTGAAGTAATATTTTTGGGGAAAAAGCAATTTTAATGTGTAAATTTCCAATAAAACAAATTACACGCTGAACTTGATTTTTATTTCAAGGTCTTGTTTCTGTATGCAAATTTTCTTTCCCAACATTTCTTATTTAGTATCATAAGTTCTATTTTTGTACACGTGGACTAATGTATTTGAGGTACGGCATTCAAAAATGAGTTGCTGCTTCATTGAACTTCTTCTAGTTTTTTTGCACGCACAAAATAAATAAATAAATATTTTTCTTTCTTTTCACATGCAAGTGCTTGAAATGCTTGGTGTCAGGTGTAGCAGTAAGTTTTTTTTTTTTTTTTTTTTTTTTTAATTCAAGAGTCTATTGTAGGTTTTGGTCGCAAAAAATGTTTGTAAAAATGTAGGTGCTCTTTTTTTTTCTTAAAAAGCAGTTTTTAATGGTATATTTAAAAAAAATAGTAATATTCTGTCATGAAATTCATGGTACAGTTTTTGCTTGAAATGATCTGTGGTATTTTAAGGTGCTCTCTTGGTAGATGATGATTTTTCACAATTCACTTTTTAAAGATCTCTCTCTCTCTCTCTCTCTCTCTCTCTCTCTCTCTCTCTCTCTCTCTCTCTCTTTACCCCATATGAAATATTTTTTTCTTCTGAAGGTGTTCATTACAGTTTATGATTTTAACATATATGCATTAAATGTATATCTGTGTATTATACTGTAGGTTCTCTTGATTCTGATACAGATTTTCCTAGTAAGCTAAATGAAATTGTTACTTGGCTCTTGGAACGTGAACTGCTTGATGAATCTGAGGATGACAGCTCTACATCATTTGAAGCATATTCTGATTCTGATTCATTTTCTGCTGATGATGAAACTGATGCTTTAAAAGAAGTGAGTTGTTCTAAACAAAACTTATTAGTTATAAATATATGCTTTAGCTTAATTGCTCAGATGGTGGAAAATTTAACTTAAATTGCTTTTTTTCCTTGCTATTTTTTTTATAAGTATTTTAAAAAAATACTACCTCTATTGGAAACTTTGTTATTAGCCTATCAAGATATATAATTTATTGGAAGCGCTTTTGTTTTATGTTTTTATTAATTTTTATTCTTTAAACCAATATCACATCTATTTTAAAGAATACAAAAAGGGTTATGTAATAAAATTGTAGACATTGTATCAGTATCCACACATAGCAGATGGAATTAGACATAAAAAATAAACTTTCATCAATATGCAAAAGATGCATCTTACAGTAACATAATTTAAAAAGAGAAAAAGATGAGTCAAGAATTTAAAAAAAAACGTTTAAAATACTCATAATACTGTATATCCAGTAAAGGTTTTGTACACTCTCTGCTTGGTTTAAAACTATTTTAAAAAGTCTCAACATATTTAAGTGTTATATCTATAAGACTAAACATAATATTAAATATACAGTAAGAATTCATTTTATAGTGGGATTCTGGAGATGTTTACCAACATAACTCAATTGAAATGTAGTGTGAGTTTAGTTCAAAATAAACATGAGGTAATTGCGACTGTGATGTAACAAATACAATTCTATAAAATTCTGAGATAAACCGTGTTGTTGTCATTTTAATTGATATTTTTATCGTTAATGATCTAAACAAAATGATTTTAGTTTGGGGGGTTTTGAATCATATTAGTACAAATTAATTTATATAAGCTTCACTTTATAAACTTTCAAAACATAATTTATAAACAAATTCATGATTAATAGTATTTTTTTATATCCTATAAAAAAGTCAATATCTTGCCCCAAATATTTTTATTAACCCTTTGAATGCCACACTATGATTCAGGATTTATAAACATAAATAGTTCATGAAAATTACGTTAGAATACTCCCATAAAGACTATAAAACAAAAAACTCACCGAAAAAAAAAAATCCTTCACCGATTCTTGGATGTTCCATTTTTGGAAAATTGGCATGTAACGCTAGCTTCTACATTTGCTTCGTTAAAATAAACAAATAAAGAAAGGCTGTGTGATAAAACTAAAATTTAATGCTGTAAAAAAGGTTTACTTGATACTTTGATGTAAAATGACTAAAATTTAAGCAAAACTCATTAAAATTTTTTAAAATTAGTTTAATATTTTATAAGAAATGCAATGCAAAAAGTATGAGGAATAATAAAAACAATTTTACATCTGTATATTCTTGACTTATAATACAGATAATATGAATAAATATGATTTTAAAAATGTAAAATACTTTACCACAAATGAATAAATATTTTATCCTTTAGAGGGTGCTTAGGAATTCAACCAATAGCACAAAAATTTTAAAATATACTAAAACACTAATTTCTTTATATCACTTTTTAGCAGTTTTTCTCCATGTCTATGATATTATGGGAAGCAGTGTACTGGGAACCTTTTCTTGCATTCAAAACACATGTTTGCAGTTTTTTTGACACTACAAAATGCCTTTGTTATCTAACTATGTAATGTGCATCTAATTTTCTTGCAGACTTTGACTAATGGGTCCGAGCTGCAAGTATAATGTTAATTTTAGGCTTCATCCAAAGCAAATTTAAATTAATTTCTCTTCTATAATTCTATTGACCACAGACATCTCTCCAGGTGCAATCAGGATGCATATAACTTATGCTTAACTATTATAATTTATTTCTTCTTATTCAGTAATGCACTTGTTTTCATCTGGAGGCAATTAACAAATATGTGATGGACTCATTTGATTCATCAGATAAAGAAGTTTTAAAAAATCAACATTGTCTATAATTAGAAGTTTCTTAGACCGTACCTTTTAAATCGTTGCTAAATACATTTATACAAATTCTCACTGAAATGGTCTCAAAAAATTGAAGAGCGTACAAAGAAAATCAAACATGTCACTTCCTGTCACTCCCTCCTATATGTTCCTCATTGAAAAGACCTAAAATAAACAAACAAGCCCTTGTGAAGCATACATGTTCATTGCTAAGAGAAAAAACAAGCAGCTATCTGAGCTCAAATTAGAGAAATGTAGCACTAACTAACCACCCTCCTTCTGTTAAAGGGATGATAGATCCCCAACCAGTCCTTCACCCTTCAAAAATAAATAACATATTGTAAATGCCTTTAATTCATGTCAATAGAATATTATTTCAATTTTTGGAAATTTGTTTAAAATAAAATCTCATGAATCATCTTGTTTAAATGGTCATTGTTTCGTAATAACTTTCATTCTATATTTTTTAGGATAATATATTCCATACACGGAGCGATTTTCATAATAGTTATGAGTATTCTGTGTATGTTGCTGCCAACATACAAATTGGGAGCTGGGTCCGTTGTTGTACTCAATATGAAGAAATTCAAGAAGGAGATGTGGGCATCGTTGTTGAAGTAAATATATTTTCCCCTAATTATTTATAAGAATATTTGTTCTTTAGTGAGTTCCAATTTTTTTTTATAAGTTGCAGTCGTTGTTCATAAATTTTTAATTGCAAAGCTAATGACCATGCTACTTATTACGGTCATTGTTTTGAATATATTTGCTAATTAATGCATGATGCTTTTTGCTAATACAGGGTTTCTACAGACCTGGAAAGTCAGGGAAATGAGTTTTGGTCAGGGATTTGGGAAAAAAGTCAGGGAAATTTGAAAAAATTGAAGATAGGTCAGGGAAATGCAAAAATATTTGAATTTTGCGACAAAATCAAGGAAATACTTCCTGTTTGAACCTAATTGTAGAAATTGTTTTATTTAACCTTATAAATAATTTTAAAATGTGTCCTTTATTAATATATCTTGTTCAGTTGAAATATTCTTAATTTTATCCTAAATTATTATCAAAGATGGTTTTTGTTAGAATCCAGTGATGTCAAATAATATTTTTGTGTATATTGATTTTATTATTATTGTTATTATTATTTGTAAAAAAGGGGGAAAATATACAAAAAGCTATTAATTAAAGGATGTAATATTAAAAATAGAAACACAAAATTCAGGAAAGCACGCTAGATAAAAAGTCAGGGAAGAGCATGATAGATGTCAGGGAAAAGTCAGGGAAGCAAAAGCTCCGAAATCTGTAGAAACCCTGTAATAAAGAAAAATTTTAAAGGAAATAACACAAATTATGATTTATTCATTTTGATAAGATGCTCATAAAATTATTTTTTAGATCCATGTATGTAGCAGTTTTAATCAGATCACTCATAAGAGTACTTCATAAAATTACTTATTTGTTGAAAGAGCAACTTTGTTTAATAATTTGAAAGATTGTTGAAGCAATATTAGCCTTAGAATAAAAATTTAATTAAACTTCAGAAAATTATATAACTTATTATGTCCTGTGAATGCAAACTAGAAAAATGTGGTAAAACAATTTTTTTCCCCCCTCAAGGGAACCACCACAATACTCAGAGCAAACCAATCCTTATAGTAGAGGGGTCATTGTATGTCAAATCAACCAACATTTTTGGAAAATGGCACCATTCGTCAAGGATTTTGATGAAATTTGGAGCGTACGTGCAACTTTTGATGCAGATTAGAAATATATCAATTATATTTCGATTAACTAAGGGATTCAAATTTTAGATGAGATGCCCTGTCGGCCACCATCTTGAATGACACTTATACACACATAAATAGCCATAACTTTCTTAAAATTTTTCCTACAAACTTCAATTTTGTGTAGTTTTAATCAGAAAAAAACATTTTTACTTAAGCAAGGTCGATATTGTACAACTTTACTACGTTTATTTCTCATTTTTTGGTTGACAGAGTGAATAACTTCAACAGCTGATTTTGTGAAGTGCTCCATTTTCAATTTCCATCAAATTTTATACACAAGAAGTATGCTGTAACATCTGATTAAAAAAATATGATGGGTATTTTACAGATAAAGTTTTTTAAAATAAAATTCTGAACAAGTGCATACATCCTTATTACTGTGTGTTTTATTATTTTCTGAAAGATCATTTATCCATATAATTACATTTATAAAAAGTACATACAATTTTACTGATAGTGTAAAAGTGTTTTTTGATTTTTCTATAAGTTTTATTCCAGCAAGTTTTGAAGGAGAAATAAATAAACTCACTAAATAGAAACAGGTACACTTTATATTTCCTCTTAAAAGAAATGCTTTTTGCAGAAAAAGAATACACTTTTTTTAAAATAAACTACATTTTCAAATAAACTACAAAAATGATAAATAAGTGTTTCTTTTCTTAGCAGGTGAATTTTGCATAAAATCAACCAGCATTTTTATTGACAAATCAATTCAGCTTTCACGCATATTTAATAAAAATAATTTTCACTTAATAAATTAAATTGACAGCCTTAATTATGTATGTATTTAATTTTTAATGAGACATTTGAAGAGAAGAACATTGAAAGTTAAATCTTCAAATTATAATATGAAGTCTAAACATCAGGAGAAAACACAAGATAAATAACGAAAACATAAAATCATACATACCATCTTTATAATTAATATTATACTTTCATTAAAAGCTAGATATTTTTGTAGTTTAAGTGAAAAATTTTCTAATAAATGCTCAGGAAAAATACAGTGTCAAAGGCTGGAGTAAACAAAATCAGGAAATCCTTTCATGGAGAATGGGAATAAAATTTGAAGGGGCTGAGATTATATTGTGTTCTTATATGAAAGTAAATTCAGTAACCTCACCAGAACTTTTTGTCAGCCAGGCAGCATTATGAAGCTGCAATGTGTAATCGTATCGAATTAAAGCATTTGAAATGATATTCTGATTTTTCTTCTGGGCAATCAGTAAAACTTGTTAGGCTATGTGCCTTGCCAGAAAGGCCTGAGTAGAACCCTGAAACATCTTCACAGATTTTTACTTCATGTAAAAAAATATTACAATTAATTTACTGTATGCAGCTATCTTAGCATTTTGACAAAGCTACAACTTTTACAGGCACTCATAACTTAACATTGTTTTGTACCTGTGTATGAAACTACAATAGCTAATAAAAGAATGTGTTCAGATGGACAAGTTTGTATTTTAAAAGAGAGAGTTCATTTTGTGACTACCACATAACAGCTAGTTGGGTACAACTGGTGTACTAATCATGTGTAGCTTGTGTTTATGACAAAAATTCGTATTTGCAAAAAAGTAAATAATTGTGACAATACAGTTAAATGTATGCATCCATGTAGACCATCTCCACCTCTTTATTGACCTCAAAATGTTTTTCATGCTTTTATATAAAGTCGATTTGCACACTGCCACTGGAAGTACTTATCAACTGAGTAAAGAATCTTTCACTGGTTCAATCAATGTGGCATAAATAAAAATTAGAGTTTTTCTATTTTTAAATGATATCCAGTCAATATTTATGTATACACGTACTTATTTATTATAGCTTATCAATTAAAAGTATATGTAGTTATAGAAATACCATGGCAAATAATCTTTTTGCTCCCTGAGACAGGGTGTGTTTGATTTTGTTTTTCACTCAACTCCGGTTATAGTGAATCTCTGGGGACCATTAAATTTCATCCACTATATCCAAAGTTCACTAAAACTAAAATGTCCTTATTGTGAAAAGAGATACTCTATGTGAATTGGAACTCATGGTTTATGTTTACTATAGCTGAGAGTTCACTATAACTGGAGTTAACTATTTGTTTTTTCATGTAATGTTTACATTTCATACTATGTCTTGCAGCTATCACTTTCAATATTTATTTTTAAATGTTCAATTAAAAATCAAATTCATAAAGAATTAAGAAAGTCAATTCAATTTTATTACATGAAATATATATTTTTACTAGCTGCCAAGGCAGCCACCGTCGCTGCCCCATACCTTACTCTTCTTTATACTCAGTGCAGTGTTGACTAAATTTCTGGACTCATTTCAATGAAAATCATGTTTCTTTGTTTAATTTGTCATTAAATTTATTTAGGTTAGAGTGCTACACATTTTGGGTGCCATCCAGGCCTGGACTGAGAGGTAGAGGCCCACCTGTCTCAAGAAAAGGGGGGGCCTCGGGTTATTGTGTAACTGATAAGTAATAGGATGTGTTAAACTTTCGTGGTATGAGGGAGTTATGGTGTTATAATTAATTAATTATGATTGATAATTAATGCATTAATAAAATATTCATCTATTAATTAATATGCATCATTCATATTAATTAATCCTTTGTTCATTCGGGAACCCTCTCCCAAAAAATTTTGAAAACTACATTTAAAATGAAGTGTTTTGAAACCTTCTGGGGCACAATTGCAGCTGCAAAAAATTTTGTATGTGCCAAACTTCATTCGAGTGCTATCAGTATAGCAGTTATGATTTAAAATAAAAGACAAATCGATAAACAACTTGTCAACAGGGCCTTTGCTAAAGGAAGGGAAGCCTGCCCCTCCTCTCCCCCCCCCCCCAACACTTGCAAATTCTATTAAACTTGGCAAAATTAGATGCCTAGTTGGCAAACGTGATTAAAAAAGAAATTAACGAAAACTATAATTAACTTTCTATTTCTGATTAATAAGTTGGTTCTGAAGTAATAAGTTGGATTTTTGGTCCATACAAAAAATTAAGTTGGCAAAAACCGAGTTTATCGACATCTCGTCCTCCCCCCACCCCCCAAGAAGAGTCTTAGCAATGGCACTGCTTGTCAATAGTGAGTACCAACCAAGCAAAGCGATTAAGGGTGTATTACGAAGAAACAAAATATCTCTCTCGGTCTTGGTACACACATTAAGATAAACTATTATAACTTATAGAAAGAAATTCTAAAAATTTTGAAGTGCTTTACATATTAGTTTATTATTATTTCTGTGCCAGAATCAAAAAATCATTTTGAAACATTCTGTTAAGGGTCTTTCTTTTCAAAACGAATCGTCATCAGAGGACTTTTGAACAACTTTAAAAACAAATTAATGATGGTAAAACCTAAACACACACACACACATTATATATATAAAGTTCTTCACTAACTGCATTATGTTCTAATATTAATAGTAAACCTGTAAATCTCATGCAATTTTCAGTAAAAATTCTTGAGCACGAAAATTGCCTTCAAAAATGGGACGAAACATTACCTGTTTAAAAAAGATCTCTTAAAATTCTGCATGTTTAACATTTTCTTCCTCTGAGTATTACATAACTTTTATAGGTGCACTGATTGTAACGGTTCACAGTACAACTTGCATAGAGACATTCTTAAAATTTTCCGAATCCCAAGCGCAATTGGAGTTCTTAAAAAGTGCAAGTTTTCCTAAAAGAATAACATAAAGGTGAACATTAAAGAAGGAAAGTTGGTCAGTTCTCATGAATTTGGTATGGGTTTTGGCAAAGCTTCCTAGGGCGGTAGACTCTAGGCTTTGATTTAAGGCAAATATAACACCATATGGATAAGATATGAATGCCATTAATGTGTAAACAAACACTGATTACAGCCGACCTGCTTCTGGGTTCTTCAAGTTTCAAATTTCAATGTTTTACAGCTATTTCCAATGGTGGAATGATAATCTTTTTTTTCCAATAGAACTATTTAAATTCTTGTGAAAATTTTTTTTAATGATAAAACAATATTAAATTAACGCTGAATGCATGCAGAAAGTTTTTAAAACAATGTTTACATGTAAAGTTACAAATTAAATAAAATAGAGACTTAATTGTGTAACACATTATCAAACTTTAAAATATTAATAAATGATAACATGTATTTAGAAATTTCAAAATTTAAAGTTGAAAACGTTATTTTTGATATTATTCGTATTAGACAAGCATTAACTGGAAAAGGAAATATATTCTTATTAAACATTTTCTTGATGACATAAACATAGAATATCGAAAAAAAGTTGACAGAACAGTAGTGCTGAAATTGGAAAAAATATAAATCTATAGTGCAATACTAGTATTTTCAAGTCGATTGAGTGGATCGGCACCCTACCATCTCAGAAAAGATAAAGAAAGTCACGGCTCATGACGCTCTACCGCAGGGAATAAATTATAACCTTAGCGGTGTGGTCAGTCGTCAGTTTCTTACGAGCGGCAAACGGTGCTTCACAGTTGTCACCTCACTCTTGGACACCGGGACGTCTTTTTACTTTAACACTAGGAAGACTGACAATTGCAGTATACCTAGAAACCCGAAAATATCTAGAAGGGGCCAGTCTGGCCCCTTCTAGATTTTTGAGTGTAGACCAGTTATTTATATTGAAAATCTATAAATATGGCTAAAATTAAATTATTAGAATATAATAGAAAATTAATCATCAAAATTACATGGAATTTTAATTTATATTGAATATAAAAATACCTTATTAAACAGAATATAATAAGTACTCTTTCAATCATATTTATATGCTCATTGCTGATAAAATTAAGTTTCCCCACTCTAGAAAATAATAATTACAGATAATAATCAAATGAAATAAAATACGCTAGTTTAATTAATGAAACTGAAAATTCATGCACTAACCTCATTTATTTCACTTTATACAGTTTTCATAACAATTGATGCACCGCACTTCTCTCAAAGCACATTTGCCACAAACTGCATTTTTGCAATCCGGACATGTGTTTCATGTATGGTTACCTTTGCAAGATATTTTTATCCTACATTTGACTCTCGTTTTTAGAGTTTTGTCTTCTCCACTTATATGTTGCTCACTCGGTTTCCTGGCATTAGTTGTATTTCTTGATGACACGTATGGAGCACGGAGTTCTTCACATAACTGTTGGATAAAATCTCTGCGACTAAGCTTTTTCTTCCCGGTAACCTCTTTATATAAAATCCATGCATTTATAGCAGATATATCCAAAACATTAAAGAACACATGCATAGGCCAACGACGTGTCCCTGTACCAATGCTATAAAGACGTATCATTTGATCGACTATGTCTACACCATACTTCGTTTGATTATATATGTAATAGTTTCTGGCTTTTTCTTCTCACTGTCGTCGATGATAACGTTTTTATGGAGAGAACTTAGCAGCAAAACATTTTTATTTTTCTTCCCTTGATAAACAGTTAATGTTATATCGTTAACTCCCCTGTATATAATAGTGGAATAAAGATTTTGTTTTCCCAGTTTCGCTGATGGTGGCACCTCTCTGCGATCTCTTCTGAGAGTTCCAACTAGGCTTGTTGACTGCAACTTCAATTTTTCACATAATTTTGCAGTAGTAAAATAGCTGTCGGTAGTTATATTTCTTGCTTTTCCCAAGTAAGGTTGAGCCAACTTCATAACAATTTGGTGTCAAAGGATAGCGCAGGATTTCCTGCACACCAAATATTAAGCTGAATACGTAAGCAGAACAAAGCTTTATTAATTATTTAACATTCTTGTTAGTAGAACAAAACGTAACACCACAATCTTGAAAAAGTTCTTATTCAGTAGATTTTTGCTGGGGAGGCGTTCGCTTTTTTTTGATGATCTAGCAGCGCACTGTTTAACGGGGGACGCTTGAAGTCAACTGCGTACACGCTGGAGCAGGGCCGATGAGGACGGGACCACTTGTCATATTCACCAGGGACGGAGTTACACACGGACTTCTAAATGCAGGACGGGAGACGATGGAGCGGAGCCGCACCGGTCACATTCGTCCTGTAGTGCTGCCGGACATCTGAAGGCGGAACCGGGACACGAAGCCGACCGTTATCTCCACCAGATCAGGGCTGCCCGCGAAGAAGACTGCAGTGCAGGGAGCGACTCGCTTTTATATTGAGCCGTCTTTTTATAGATTTGCATACCACCACTTTTCTCTTAGAGATATTTGCATGTGGCCTTTTCCTGGCTGCCGGTAGGTATGCAGCGCCAGCCCGCGATCACGAACACCTGGCTAGAGCAGCCGTCACGTGTCGTGGGCAAAAAGGAGAGAGAGATGGCGAGGGCGCCACACACTCCCCCCGGAGACCGTAGGTCGTCATAGTTGAAATCTGACAACCGGCTTGCTTATTCTGCCGGATCGCGTACTGACTGGTACGCTACAAGGCTTTTCGGTGGACGAAGTGATACGTGCAGTTGCGAGATCTAGAAAAGCTGGTTTTAGCCGATCTATGCTAACAGTCTTTTTAAGTCCATCTATGTAGAGCGTAAAAAACTTGTCTTCCCGCTTCAAAACTTCGTAAGGACCTGCATAAGGTTGTTCCAAAGGCTTCCGTACACTGTCGACACGGACAAAGACGTGGGACGTGTTGTGCAGTTCGGGATGGATGAAGGTGTTCTCCGCTGAGTGTCTGCTTGCCGGCACAGGTCGCAATTTCTGCATGAAACAGTGAAGATGCTTCAAAAAGGAATATTGCGATACTTGTTTACCAGAGAAATCCCGAAAGAATTGTCCAGGCAGTCGGAGCGATGAGCCATACACCAGTTCGGAAGAAGAGGCACCTATGTCTGGTTTTAGACTCGCACGCATACCTAGCAGGACAAGGGGTAAAATGCCCACCCAGTCTGTAGAGCTATATGTCATAATAGATGTCTTGAGCTGGCGATGGGTACGCTCCACCATGCCGTTACACTGGGGATGGTATGAAGTGGTGCGGTTTTTGTAAGAGCCTAGTAGTCTAGAAAATTGTTGAAACAAATTACTGTCAAAATTGGTACCGCGATCTGTCGTAATGACTTCGGGAACCCCAAAACGGGCTATCCATGTTTGCAGAAATGACTCTGCGACCGTTTCAGCCGTTTGATTGGTTATAGGAATTGCTTCGACCCAACGTGTGTACCTATCGATACACGTTAGTACGTATCTGAATTCGCGACTGGGAGGCAGTGGTCCTATGACGTCAAGATGCACATGCGCGAAACGTTTGTCTGGTATCAAAAAGGAACCCAAAGGTGACTTGGTGTGCCTATGTATTTTTGATTTTTGACAAGGTAGACAAGTTCTGCACCAGTCAGAGACGTCTTTTGCCATCGAATCCCAAACGAATCGGTCTTTAAGTAATCTTAATGTTGCACGATTACCGGGATGTGATAATGAGTGAATGTGTTCAAAAATTTGTCGCCGAAATTTTCGTGGCACGTACGGTCTGATCCTATTCTCGGAAACGTCGCAGTACACGTTCTGAACATCGTCGAGAGGAAGTAATCTTAATTTAAGACTAGATGATGCGAGATGAGATTGTATCTCTTCGTCTGCAGCCTGAGCCAACGCCAATTCGTGGAAATCTATGCCTGTAGCATTAACTACCGAAATGCGCGACAGGGTATCTGCGACGATATTGCCCTCACCGTCTATGTGTCTGATAGTTGTAGTGAACTGGCTTATGAATTCTAAGTGGCGTTGTTGCCTGGGGGAATGTTTTTCTCCCGATTTCTTAAAGACATATGTGAGTGGTTTATGATCGGTATATATGATAAATTGCCTGCCTTCTAACATATGTCGGAAATGCCGAACTGCAGAATACATAGCCAAGAGTTCTCTATCAAAGGTACTGTAGTTCCTCTCGGTGTCTGACAATTTCCTGGAGAAAAATGCCAGTGGTTCAACAACTCCTTGAGTCTTCTGCTGCAACACGGCACCGAGTGCGAAGTCCGACGCGTCTGAACATAGTGACAATTCGGCATCGGGGTTGTAATAGGACAACAGAGCCGCGTCTGCGAGGGACTGTTTGCAGTCAAGGAAGGCCTGAGTTGTTACTGCGTCCCACACGATTGGCGATTTGTCCTTCGGACGTGTGTTGCGAATTAGCTCAAATAATGGCGCCTGAATGGCAGATGCATTTTTCACAAATCGATGATAAAAATTGAGCATCGCTAAAAAACGGCGGAGTTGTGCAACTGTCGCGGGTTTCGGAAAATTGCGAATAACCTCGACTTTCTGTGGTAAGGGTTTTAAGCCTTTACCAGAAATTTGGAAACCGAGATACTCCAGAGTGTCTTGCCCAAAGAGACATTTCTCAGGATTAACCACAATGTGGTGTTCAGCGAGACGTTGGAATAGCCTTGAAAGATCCTGAATGTGCGTTTCCTGATTGGTTGAAGCTACCAAGATGTCGTCAAGGTAGGCGTAACATCCCTCAAGTCCTCTAAGGACGTTATCAATAAAACGCTGAAAAGTTTGTGCAGCGTTGCGCAAACCAAAACACATAGATTTGTATTCGAACAACCCTATGGGTGTAATGACTGCTGTTTTAGGTACGTCTGCGGGGTTAATAGGGATTTGATGGTATGCCTTCACCAGATCGATTTTAGAAAAAATTGTTTTACCGGACAGTAAGTGAGAGAAGTCTTGAATGTGTGGAATTGGGTACCTATCGGGAACAGTTATAGCGTTCAACCGCCGGTAATCTCCACATATGCGCCATTTCCCATTCTTTTTGGGAACGAAATGTAGCGGACTACTCCACTGACTTTTGGACGGGACAATTATTCCAGCGTTTCGTAAAATGTCGAATTCAGCTTTTAAAGCCTTTAGCTTCTCCGGGGACAATCGACGGACCTTTGAATGTATAGGCTGTCCTGAAGTTTCGATGTGGTGGAAAACCTCACCTTTATGGGCTACTGGTGGCAAATCAGTTTTAAATAATTCTGGAAATTTTAGTAGTATTGCGTAAAATGGTGAATTTATCGCGATGGGGGTTGCAACAGCGTTATCGTTAGTGAGTACAGTGCCGTGTACTTTAAGTGTGGTACAGTGATCTTTTAGGACACGGTGTTGAAGATCAACTATTAATCCAAACGTACTAAGGAAGTCCATACCCAGAATAGCGTGAGAAACGTCGGCAACCACAAACGCGAACGAAAAGGTTCGACGCAACCCTAAATCGATATTTAAATGTTTAACACCATATGTACTAATAGTACTACCATTTGCGGCAGACAAAGTGAAGTTTCCTTTTTTACTAGGTCTGTGTAGTTTAACCGGAAGGCAACTGACTGATGCACCAGTGTCCACGAGAAATCGAATACCTTGGTTACGATCAGTAACAAAAAGACGGTCTACTTTCGTTTTATCATCCATAGCCGTCATTACGAATGATTCGGCGGGTTTCCCTGAAACGCGCATGGTGGAACACATTTCCTAGATTTATCTCTGAACCGTTGGTGATACCAACACCAGGTTTTGTTATGCGATTTTTTTGATCCAGGAGGATCTCTGCCTTTGGAGTGGCTACGAGTCCGTTGAGGTGCGGTGTGACTTCTACGCGATAACCTGCGGACAGATTCACGCAACTCTTGAATTTCATTATATAGCGTGTGTAGGTCAATACCGTCCGTCCCTTTGGCAGTGGACATAGCCACTTCTTGCGGGTTCGACACCTCATGAATTTTATCCGCGATTACTGCGAGATCAGTTAATGAATCTTTACAGGTGGATATTATTTGTTGTGTTTGCACCGGCAGTCTTTGTAACCACAAGGGTTTAAGGAGTTTATCATCCACCTTGTCGGCAGCTAAGTTTCTCATTTGCATGAGGAGCTGTGAGGGTCGCAGATCGCCCAATGGTAAATCCTGCAAAAGCTGCTTTAAGCGTGCGCTTTCTGTTTGTGAAAACTGACTAAGGATTCTATGTTTTAAAGTCTCATACGCGTCCGTATCAGGAGGTTGTGTGACGATATCCTTAACGTATGCTAGCATTGAGGCATCCAATGCCGAAATCACACAGTGAAATTTAGTGTGGTCTGCTGTTAAACCTGACACTACGAATTGCGATTCGACCTGAAGGAACCAAAGTTCTGGGTCATTCTTCCAAAATGGAGGAGCACGAAAAGCGACTCTAGCGACCTCAGTCATATCTATTTTACTAGAAGAAAAAAGTGGTTAAAAAGATTGGTTTTCTTACCCCTTAAGAAAAATATTTTTCCACTGGTATATGGGCCGTCGCCCGGACTGCCAGAAATGCTTGTTGCAGAGTTTATAGCTTTCAGAGAACGTCAGCACTCTTCACAAGGGCTTCGCACTGTTGCGTAGTGTTCTTGCGTATCATAGTTTTCTTCAGTCCTCCTGCGACTTTTATCAACGTTCTTCACAGACACGGGTCACCATCTTTGGTGTCAAAGGATAGCGCAGGATTTCCTGCACACCAAATATTAAGCTGAATACGTAAGCAGAACAAAGCTTTATTAATTATTTAACATTCTTGTTAGTAGAACAAAACGTAACACCACAATCTTGAAAAAGTTCTTATTCAGTAGATTTTTGCTGGGGAGGCGTTCGCTTTTTTTTGATGATCTAGCAGCGCACTGTTTAACGGGGGACGCTTGAAGTCAACTGCGTACACGCTGGAGCAGGGCCGATGAGGACGGGACCACTTGTCATATTCACCAGGGACGGAGTTACACACGGACTTCTAAATGCAGGACGGGAGACGATGGAGCGGAGCCGCACCGGTCACATTCGTCCTGTAGTGCTGCCGGACATCTGAAGGCGGAACCGGGACACGAAGCCGACCGTTATCTCCACCAGATCAGGGCTGCCCGCGAAGAAGACTGCAGTGCAGGGAGCGACTCGCTTTTATATTGAGCCGTCTTTTTATAGATTTGCATACCACCACTTTTCTCTTAGAGATATTTGCATGTGGCCTTTTCCTGGCTGCCGGTAGGTATGCAGCGCCAGCCCGCTATCACGAACACCTGGCTAGAGCAGCCGTCACGTGTCGTGGGCAAAAAGGAGAGAGAGATGGCGAGGGCGCCACAACAACATGTTCATGAGTAGCTTGGTCAGCTGGCCGCTCTTTGTCTGCTCCTGTGCATGGAAAACCATTGAGGACATATTTTGAATCTACGCAAACAAGTAGCCAAAATTTTATTCCAAACTTGTCTGGTTTGCTTGGAATGTATTGTGTAAAAGGACATCTAGCCTTTGAGGGAAGAAGTTGTTCATCTACAGTGAGATCTAATCCTGGTTTATAACAAGATGCACTGTTTTCAATGAAAGGGTACCATAAATCAGAAGCCAGAGCAAATTTATCCTATACAAAAGAAAATGTCTAGTTCAAAATGCATTCACTGAATACTATTTGTCATGTGGCAGAGATAACGTGAAAAGAGGAATTTCTCGTATCATTGTAAAATACCCCAGGGGCCACTCTGGCCCCTGCCGTCATTCTAGGTAGAAGGTCCAATATTTACACTTCTGTGAGGCTAACAGATAAATAACAAAATAAGTAATGAAATATGATCAAATTATGAAAAGTCAGAAAGTTGCACTATGTTTAGTTAGTTATTATTGGAATTACTGGGCAATAAAGTATGCGAGGGGCCTCACAGGCCCCTCCGTCTTTCTAGTGTTAAAAACCGAATTTCAATCTTTTCACTCTCATCAAAAATCTGTTTTCTTTCTTTTTTCTGTATGGGGGGCCCACCCATATGCAGACAGTCGGACACCCTGGCCAGTCCAGGCCTGGTGCCATCATAAAAGCCAATGTTGAAACAGCATATAGCTAAAATGTGCTTTAGCCCAATGCATGGTGACGTTTTTTAGATGGGCGATTAATGTGCCAAGTATTGTAAATTCGATATTTTACAGCTCTAAAAAGTATGAAAGATCTTGCATTTTTGTGTAACCATTAATATTTTGTAATCTTGATATGGTTTGACATATGCTTGCTCCATTTGACGTCATTAAACTGTTTATTTGGATTTTTGCACATGCGTTATTTTTTATTGCTCTAATGTTAGTGTATTATCTGAGTAGATTAAATATGAGTGAAAGCTCAATTGATTTGTCATTAAAAATGCTGTTGTTCTTATGCGAAATTAGCCTGTTAGAAAAAAACATTTATTATTTTTAAATTAGAAAATGTATTAGTTTATTTGAAAAAGGTGTATTCTTTTTCTGCAGAAAATATTTTTTCTTTAAGAGGAAATATAAAGTGTGCCTGTTTCTACTTAATGAATTTATTATTTCTCCTTCAAAACTTGTTGGAATAAAATTTATAGAAACATCAAAAAACACTTATGTTATCAGTAAAATTGTATATACTTTTTAAAAATGTAATTATATAGATATGTGATCTTTAAGAAAATAATAAAATGCACTGTAATAAGGGTGTGTGTACTAGTTCAGAATTTTATTTTTAAAAACTTTATCCGTAAAATACCCATCATTTTTATAATCAGATGTTACAACATACTTTTAACTTCTTGTGTATAAAATTTGATGGAAATTGAAAATGGAGCACTTCACAAAATCAGCTGTTGAAGTTATTCATTCTGTCAACCAAAAAATGAGAAATAAATGGTCTTTACAGTTACTGTAGTAAAGTTGTACAATATTGACCTTGCTTAAGTAAAAATATGTTTTTTTCTGATTGAAACTATACAAAATTGAAGTTTGTAGGACAAATTTTAAGAAAGTTATGGCTATTTATGTGTGTATAAGTGTCATTCAAGATGGTGGCCAACAGGGCATCTCATCTATATTTTGAAAGTTCATAGCTTTAGAATCCCTTTATTAATCGCAATATAATTGATATATTTGTAATCAGTATCAAAAGTTGCATGTATGTTCCAAATTTCATCAAAATCTGTGACAGATGGTGTCATGGCCTGGTTGATCTGTCATGGAATGACCCAGAGGTAAAGCTATGGACCTTGTGATTCGGCCACTCTCAAATAATTCTTTCCTTTTGCCTAGCTTATTACAAAACTAAGACATTTTTCATCTATTAAGTGCTAAAATAAAGTGTATAAAATAATTGCATATTTGTGTTACTTGAATGCAGTAATTAAAAGGATTAAGAAATTAAGTCCCAGACACTTGTCCAATGATAGACCTCTTTTTTGCTGGAAGGAATTTTGTACTGCGGATTTGCCTTGTGATTGGGTTGCTTTGTGATGTTGACAGCCAAATAATTGGAATTAGAAATGAGTGTCAGTGCGATACATGCAGAGAGTAGTGAAATGTCTCCTCTAGCCTTCTCCTCCGCTATCAGGTTAGGTTTGCCCTGAGTATAGGAATCACCATATTTGATGAAGGTCCAAATTCCCCAAAACCAATAGTAATTTACTTGAGGAGAAAGAATTTCTTTACTCAGGTTCATCCCATAATAGGCTTGTTTTACATGTTGTCATTGTTTTCTGATTTTCCATAAATTCTATTTATTTAAATGATTGTATATAGATAGTGTTGTTTTAATATATAGATAACTAATTGTTTTCTTGTGATTAAAAAAACACCTTTAGTAGGAAAGTTATTGTTCCCCTTTATACTTTCAATATTAAGTAACTTAATACTAAATATATATGATAACTATTAAGTACATCTAGATACTTTAACAAGGTACTAACAACTAATAAATCTGATGCATAACAGTCTGTGAATGTCTAGCTAGCAGTGTGCCGAACTTTTTATTGAAGGACCCAGGCTTGTATCAGTCAAAGTTCACCAATTTTGTACAGTATGTATGTACATTAAATCTGCTGGGCCATTTTCATTCTTACTAGGTTGGTCATTTGATGGTAGAGAGATGCTGAGCAAACACACCCTCCCTCTAGTGATGTTTAAATTCAAGAGTATCACCTTTATCTACACTTATACTCAATTGATTTGGCACAGCATGCCAAAATCTGGTTTTTATACAATAAAGTATAAAGAAGTTTACCTCTGTAAATTAAAAAATAAAATTTATGAGTCAAATTAATTTAGTAACATAACTTGTACTAGGTGTATTATGCCCCCCCCCCCCAAAAAAAAAAGTTTTATATATTCTTTTTTTTTTCCCACACAGACTGCATACTACAACTTCTTCTTATACTAATGTTCCTATGAGACTTGCAACCTTTGATATTTACAGTGCACAATTCTTAATACATCATAAACATCTGTTTATATATCCGTAATTAAATTCAATTTCTAAAACTTTTGTTGAAATAAAGTCATTTTTGGTTTAATTCAAAGATCTGATTGCTAACAACTAGTTGACTAAACAGGGGAAATATTTGTTTTCTTACATTCATACCACTTTAGTATTTGTTATACAGATATGTTCTCTTTTAGCTTGAACATGATTCTCTGCAAGGTTTAAATGTGTTAGTTGACTGGAAACATGTTGGTAAAAGCTACTGGATGAGATACATGCACCTTGAACTAACTCCTGCACCTCATCAAACAGATCATAGTTTAATATCACCAAGATGTGGCTTAGAAGTTGGAGATCGTGTTAGAGTGAAATCATCAGTTAGCACTCCATTATATAAGTGGGGTTGTGTGTCCCATGATTCTATTGGTATAGTCAGAGGTGAATATTCTTTATTTTTTTTGTTACTTCATAAATTTAAATTTAATCATTAAAGTAGTTTCATAACGAATTATTAGATGCATAGTTTAAAGAGTTTGTTGTACGAATTTATAACTGTCAATTATTTATAAGCAGTGTTTCTTGGAGAACTGGGTCCATGTAAAATATTAATAACATAATTAAGAATAAGCTAATTTTATACTAATAAAAGTGAAGCATCATCATTCATCTTCTGTCTAATTTTTACATTTCAACCACATGAATGAAATAAAATTTGCTTGATAGAGGATTAGCTAGTTTAATATGTAGTCCTTAAGGTTTTAAAAATTTTTGTTTTTTCTGAAAATTGTATACATTTTGCTATTCATACTACACATGAAATTGGCTGAAGCGAATGAAATGGAATTTAGTTACATTGTTGATGTTTATTCATCGTAAAATATAGGTTGCGACTTTAAAAAAAAAGTCATTTTAGATAGCATAAAATATTTAGTAAAATTTTGTTTGTGCATCATGTGAGAACTTCAGAACAAGTCGAATAAAATGCAGTTGCATAATACATAGTTACTCAATTTAATATGGAGGTTTTGGAATTTTCAGGTTGATAATCAAGCTTTGACAAAAATTTAATGCATTTTTCTGTTTTTATTAGATTCTACGAAAACAGAAAAATGCATAAAAGTTTACTTTATTTTCCCTCATGTTTTATGAATCTGTCAAAATTTTGAAACAGTTCAGACTTTAATTTTAATAGCCATCCATCATAAAAATAAATTTTACTTGATTAGTTTTAGCCATTTTTGTGTAATGATGCATGAAGAAAAACATAAATTTTTACGAAATCTCATGAACGGGTAAAAAATTTAAATATTTTAAAGCTTATGTTCTCTTTGGTTCCTGTAATACCTGAAATCATCCCTGTGCTTGGATTCCCATTATAGCTCAGTTATAGCTGAATAGCCGACTAGAATTTCCCTCCTTACAGATGTTCCAGATAGCAAGCATAAGGAGGTAGAGGTGGGTGCATTTTGATGAACTGAACTTTTAGCACATGGAATGTGGTAATGTGTTTTCAGTTGCTGAAAGGGATGGAGCAATTAAAATGGGAAAGGAAGCACCAAAATTTGGGTGATTTTGCTGGGAACCAGAGGTTGAACAGTTTTTCAAAACACAGGATTGAGTAATTAATATGCCATTTCATTTCATTTCACTATACATCAGCTATTGTAAAAATCAGCTTGCTGATGTTATGGTCCAAGGTCCCAGGGCCCCAGATGTTACTTATATACGTTAAGTGTGTTCATACCTGCTAACTTGGGCCGATGGCCAGTTTACAGGTACCAGATGCTAAAGGTAGGTAAAAACAGTACTCTCATTTCTTAAAGTCTCAGTGTTGATTTTTACATATGTTTCAGAAAATATTGTTAAAAATTAATAATCAATACTGCCAGACACTTTCTACTAGCAGCAACTTTTACCAGATGCTTTAAAGCTCCAGAATATTGATATAATTTTACTTATAATCTCAGTCTTGATTTTTACATATGATTTTTATATATCAATACTTTTTTTAAGCAGCCAGACCAATCAGATGGGCCAAACATCCCCCCCCCCCAGTCACACCTAAAGGGTCATTATGCATATGAGTGCAGGCTTGATAATTAGATAATTTTATAACAAAGCTTTATAAAACTTAAGTTATTAATAGTCTAATGGAAGTCTTCAGTAATAATTAAGTAATATTTTAATGCTTAATGATAATTATTGCATAATAAAATATAAATACATTTGAACTCATAATGAAAATTATGAGCAAACTGTTGTTGACTTACAAAGAATGTGTTTTATTGGGGATATTCAGGAAATTTATGGTTTTAAAACAGCAATCAATAAAATAATAGTTTATTGGGGGTCTTGTAATAAGCTATATTATAAAAAATTATTATTAGAAAATTTCAAAATGATTCATGTGTGTAAATATTAATCATTATTCAGTAAGTAAGCTGTAATTTTTTTCGTAAATCTTCATTATCATCATAATTGAAGTTTGATAACTCATCATTAATCCAATGTTGATATTGAATATCTTCATTATCGTCATCAGCATATTTAGTATCTTCTTTATCTCTGAAATTCTTCATAATTATGTATAAAAATATAGAAAACAATCTGCACTACTTTAAAAATCTAAAAATCCACCCCTTCCCTCATTTTAAAGCAAATTTTTGCTATTTTCAGCTCCATTTTATTTCCTAGAGTCAAGAAAGTTAATCTTTTGTGTGACAAAATTAGGCTCTGGAAGTGAAAAATATGTCATATTGACGTCACCGCACTCTGGCTTTGAAGGGAAAATGGTCATTCGTTTAAAATACTTTTTCAAGATTGTACAGTTTAATTTTTTTTTTTTTTTTCACAAATTGTGTACATGGATATAAGAATAGCTGTATACAACTAAATGAAATCGTTCGAATGCAAAAAGTTTCCACGCATTTTCAAAAGAGTATGAAATTTGATATCGGTGTATATAATAAAAATTGAATAAGAACTTGAAGATGAACTATATTGAGTGTAGACTTATTTTTGTCAAATGTTTTTTCTAGAGCCCTATGTAATTGTATCCGTAACGGGCTTTGACTTCTCATTGGAGAAAGAATGATGCTCATAGATATCTCGCTATAGACATGCTTAAGTGGATAAATAATGACCTTGCGCTCATACACATAGCAACCCTTTAGGTGTGTCTGGGGGGATGTTGGCCCATACGATTGGTCTAGCTGCTTACAAAAAGTATTGAAATAGTTCACCGAATATCATATATAAAAATCAAGACAGATTCTAAGTAAAGTTATGTTAATATTTTTGGGAGCTTAAAGCGCTAAGAGTTGCCTTTAATGGAAAGTGTCTGGTAGTATTGATTATTAATTTTTAATAATATTTCTGAAAGATACATAAAAATCAACACTGAGACTTTAAGAAATGTGAGTACTGGTTTTACCTACTTTTAGCATCTGGTACCTGTAAATTGGCTGTCGGTCCAAACTAGTAGGTATGCACACACTCAAGTATATACTATCACTACTTTATCCCATATATTTTATTTGTGAGAACATAAGTAGTGTCTGGGGTCCCTGGGATCTTGCTCTATTACATTGAAATCCATTTCACTTTTCTTTGTAATAAGCAGCTTATTTTTAATGATATTATAGATATTTTTATAGGCTTAGTCTAGTTCCTTCTTAAAAATTATAGACAAATTTACTTGCATTTTTGCTGTCACAATCTGTAATTATGAGTAGTACTTTGATGAAATCTTAAGTCCTTTTAAAATTACAAAATGAGTTTGTTTTCATCCATATCTATTAATTTTTAAAATAATTGCTTTTTTATTTGAAACTCTAAAAAAAAAAATGTATTTAAGTTGCATGAAGTTTTTTATTTTTCCCTCTGAGGGTCTTCATCAGAAAGATCCAAGGAATTTTCCTTTCCAAATTATGCAATGGGACTTCTATCACATTTTTTCTAGAATAATATTGTAACACTAAATTAATATTCTTAAATTTTTTCTTTAGAATTGTATTTCTGAAAGCATGTGCAATTTTTCAAATTTTGCAGATTTCAGGTATATTGCTTGTATTAGAGCGACTGGAAAGTAATGTTGTTTTCTTGCATGAAATTCAAACATTTTCAACAACTTTTAATTACAAACAAGCAGTGCCTCAATGTAGGATTCATATTTGCTGCATTTTGAAGAAAGAACTTTATAGGTTATATATTTTTGGGGGGTATTATGCTCAGTGTTTATAAAAATAAAAGCCCCCAAATCTCCTGATTTTTTGTATTGTAAATTCATATATACTCTAGAAGTTAGTTAATATTTTTAATGATTAATTAAATATGCTTGGATCCCTTCGAAAATCCCCCACCGAGGGCATTCTCCCTGTAGGCCTAGGACCTTAGTGCAGTCAATCAGCCTTAATCCACAAACAAACTAACATTTTTTATATTATAATGAAGAATAGAAAATTTCACTTTTTCTTTCCAGTGTGTGTTCTAAGAAAATTTTATTACATGGGAAACTTGGTGCCCATGTGATGTTATTGCTATTCCTTGACTCAGTGCACATATGCTGTGATCCCCATCTGTATGATCAGACTCTGGTTATAATAAATTCAAATAAATTATTTATATCATCTCATATTTGCTAAGTTTGTTATTTAGTTTCATAAATAGAATTAATGAATGAAATAACAATCACACAAATATTATTTTACAAAAGATAATTTTTGTTAAATTAATGCTGTTATCAATTTATCCAGGGATTAAATTTATCATGTGAATTCAACTTTACATCTAAATAAACTTTACTTGGTTGTTTTCGCATTATTTTAAAGATCAATTCAAATAATAAACTAAAAACCGATAATTTATATCACTATGATTTAAGTATGACAACAAGAAGGAAAAAAAATACTTACCATCTACTTTTAATAACTCAGAAATTTTTTCCAGATGTTATCTTTCACTAAGCAATCCTTATAGTTTGGATGCTCTTTCACATAGAGAGAAGGGTTTTTTTCTCTAAATCAATTATCTTTTCTGTAAATTCATCATTTCCATTGCGTCTTTCCCACATGGTTGTGCACTTTGTGCGCCTAAGCAAAGGAAATACCGTGCTCCAGTGGAAGATTCTGTGTGCTGTCAGAGTGTCATTCTAGGAAACCACCTTCGAAGAAATGAACTGCTCATCCAAGTATCAATCACATTGTGTTGAGTTTTGCAAACTTTATAAATAAAAGAAAACAAAATTCACCAGTATTTTCGATTTTATTTTGACTTCCTGTTAAGCTACAAGTAGGTTGCATTCATTGGGATGAAAAGCAAGTAAAATTTATTATTTGGGAGGGGAAAAAATAAACTATCTGTTTTTTGAATGCTTTTTTCATGGAAATAGGGGTAGAAACCTGATGGATAATACTTCTAGGATGACGAATGAGGGAGGAAAACAAATAGGGGCCGTGAAGGAAAAGAAACCAACTTCCAGAAGTTAAACATTTCCACAAATACATTCTTGTGACTTGTCACAAGCATACCCCTTAAGATAAAAAATAAACTTTTTTCGTGTTAAAAGAAAAAGAAAATGTATTAAATTATATAGTTTACAGTCCCGAAGTAAAATAAACTGTGTGCTTTGCCTGCTCACAGTTGTTATTGTTATCTTTTATAACATGTTTTAAATGAACCAATACAAAGCAATTTTTCTTCAGGACCACTTTTATTTGCCACATCAGTATTTCTGGAATGACTTTCATTAAAGAATTTTTAAATTCTATGTGAATAAAATATTGAAGTTAAAATAATCATGTCAAAGATAAAACACCATTTCTTAATACCCTAAAATATATTTAATGTGTTAATTAATTTTAATAGACTAATAAACATTTACAGCTATTTTTAATATTTAAATATGAGCATTATTTATAACCATGGTAAATATTTTCATTGTGTTTGTTAATTTTTAAGAGTTTATAAACATTTGCTGAATTTAAAAAATAAGTTTAAATAATGATTAACATGAAATAATTCAAATGTGCCAAAATCCTCTATTTACTAGAAAATAATCACTAATGAATGCTTGGTTAGAAAATTTTGTCTTCATAAATTACAATTTCTTGACTATAATAAATACATTCAATGAAACATTAAAAATATTTGTTTACACTTTTTTTCTTTGAACAATTAAGATTTTATTGAAAGTATTCATTTTATATCTAAGATGACTTGGTACCTCAAATTTGGGGGGGGGGGAAATTTAAGTATTGATATTTCAAATTTTGTAGAAATATCTGGGTCAAATGTCAAATGAATGAAAAGCTATGATTTTTAAAACATTAATTTTTTTAAACTTTTTAAAAAATTTTCTGAATTAATTGGTAAAATTATAAAAATGTGCAATTTTTTTTTATAAGGATAACAGGGCAATATAACAGGATTATGCTTGATTGAACTCTATTATATAACATTAATATAGCATATATTTAAAATATAAATTGCTTTAGTACCAAGTCCCGTTAGTGAAATTTTAATTTACCGAGTTCTCCTCACATAGTTTAATTCCCAGTTTAGCATACCTTCTGGACTTGAAAAATATTTTTTAAACTCTTCTCTCAGTCTATATGCATCATTGCTTGCATTTAATGCATGTTTTTTCAGGGGTTTCATACTTCATTCTGGCATATCCAAGGAATGTTCATTGGATGTGATATCCTCTTTTGAATACGGAACATGCCCATCCCTCAATGAATTATGGGTGATGCACACTGCAGCGATTAAATAGTCTGTTGCATCTGGTTGATGCCGATGGGGATGAAAAACACACGGAAATACTGGCATAAAGTGCCAAATGCATTTTCTGAAGTTCTTGCTGTGCTGAGGTGCAAATTAAATACTGCTTTGGCCTCATCATGATGAGCCTGCCCTCTTGGGTAAGGCCTCATCATATAAGTTGAAAGCTGAAAGGCTGTATCCCCAAGAATGATATGGGGTAAAACATTACTGCAACCTGGCAGAGCTTTAGGAGACGGCAGAGGCAAGCATCCATTTGCCAATTTCTTTCTAAAATTTGACTTGGCAAATATGTTTGCATCTCCTTCATTTCCGTAAGACCCAAAATCTATAGCTAAAAGTTTGTAATTTGCATCCACCAGTGTAAGTAATACAATAGAAAAGTAATCTTTATAATTAAACTATAAAGATCCCGAGTTTTGTGGGCTTTTAATCTTGATATGTTTTCCATCAATTGTTCTGCAACAATTCGGGAAGTTCCAGGCTGTTCTGAAATCCTCTAACACTTGAAGCAGAAGTTCTTCCGTTATTTGAGGTATTGCAACTTGCATCATGTTGTCGCATATGGCTTATAAAGTCTCTTTTACAATCTAACTTATCCAAGAGTGAGATATTCTGTATTGGAAACCGAGAGATCTAAAAGTTTCTGCTGTAGCCATAAATCTAAAGTATAAACATTAATTATCTTAGTAAACAAAAAAAAAAAAGGTTTAAAAGAGAGTGTTATTTAATAGAATGAGGAAGTGGGGTGTGTTAATATTTAATGTAATAAAAAAATTAATAGAAATTTGTCAGGGGCATCATTTCCAATTTTTCCTGAGAGGTGCAAGTTATTGACCGAGAGTGGTGGTAGAAGAGGGTCAAAATGTCTTGAAAAATGCTTAAAATTACCACAAAACTGAGAAAACTGCAAATTTTCCTAAATTTCAAAAGCTGGAGGGCTTGAAAGACCTCTCCAGTCGTTAAATATATGAAAAAAATCTTTACTAAAAAAAGAAAGAAATGAAGATACTTTTTTACATAATTGTTATACTTTTAAGTTTTGCATTTGCATACTGCAGACAGAAAGGAAAGAAAAACAAGTAGAGTCACAGACAAAAGCCAGTAGTTTTGCAATCTAACAAAATCTTTTAAAATAATTTTCTTCTTTGCACATATTTTTTGTATAAGGGGTCATTCTGCAATATTTGGCTCCACAAATTTGAAAAAAAAATAATAAGTGCAATGCATCCTTCTCAAGAACTATTCCCAATTTCAGTGACACCACAAATTTTAGTCATGGTTATCGTCTTTGGCGGGAAGTTTCTATGAAGAAGGTATAGAAAAGTTGGAATCCCGCTATGACAAGTGTTTGAACATTGGTGAAAACAATGTAGAAAAATAGTTTAAGCTATGCTCTTTCATGTAAAAATAAAATTGGCTTGAAAAGTATTTTTTATTATTTTTTTTTTAAACAAACAGAACTTATTTTCGTAGCTTGAAAATACACTCACCTAGTATTTTGAAAATACATGTATTTTGTATTTTACATTTTTTAAGTCAAGAATTATTTTGTATTTTAGTGATTGAATCATTGTATTTTGTATTGAAAATACATTTTTGGTGTATTTTCCCAACTCTGCATGAAATGGGTGCAGAGTGCCGGTCATAGGTATTTTTCGAAGTGGTGCAAACTACAAAAATGGGCCCTTCCCCCTCCCACAAAACCACAGCTAGAGTGGGACGAACGGGTAGGTGCCCCAGGCACCACATTGAAGGGGCAACAAAATCAGTGATGGTACCAAAGAAAAAAGTGCCAAAATTAAAGTTTACCAAGGGTAATGTAAATTTAGCTACGGCACTGCCCACACACACATGTTGCTAGAAAAGTTTTCAGAGGTTTTTTTTTCAATGCAGTGTTTATTTTTGGTATACAGAAGTTCATATCACAGAAGCAATACGGTATTTACATGATTTTTTGTTTGAACGGATCATAACCAAATCTGATATATAGACTATACACGAGGTACGCAAAAGGAATTATTTTAAGAGTTCAAAAAAATGTCCACTAAATGGCAGTTTGCATGGAAAAACAGCAAAATTAGCAATTCAAATAACTAATTCGAAATGCGCAGACAACTTCATCATTTATTCTATGGTTTTTGAGCACTTCTTAACTAACTGGGATCATTTTATGAGCTGAATTCACTGTGCAAAGAGCTAACTAGTTTATGGATTTTTTTACTAAACTTCCTGAAAATCTTTGAGCACATCTTGTGTACAGTCCATTTGTCAAATAGGGTGGCCATGGGTTCATCCATTTCAGCTGCAAAATGCTGGTCGCCAGGCAAGTTTAATTATAACCAAACTGTACATACATAGTAAATTTTGGCGCCCCCTCAGAAATGGCGCCCGGTGCGATCGCACCGTTCGCTCCACCCTAGGACCGGCTCTGTGGGTGCAGACAACATAATTTCATAATTCAAGCTCTGTTCATACAAAGAAAAATCTATTGGATGCAGTGGATATTGATACTCCTTGAAATCTATAATCACTAGGGATGAAAGGGAGCTGATTCAAGGTTTACTCTTCAGATCTAAGTCATAAATATCCAACTCCTGACTGGGAGAGAACTTTTCTACAGATCACAATAATTACATTTTGCAGTGGGTATTTATTGTTCTCGTGGGGGAAGAGAAAATATTTTTGGATTTTTAAATGTGAAAATGGATCTGTTTGATGTAGACCCTTCAGAAAAATTAAATTATCAGTTTTCAACTACCTTAAAATAATTTTAATAATTTAATTAATAATGCATTATTTAGTATATTTTTGTGTTCTTTATTTACAATAGATTTGATGGCTTTCAATTCAACTTTTTTATTGGCAATAGATTTGATATGCTTAATTTGCTGAAAAATGTTATATTACTAAAATGAGACATTGAAATTAATTAAATTTATTAGTTACTTTTATGACTACTGAAAGATTCTTAAAGTGAGTATAAACTAATTTTTAACTTTGAATATACTATCCTGTAATTTGATTAATTTGTGAAAGCTTTTGTGTATTATTATTAGTCTTTATATATGTTTATGTATGCTGAAATATGTGTTTCTAATAATTGAAATGAATGCTTAAATATGTTTATATTAATCAACCTTTACTCATACCAATTTTCATGATTTGAATTGGACAGATCATATTAAAGAGAATGATCGTGTCATATTTAAAAAAATTAATCTTAAGTTTTTGTAAATGCACACTAAACCGTAAAACAAATGTTGAGTTATGCATATTGGCAACGCTTTTCATACAAATTCACAGTGCTGACAGTGATGTGAGACAACCATTCCAGGAAAATATTCCCCTTCTCCATTTGTGTTGTAATTACCATAAAGACCAGAAGGACTGAAATTCTGTATAGAAACAACTTTTTTGTAAATTAATCAAGAAGAAAAGAAAACTAAAAAAGCTTCTCTTATTTGTTTACTTAAGCGTATGACTCTATATACATCTGCTCAGTTTAGCATTAAAACCTAAATAAAAAAACAATTATTAATGTCTCAAGACCCTTAACAAAATTGCATGATGCATTTTATATAACTAGAGAGTAGATCACATGAAAAAATTTACCTGAAAAAAAAAAAAAAATTCTACTTGAAAATTAGTATTTCAGGTATAAAACAAAGAAATTCAACTAAATGAATCAGCTTAATGAGGTGGTTTATAAAATTAATCTCTATAAATTATAAATTTGGTGATATTCATCAAAATTTGACTGTAAAAAATCTGATGGTTCTACAAAAAAATGTGTATTAAAAAATGTCTCATACAAATGTGTAGTAATAATTAATCTCTGCTTTGTTTGCACAATATTCTGATAACACTGCTGAAAAATTTTATATTTTTGTGTGTTCTAAAAAATCAAATATTTGTGCATGTATATGATTTTTATCTTGGTCATAATTGCACATATTCATTCTTTTCAAATACAAAAAGTTTCTTTTCCATTTATCTTGTTCGTTTCATAATTTATCAGTGCTCACTTTTTTTTTTTTTTTTAAGGAGTGGGAAAGAAAGTTTTAAGGTAAACTTTTTCATCTCCAGCTAAAGTAAAGCTCCTTATGACCAAAACAGTGAAGTGAAATTTAAAAGTTATCATCTTTTGGTAGACACACTAGAAGTGATTTAGAACTTTTTTTAAAGGGGGAGGGGTAGAAGAAAAATCAATTATCTTAATTGCTTTAAACATAGGAAAAATAGGAAAAGGCACATACGAGAGAAAATTAACATGGATAAAGCATAATTCAGGAATGAAACCCAGATTGAAGAAAGATGAAATGCCCAAGCAAATAATACTAGCATTTATGCAAGATTAAAAAAAAAAAAAAAATAATAAATAATAAATAAAAATGTGTGTATTAATATTTTAACATGCGATGGTCTCGTCATGAAACCACTTACTTTCAGCATTTTTCACTCCTAGTAGTTGGGGGGAGGGATGTAAGCATTAGTACAATTTCCTACCTCAGTTTCAGAAATACCATCAATAGTTTCCATAGAACAATTAAAGAATGGCAAAGCTAAGGATGAAATAATAAATGTTCAACAGCAATCTTTAGAAAAACTGTATATTATTCATGAAATCAGGCAACTATGTGTCTGCATGGTTTGGGAGAATGTATTAGTTGCCTATGCTCTAATTTATCAAAAATCACTTTAATTTTTCGCTTTGTATTTTAAGAACATAATATGAAATAAATTATCTGGTTTATGAAACAACTATGCTATGGAATCAGTTGAACTGGTATACAAAGATCCTGGAAAATATAAAGAATATGTTGCCAGGACAGTTGCATTGAACACTGTGACAGTGTAATCATGTACATTGTATGACTGTATTTTCTATGATATAATGTATGCTGGTTTATAGAATTTAAATATTTAACTAAATGTAGATAGGACCTGCCATGACCAAGTGGATAAGACACTGAACATGGTAGACAGCTAAAGTGTGAAGGTCCAGGGTTCGGGCCTACTGCACGGCTGTCGATTTAACAGTCTAGAGTTTGGGGCAGTTTTTTCCAGATGCAATGTGAATCCTTGTTCGAACTCCTTAAAATGTCCTCCATCCAAGGCAATGCCTTAGTAAGATAGACCTCATATAGCTTTGGTACAACACAACAATAACAGCTAAATGCAAATAACTTTCATAGTAATGCAAGAAGTCCAATGCAGTGTAAATGAACACATTCTGAAAAGTATTAATAAACAATCTTTTTCAGAGTAGTGAGTTTTGAAAATTGAAACATAAAATTAATCTCTCCATTTATATTTTATTGGTGGACTTCGATTGAAAAGCATTTTAAACTAGGACTTTCACTTTGAGTTTTATGTACATGTTTATGTGCCTTTTTCTTTTTAATTTTAAGGTAGTATTATTTAACTTGTATTAATTGAATAAAGAATTTCAAAAGTAGTCCTTGAAAAGTGCGCAGGTCAACATACATTTAAGGTAGAAATTTAATTGTATGAAATTTCACTGAAATAAGTCTGAATTCATTGAATGAGAGGAAGAAAATACAATATTATCGAGAGAAAAGAGATGGAAAGAAGAAACATGTAAAAGTGACAGGACTTATTTTATGAAAACTGTTAATTTAAGGCTAAAATTTGGAAAAATAAAGTTGAAAAAATGTTATGTAAAAATTGGGAACTCTAGATGAATATCTTTTAACGATGCAGTGTTTGTATTGTGCTTAAGTATTTAAGTTCATAAATATGCCCAGTTTTTATTAATACAATTAATAAAAACTGGGCATATTTATGAACTTAAATGTAACTAACAGTTATATTTAGAACTATATAAACTTTACAAATACCTTTTGGTCAACATTTTATACGTGAGTAAACACAATTTTCTTTCCTTTGGAATGCTTTTTTTTTTCTTCTTGAAAAGAGTATGAACCCTGTAGTGCTATAATTAGAATGATTTATTATTTTTTCTTGTTACTAAATTTTTTTGATTTTATCTTCTATAGCTGTGAAGTCTGAAGGTAAGAAAATAATTGTTGATTTTCCAACCCAAATGGGCTGGAGAGCTTTAGCTTCAGAAATGGAAAGAGTTCCTGGATCATCTAATGAGATGTAAGTTTTGTTTCAATCCTAATATTGTATTGTTGCTTTTTTTTTTTTTTTTTCTGAACAGAGCTGGAATTGTAATGTTTAAATATCTAAACTAATTTATTAAAAGCTCAGACTAACTACAAATTTTAAAAATGACCAGTTTTTAATTATTTAATTTCTTTTTAGATCTTGTATGAATTAATTATTTCTTTTAATCTTCAACTGTAAATTTGTTTTCATAACTTGTGTAACAGTGATTTTCTTGTCTCTTCCTGATCCTGAACTACGACAATCCTGTCTGTTTTTTCTCTCTCTCGTGTAACAGTGGATTTAATAATATATTTACAATATATTTATTGCAGTACATAACTTTTTATATTTTATGAGCCTTATATTCAGCATGCTTATTGCAGTACATGACTTAATATTTTATGAGCCTTATGTAATTAATTGGGTATTACATAATTACCTGGATAAAAACTCTGAGAAATTTGACATTTATGTTAGATTTAAATATTAAGGTTCTTTTTTCCCCCTTAAAAATATATTTACTATGTATATAGTTAAACTGGAGTTTTCCAACTGATTGTTAATTTTTATTCCCTAAAAATTAAATATTCAAATTAGGTCTTTAATAACTTGTCCAAAGTTATTTATTAAAGATTTAGAATCAGTAGTACTTTTTTTTCTATAGTTGTGATGGTTGCCAAATTGTTCAGTTATGGAAGCCCCTTTATCGCTGCCGAAGATGTCCCAACTTTAACTTCTGTGTTAATTGTTACAGATCGGGGCGTATACATATGCATGAATTATATTGTGTCAAAGAAACAGGTAAGTGTCAATTGAAAGCTTTTGAAAATAACTCCTGCACCCCTTTATTGACAATCATTTATTGTTAAATCTATAATATTTTTAAAATGTAGATTCATGCATGGGTTCTTCTGTTTCTGGTTTTATTGAAGACTGGAGAAGATGTGTTAAAAATTTAACTGTATCATCACGTGAAAACATGGCATATCGTTTAACAGATGGATCTAGCTTGTTTTGGCAAAGCTATGGAAAACAAGGAAAAGTAAGTTCCATTTAAATTGTCTCAACTTTTTGAAGATTATGCAGTATTAATGCTTTGATAGTTTATTATCACTGTCACAAATATTGTTCCTTATGTCTATTCAAAAATCAATGAATTTACAATACATCCATTTCATAAATACCAGTGTTGATATTTAAGTTACTTTCTGAAGTGCATAATTACTCTGTAATAAATGAATAATGCTTTCCTCCCTCACAGTTATTATTTATAGCAGTTAATTTCTTTTTAGTGTAATGTTTTAAAATTCTTTTACTGTTGCCTCTCACTTTTTCTCTAGAGAGTGTTAATGTATAAAAGAAATATCCAAAAAAGAAAGAGACATATGAGTAAGGTAATTTTTCATTTTTCTGTAGTAGCTAATCATAAGTCAAGTATCCTGCCAGTGGTTTTGTAATTCATTTAGTTAAACAACAACTATGGACTGGGCTGGAACTAGGTCATGACAAACATGGCACTTGCCAGAGGTGCACCACTCCATGCCAAAATTTTAGAGTGCAGTCCAATCTGCAACCAAAGTAAAAATTGAGGAACTTCATCATTCTGGAAAAATCAGGATTTTCATAAAAATACACCAAAATCAAGGAATTTTTCATATTTTCTTTGACAGTATGACCTCTATCACCAAGCAGTCAAATATTAACCAGAAGACACCATTGTTTTTTTTGAAAGCAGAATCTCGCTAAACAGACATTCATAGCAATCCTTTTGCAGGGAAAAAAAAAAAAAAAAAACTTGAACATAGCATCTGCCAGTTTTGCTTTTTTCTTTGCTCACCAATGTTCTACTAACTTTTTTTTTAAGTTTTAAAAAATCCTGATCCAATATTTTATGAATATTGTGCAAATTTGTATATATTTCTAAAATCTTTCGGGTAAGCATGTTATGATAGGGTGTTTCATGCAGGAAGAATATTTTACCTATATAATTAGTTATGCAAATTTGATGAAGATAGTCAGAAATCGGAGAACTTTTTTCTCAATTTCTGTAGGTATCCTGGAACATCAACACATCACATCCTTTTAAATATAGCAGGCAGTTGTAATTTCACATTTATTGATTTTCAGTTTTATTTCCCTACATCTCAGTTTATTGGACCACATGCTTATTGACTACCAGAGTTAAAAGTGTGTGTGTACACCATCCTAAAAAAGTATTTGAGTATAAGTTTAATTTCCTATTTTAACTTTGTGAATAACCTCAAAAAGCAACTTACTTGAAAGCAAAATTATTATTATACACTTATTACTCACTTTTCATGAAGAAATATACTATATATATATAGACCGACATAGGATATTTGACTGATATTCATATACTTATTGAGAAAGTGTAGAATGCACACTGTAGTGTGTACAGTTAAAGGAGTTATAGGTAAGTCTCAAAATTGAACTGTGCTTCAGGTCTCAAGTGCTAAATCCGCCACTGGTTACATGCAACCCAATTTATGCAATGGTTTTCAATTTGTTTAGTTGGATTTATAATATTTAGAATCATTATTTAATTTTGGTAAGAGAGTGTGTTTTTGCTTTTGCTATTTGCCATTCAGATTTGCATTGATCAGATTTATATTCATAAATCATAGGCAGTGCCGGATTAACAATATAGCAGATTTAGCAAATGCTACGGGCCCCGCGCTTTTGGGGGCCCCGCGCCTTTACCTTGAAAGTTTTCGTTCTTTCCCCCTCAAGATCTAGCTTTTTTACACTTTCCAACAAGGTAGAAAAGTGTTTAAGATTTCGGTTTGTCTGTCTGTCCGTCCTTGACTCGCGTCAATAGGCATTGATTTCTACGAAATTTATATATGTTATTCTTATCTGCAGTACCATGTACCCTATTGTAAAGGATCTATGTAGCATTTATAGATTTTTTTTTCTACAGGAGCACTCAAAATAGTCCCAATACATTGCGCTCTATGGGAAGTTATTCTTTAAAGCGTATCACCCTACTAACTACAAGGGGTGATCCAATGAAAAGGTACGAAACGACACGGTGGGTACAAATGTAGACTTTATTCAAAATGTACACCATAGGCCTGAGCACAACGATCCCACTGACGAACAAGCCGCAGGATTCCTTGTTCCCAGAATTCCTGTGGCCGTGACGAGACCCAGTCCGTCACAGCGTCCTTGAGTATGTCGTCCGAGTTGAAGCGCTTCCCTTTCAGGTGGTTTCTTCAGAGGAACCGACACATGGAAATTGCAGGGCGACATGTCCGGACTGTAGGGCGGATGGTCCAACGTCTCCCACTTGAACGTGGCCAGTTCCTTGGCGAAAACGGACATTCCATTTTCTCATTGACTTGTGGGACACACAGCCTTCCCAGTATACGATCATCATCCTGCGATGAATAGTGGCCGGTTTAACACCTTCCGCTGTCAGAAATCGGATAACGCCTCGCTGCCCCTAAATCGTCGAATTTTGCAATGTGAACACCATCCTGTCCTCACACGCACTGCCGCGTCCATTGGACGTAGGAGGGTGCTTTTTACAAGAGCTTCTGCTCTCTCCTGCGGGCCCCCGCATGTTCCTATCCACACAAAAGGATAGGCATTCCTAGATGTATCGCTACGTGCTCTCATAGCTGCATGGACAAATATGATAACGGTTAGGTTGTTGCGACGTTTCGTACCTTTTCATTTGATCGCCCCTTGTAGTTGCGCTGAACCCTGACTTCAAGATAAAACTTTTTCCTCTGTGACTGCAAAAAGATTACAAAGTCAAGGACAAAAAGCCTAACAACTTCTACATCGTTTGTACGATCCGCTTGAAATTTTTCACAAGTTTGTAAAAAAATATAGAAAACAATCTGTCAATTTTAAAAATCTGAAAATCCACCCGTTCCTTCATTTTTAAGCGATTTTTCGCTATTTTCAGCACCATTTCGTTTCCGAGAGTCAGAAAAATTGAATCATTTGCGTGACAAAATGACCTATTTTAAGTGAAAATGACGTCATACAATTGGGGGGATTCTAATACGTTTAAAATAATTTCTCCCGATTACACAGTTTATTATTATTTTTTTCCCCACAAATAAATCGTCTATTGGAAATTCGAATGTTTATGTATACAAAACGAAAGCTTTCGACTGCGAAAAGATTCCGCGCGTTTCCAGATGAGCATGAAATTCGATTTGGGTCTGTAATAAAAATTGAATATGAACTTATTTATTTTAGGTGGATGAAAATTAAATATATTGAATGAAAGACAAATTTCCTTAAAATGTTTTTTCTCTCGCCCGTTGTAATTGCCTTCACAACAGGCTTTGACTTCTAGTTTTAGAGATATTCTGCTCTTTGAAATGAAACACAATTGAATGTTATTAAGGATTACAAAATGAAGCTTTGCATCGAAAATAGTGTCTGTATAGTTAAAAGTTTTTCTATACGGGAGCACTCAAAATAATTTCAATACAACACGGTCAATGGCAGTTTAGAGACAGGCATCTATTTTAAGCATATAATACTATCCTGCAATATGATTAGCTAATAATCCGACGACGATCGTGTGCCTCCTTCAAAATTTGAGCCAAAAGCCGGCAATGTTGGCGACTTTTGCGATAAATTGCCAAATTGGGTGCGAAAAAAATGCTTTGAAAAATGAACCGAACTTGGCGATATTTTTATTATTTTACGATAAATCGAAAAAGGTATTTACGTATTATCCTGGCGGTCATTAACGTCAAACTATTTTTTCCTCAAATTTCCTGGCAAACTGTTGGCAATCGTATTCCGAACCATCAATAATTTCATGTGTCCGGCATTTATCTTTTCGAAAAAGTTGCTCGTCTTGGCGGATCGCCTGGATTGTAATACAGTAGATACCGGTTATGGACGTACTCTCACGGGACCTAAAAAAGTAGTACGTTATAATAATACCGCTGGCAAGATTCAATATTGCACAAAAAAAAAAAAAAAAAAAAAAAAAATAGCGGGCTCATAATTTCACTGTAATATGTGTTTTAAATAAGTCTGATTTTTTTTTTAAATTTAAATTAAATAAGCAGAAAATTCTTCATCACTTATAATTTTTATTGAGATAAATAATCAGTTATTTTCTTTTGTTTTAAATGAGCAGATGCTACTTTAAAAATACCGTTTTGGATATCCATAATAGACTTTTGTAGAGTCTCTTCATCATCATTGTGGCATTCAAAAAATCGTGATACTGTTTCTGCAGCATTTAATGCGTGAGGTATGCTTGGTATGGGCTCTTCTGTTTCTTCCTCACCATCATTAGAATCACTATAGATAGGGCTTTTCAGAAGGCATTTACAATGATAAATGCCAAAAAAAAAAAAAAACTTTCTTGTTCTTAGCCCTGCCTAGCGATCGTTCCCTTCATTCATGCACAATTTATCTCGCTAGAGAATCTGAAAACTGACAACGAGTGTTTTTGAACGAACTGAAATTTATGAGAAAAAGGGAATAAAATGCTTAAAGCAAAATTTCATTTTTGGCTTTGGTGTAAAAAGTACGTTATAGCCGAAGTACGTACTTTTGCTTAGTACGTTTTAACCGAAATTAAATAACATTATAAATATAGGACTTCAATCGGGACCTAGCTTCTAGGTACGTTATAATCGATAGTACGTTATATCCCAGGTCCGTTATAACCGGTGCGCACTGTACCTCGAAAAATGTCTAATGTAATTATATTAAGCTATGTCGATTTCTTTGGAAATTTTGAAAATTCGTTACTCGCACTTTAATTAACTGATTTATTGTATTGTGTTTTGTTAAGGGCTATGTGCCTAGGAGTATGAGGGGGTCTCCGACCGACGAAAATTTGTTAATGCATTAGAACCCAAAACGGATTAACGTCCTTATGATTTCGGTTATTTGTCTGTTCTGATGTCCACCCATCCAGTGTTCTAACTGCTGTGGATATACATCGATTTGTGCGAAATTTATGTTCTTTCTGTGTACAGTACCACCTACCATATTGAAAATGGTGTATGTAGCATTTGTAGCATTTATAGTTCTTTTACAGGAGAAAAAAATCCAATGTATAGCACAGTCTAAAAAACAGAACTAAAAGGGGGGGGTCGTGGGAGGGGTCTCCCCCTGTATCTGTTGATACAGGAATGACTGAATCAACAGTCATTCTTGAAAACATATTTTAGAGATATTCGATTTTTGAACAAAGTTGGCATATATATTACTAAGGCTCTCAAAATGATGCTCTCCATTGAGAATAACGTCCGTATTATTAATAGTTCTACAGGAGCACTCAAAAGAATTCCCATTGCAGTCTGTGGCATTTGAGAGACACTAATACATTTCTAGCACAAGACAATGAGTATAAAATTTTTATATTCTTCAGTTAAACGCTAAAAAAATTAAAGGTCTTTTACAGGGTCTCATAAAATTGCATTTATAGTGATAATACAACATTTTTTATCTACGAAATCTCGCCAGTTTTAACTAAAATACATAGCAGATTTAGCGCAAAAATATTTTGTATTGGAAAGTGTTTTATAATCTATGAGCTTGGCATGATTTATCTTTCTTGATTTTTTAAGGCAACAGATAAATTTTGTAATTCTTTTCTTCTTTCTTTCTTTCTTTTCATTTTCATTTATTTATTTTTTGGATAAGACAATTTCTGAAGCTCTATATAGTGGAACTGTAAATCAGTTGTAGACAACTCATTGAAAGAATATATGTATAACTCGGCTGTTGGAACCTCGTCAATGGGAGACCCCCCTGAACCCTCCTAATTTTTTAGTTTCATGATTGCCATATTAAAACGATATTAATGGACTATGTCATTTTATCTCTCATCTATCGTATATTTCACCTGGTAACCCCATGTTGAAATTTTTAGGATTGTAACCTATTTATAGAAAAATACATGTGATGCACATTCTACAGCTTAGTAAATATTGTAACAATAGATTAAAGCTCTTGTGAACTAATAGTATTTAAATATATGTAAAATATACTTGTGATGTATATTCTACAGCTTACGAAATAGTGTAACAATAGATTAAAGCTGTTGTGAACTAATAGTATTTAAATAAACGGATGAAATTTTTAAACAATCATTTTATCAAATAAATGCATCCTTACGGAGCTTATAGAAAACGGTGGTTTACGTAACACATACTAACATTTTCAGCGGACATTTATTCTTACTTTTATGTCGCGTTTTCGTAACGTATTTTCGTGTCTTATTTTTATGTCACATTTTCAAAAGGGGGTGAGAGATAAAATGACATAGTCATTAATATATTTAATGTGGCTGTTGCATGCCTGCATTATTTAGTCAACTCATTACCTAGGCGAAACTGAATGAGTATTCTAAAGTCAGGAATAAGAACACACACAAGAGTATATCTAACAATACTGTGGAACAAAAACACGGTTCTCAGTAAAAAATTTCAGGGAGCATCCAAAATGGGGGAAATAAAAGAAAGACAGAAAGAAAGGCTGTATCATTATCTTTTCGTTGACTAAAAGCGAAACTCGGACAAACGGAGGAGAGGTATCCAGATCCTTGCACCACCCACCTATGGCCTTTAGAAAATGGATTCCTTACCAATACTGTTACATTTTTGTCTTTATTTGAAGAATGAATCCAGAAATAAACAAAATATAGAAAGAAAACTAAGTGCCGAAACAAAAAAACAGACTCAGGGTCTGATCAAGGGCGGATTAAAGGGAGGGGGTCGGAGGAGGTGACCGCCCCTCCCGAGAAAAATGAAATTAATGTAAACAATTCCAACTTAGTTCCATAAAATTTATATATATATATATATATATATATATATGTGTGTGTGTGTGTGTGTGAATCTTCCATCCAAGCCTCCACCCACAAAATTGTATTAATCCGTCAGTGGGCCGGATTATTCATTAGGCTGTAGTCTATCTGTCCCGATCATTTCAGGGACTTTCAGTAACAAGTCGAAAGAATTTTTTAATGAAATTGTATAATCAAACTTTTCAAAATGACTCAATAGAACGGAAATATTTGTGGCTATTTCTGAAGATGTTCTCTGGAACGCCAGTTGACTTTCTGCATTTCCCCGAGAGCTGAGATCCATAGGATTAAGATTGTAGGAAAAACGCGCCCCATAATCAATAATAATCCCCCACGAAACAATAATTTTTATTTAAATATTGGACATAAAGTTATTTTGTTTTGCAGTAAATATGAGGATGGTATTTTAAACGGATGTTGGGCAGCCCCAAAGTTCTTTTATTTTACAGTAAAGGCATTTTACAGGCATCCACGGCATTTTACGGCATTTTACGCCAAAGCCACACATCTAAAAGGTATTTTACAGTGTGGCTTTGGCGAAATTCGAAGGTGTATTAGGGTGTAAACTATCTTAGAAGGCTTTTGGTAGTTGGCTTGCTTTGTTTTTACTTAATTATTTATTTTACATTTTACAATATTTAAACAAAGGCGAATTATTTTTTGAAACAATAATAATATATAGAATGTAAGTCATTTTTTTATAGTTGGGGAATCCACTATTACGATAAATTATCTTATTAATCTCGGAAATTAACCACGTTAAATATGAAAGAATTGATTTTTGGCCGGTCGAAACCACAGGTCAAGAGCGCGAATGCCAGTACGTTCGTTCAAATAAAATAATTAGAACCGAGAGGATCTTCGCACGGTCGGGGTATCCGAGAAGCCTTAACCTCAGGCAAACTGAAAACATAAAGAATTATCGGATACTCTTGACCCACAAAGAAACTCACAAATTACTTGTCACATTTAAGATTATTATGTCTTGCAAAAACATTTGAACGTAATACGATAATGAATGTTTTATCTGAATTTTTTATTATTTATTATATAGATTATTCTATTCCTCTTATAAAGATGTTTTTTTAGCAAAATATTTTATATCATTTTAACGAGGATAAGTTGAAAAGTAATGTACATATGCTTGTAGAACACTAACGAAATGACCTTTAGAAGTGTTCCAAGCGGTATGTGGAAGTAACAGTCCCCCTGTACAAGCATGTACAGTTTAAATGCCTTCCGTGTATGCAGTATATTTTGAATGGTGGAGGTATTATTGTGCTAGATCTGCCTATCGCCAGTTCGATTTCTTATGAATTAACCCATTAAATAAATTAAGAGAAGTTAAAAATATGTAACTTATAATTAGTAAAGACCGTCCAGATAATGAAATAATTTTACATTTTTTATAGGGGAAAAAATAGTGTTTAAGGGCACAGTTTAAAATACATATTGATTTCGAAGGTTCTAAAAATTTTACAGAAACAATTATTATTTTATGTGTGTAAACTTGTCTAGTTATATGTTTGCATATGGGAAAGGTGGGAATTGTTAGAAATTCCAAATATATATCCATGAACATTAACATTCATTAAAAAAACCCTGAGTTGTACGAATAAATAACTTTAAACATCGCCAGTCTCACTATCTATTTAGCCCCCCCCAGTGGCGGATTTAGCTCTTGAGAGGCCCGAGGCGCAACTCAATTTTGAGCCCCCCCCCCTCCTAAAAAAATACTTTTCACTATAGTTATACCTTTACATAGCGCGTTCTATGCACACGATTTTTACAGTAATTAATGATTTACTTAATCACTTTGATTAACCAATATTAAATTACAACAACTGTCTGGTGGCTGTATTTAGAAGGTTGCTAATGTTCCGATTGAAGTAAAAGTATTAAAACGATCTGCTAATTCTTAAGAAAAAAATACACTTTATATTAAATTTACTACTCATGTGTATTTTCAATGCACTCAAACCTTTCTTTGTGCGGTATATAAAAATTTCAGTCAAATTGGAAGATAATTGAGGAAGTTATCAATAAAAAAAAAATTAGTAGGCTTGATCGGCCATTTAGTTTTTTCGATTTTCGACATGTATTTCATCCTATTACATAAGTTTAGGTATTGCATCAACCAATTACATTACGTATGTATTGAATTCTATAATCGCTTAATTCACTTTTTTATGCGGTCCCTATTCACCGCATAAAAATTACTTTTTGATTGTGTTTCGTAAAATATTTTTTATAGCTGCTGGTGAAGTTTAGTGCGATTTTTTTAATGCGTTTTCTTTCATTCGGTCCCTATATACCGCACAAAAACAGGTTTGAGTGTAATCTAGTAACCTCTAAATAATAAAATAATATTTGTAAATTATTATATTAAATTTCACTATCATTGTGCAATAATAACAGGGGACATTTTGAACAGCAGTTGAACATTTTTGAACATTAGTTGGAATTAATTTCATTCTAAAGATTCGGATTAATTTTTTGGAATTTCTGGGAATGGACTAATTGATAAAGTCCAAACAAGGACAAAGAAATCTCATTTTTTGATTCTATATTCTCTAATTGAGAATTATGTCTAAAATATAAGTTAATTTATGTTTAAAAAATTATTTTTAAATGTTTTCACTCCTTTTGCATCTAATTTATGTCTACAAACGAGCATTAAGAACTAAAAATATTTTTTATATTTATAGATTAGTATAAAAAATATTTTACCTCATGAAACTTAATAATTTTTTTTACTACTTTTCACTTTTCATGATTAACACTAAATAAACATCAGCAAACCTTTAAATATAACCGCGCAAATGCAATTCCATATTGGTGTACCTTGATTTTATCGAATCTGGTATTTGCCTCTTGTTTCAATCGTGAAAATTTAGTGTACTTAACAGGCACTTTTGAGGACCAGAGCAGGGGAATCTTGAAAACATGATTTAGACCTCACAAAGTTTAGAAGAATTTTTTACTTGGATAAAATGAATCAAAAATTTAACATTCCTGTAAAAACATATTTATAAATATTTAAATATATTCATAAAGTTCCCGCTTGAAACCGCAAAACTGTAAGCAGTTTAATGGTGAAAGTAAACTTTCTGTTTAGTATAATTATTGTGTCTATTCAAAAACTGACAATAAGTTTAGGACTATTGTACGAAGTACTATGAGTACGAATTATATATCATTCTATATTTGAAAAAAAAAAAAATCCTAGAAGAGAGTAAGAAAATATTATTTTAAGTACTTAAAATATAAAATATATTACTGAGTTAAAAAATAAATTCCACTTTATATTGAAAATCTATATGCTCAAAGCTTCTGCCCAAAGTTTATTATTAATGTTTAGCATTTTCCTCTGCGACAATAAAAAATATGCCGTGATTATAATATAGTTATCAAATATTTTTTTAGTTAAAAACAAAACAAATTAATTTAGTCATCATTTACTTTTCAAGTTTTCAATTAACTATGTATGCCATTCCAGCTTAAAATTTGCTTATGAATTTTACCCCACTTCCTATTATGCGATAGAGCTGAAAATTTGCACGCGTAATTCCGGTGACACTGAGTACTGCTCTTCTTAATTTTTAAATACTTTTTTTTAAATTATCATATATTTATTTTCCCAAAAATTGTGTTATCTCGTACATATCAGCTTGTATCTGCTTGATTATTTGTCGGCAGTTTTTTATTATTACACCCTCGGAAAAGTTCTTTTGATTCTAAAAACGTTATCTCTAGCTAAGTCGTTATCTCTAGCTTAAATTTTTAATTTTTAGTGATTTTCGAAAGGTAAATTATTGCTCTCAATTTCTGTACAACTGCAACTGACATTCAAACAGCTATACATTTTAGGAATGGAAAAACACTCAAAATGCTGGTGTTAAACGTTAAAATAAATAAAAACTTTGTGAAAAAACACACATAAAAGGACACTTATAACAAGATACGATCGTTTCGACTGAAAATGTATTCAGTCTTCATCAGTCAAAGCTCTTCGTCTCACTGTTTTGTGAGATGAAGTTTTGTGTGGCACTGTTTTGTGTTATATATATATATATATATATATATATATATATTCTTTTTGAGAACCGAAATTTTGAGGCCCCTTATATTTGAGAGGCCCGAGGCGCGCGCCTCATGCGCCTATGGGAAATCCGCCACTGAGCCCCCTCCCCCACTTTATTTTGACGGGAATTTTTTCCGCACACTAATTTACTAGGAGAAATTGATTTGTCTAGTGTTAACTCAAATTTGTTCATTTTGAATCAAGAAAATTCGTAAAAGTTGTGTTTTATTTTATTATCGTACAAAACCTACAGATTAGCTCACCCAAGGTGGAGGAAGGGCTGGGATAAACCTCTCCCAAATATAACACGTGGGACCTTTTAGTTTTGTTTACATCTAATTAGCATTAGTAATACCATTAATTAACACTAAACATAAATTGTAATATAATTAGCACTATTTATTTTCTCAATTTAGCTCTATTATTTTAATGTGAGGGTGAACATATATATATATATATATATATATATATCATCCAATTCCATTTTAATTTTCTTTTTTACCATTGTTTGGGTTTCCATTTACTGGATATATCTAAATCTTCCTGATTTGCTTAAGATTTGGTGATCAGTGTATATATATACTACGAAAACTGCAGTAGAATGTTTCCTTGATTCGTAAGATTAGCCTTTTTACTATTATATATGTATATGTATATATATATATATATATATATATATATATATATATATATGCGTCACTGAGCAGGGGGCCCCTTGGTAACATTTGCTGCGGGCCCCGCGCTGTCTTAATCCGGCACTGATCATAGGTACATCAAAGAAATATTCCATTATATATTTAAATTTTTGCCATTATACCTAAATTTTGTTTCTCTTTTGACCAGCACTGGATAAGACTAGAGATGCAACCTGATGTTTTGGTTCATCATTTACACATGATTGTTGATCCATCTGACTCAAGTTATATGCCATCGCTAGTGGTTGTCAGTGGTGGTCCTACTTTGTCTAATATGAAGGAACTTGCAACAATAATAGTAGGCCAAAATGATTCTACTGTACATCTTCTTTGTGAACAAACAGAGGTATTTATTTTTGTTCATTTTTTAATGCAAATTAAGTAATGTACTTTAAAAAATTTGAAGAGAGCTTTAGAGGGTGACAACCTTTATAACCAAATAAAAATTATCATTCACTATAATACATTGTGAAATAATCAACATGAAATCTATGTCCTCTGCATTTGTAAAAAATTCCCATTGTCACAACATTTATATATCATATGCCTTGAAAAATAAATTTATTCACTATTATTTTATTAAATTAATTAAAGTTAAGTTTCTAAAATTACGCAGATCATCGCTAAATTTTTATATCAAGCAGAGCATGCTATTTGAAAAGTGTCATTGTATTTTTAGAATGTAATAAAGTTTCATGAACAGTACCAGTTTTATTACAATTCATATCCTGTTACTTCATGATAAAGGTTCAATTAAACATAGCAAATTTCAAAGTTCCACTAAAGATGGTATAACTGAGCACTCTTCTGCTTAACATCAGAAGAACACTTCTGTAAGTTGGTAAAAAGTTTGCTATTTTGAGTACTTATTTAACAGCACTCAAAGATCACAGCTATCGGCTAATTCACTGAACAGTACTGACAGGAAATAGCTAGACCTGGAGAAGTGTGTGTTACATCATATCATAGGTTTCCAAGTTTTACATTACTATACAGATGTGACATTATGAAGCACTGGAGTATTAGAGAGCAGTTCTAGTAGAATTTTATGTTGGTTATCCAGAAACTGTTAGATTAAAGGATAGCAAACTAATTTTTCTGGCAAGGCATACATTCTATTGTTGTTGTGTTAAGGCAAACCTAAACAAGGGGTTATTGGCCTTGGGCAGAGGACTTTTTAAGGGATTCTAATGTATATTCACATTACATCTGTAGAAAACTGCCCAAAACTTCACACCATTAAACCGATAGCAGTGTTGTAGGTCAGAACTCTGGACCATTGCAAATCAGCCATCTACCACATTCACGGTCATTCCATGTCGAATCAACTAGGGGTCTGGACCTTGACATTTCAGATTTCAATGATGTTTGGTTTAGAGTTTATACTTATGGAGTATATAAAAAAAAAACAATTTAAAAATTTTTTTGGACCAGTAGTTTTATATCTATGACTTTAAAAATGAGAAAATGTGCAACAATCAACACTGTTGCCATTCATAAAGTCATTCACAATTCTGTAACGAATGATGCCAGAGTGTTCATGAATACATCATTTTAAAGCTCTTTTTATGAGCTTTATAATGATATGCAACATGGTATAGTTTAAATAAAATTTAATTTTTTAATGAAATTTTAAACTTAAATTTTTCAAAAACATAGATTTTTTTTAAATTATAGTAATTTTTCTTTACTTGTATTCTAGAGCAATGGTTCCCAATCTTTTAAACCCGTGCTGCCCCCCCACCCCCCTTCATGTTTTTCAACATGCAGTCAGGTTTTTACTCTCTAGCAATGAACATTTAGTTGCCTTTTCTACAAAATAATGTTATCAGAAAAATTTGAATAAACATAAATAGACATAATAAAAACTTATAAAACATTATTTAATATGGCGGATTAATCAGTTAAAATTTTTTATTTGGGAATACCTTATTCCCCCGTAGACGATATATATTTCGGTTACACATAAACACATAACCATCATCAGTCGTTTCTGGATCTCACACTAATGGCGGCTTCCTTTTCAATCTCTTCTCTCTTCTTCCGGAGCTTTTGATGAATGACGTCATCCCATGATTGGTCGATTGTGTGAAGTACATCGTTGATGCTGCCATCTGTCGTCACTATTTCCAAGCTCTCACAAATGTAGGCATATATACTATTTTTAAAGTTGGCTATTTTTTAAATATTTTTAAAATCAATGGTAATGGGCTCTTTCAAAGCAAAACGGGCCAGAGCGGTACTTTGTTTCTGGAGGCTAATGTCTTGAAAGTGTTCGTTTTTTCGCTCTTTAATTTTCCTCTTTGTAATGCCGATGTAGCAATTTTCTTTATTAGTATCGTTTGACAAAAAATTAATTTTATAGATCCCTGCGGTTTCGATGGGGTTGATTGGGTCTTTTTCCGATCTAATGCGCTGAAAGATTGTTTTATTAGGTTTAATTGGAATACGGAAGTTCTTTTTAATGGCGATATTAGAAAGTTTATTGGCTATCCCTCGGCTAAAGGGGATAGCGGCAGTAAAACGTGGTTTATCTTTTTGACAGTTGTCTATAATATTTAATTTACGTTGCCTTGCGTTGAAAACTTTATCGAAAATTTCCCGAGGGTAGTTGGCGTCTTGACATTGTTTCCTAATGAAAGCAATTTCTTTTTGAAGGAGGTCAGCGTTAGAGCAAACTTTGAATGCGCGGTCGATATAGGAACGAATAGCTGCAATTTTATAGTTGAAAGGGGTTTTAGATTTAAAATTTACTATATTAGTATTACAAGTAGGTTTTCGAAAAATGGTAGTCTCAATGAGATTATTGTTTCTTGTTATGTTCACATCTAAGTAATTGAGGCTATTATTGATTTCTTTTTCGTAGGTAAATTTAATGTTTGGGTCTATGGCATTAAGTTGATTGATCAAATTATTTTCTTCATTATTGTGGGTGGTAAGGATAGCGAAGATATCGTCGACATAGCGAAGCCAAAGTTTGATGGTACTATTGTGTGTCTGTTTAATCTGTTCCTCAAGGATTCTCATTTTCCAGTCAGCAATTATTCCGGATATGGGGGAGCCCATGGGGACCCCTTGTATTTGTTGGTAGAAGTGATTATTATATTGAAAATAAGAATTATTTAAAATTAGATTTATTGCACTAGTTAGGGTGTTAATTATATCTATATCTTTAAAACTACTTTGAATTTGTTTGTTAATAATTTGGTTAATTTCTTTAATATCTATTGACGGGTATAGATTTACAACATCGAAACTGACCATAATATTGTCTTCATTAAGTTTATAATTGCGGATGTTTTTAATGAAATCGTCGGTGGAAGTTAGAGTGCTGTTAGAGTGGGGTATAATTACTTGCAATATATCCTTCATATATTTTTCAAGAGTGTAGGTAGGGCCTTCGCATTTGCTCACAATTGGGCGGAGGGAGGGAGGATTTTTATGATCTTTATATTTAGCGAAAATCCGTGGGGCGAAATTAGCGGTATTGTTATAGTTAGGACCTTTCTGATCCGGCCAGGTACCATTTTTTATTAAAGTTTTTAGTTTATTATTGATTTTCGTGGTGGGGTCTTTGAGAAGATGTATAACGTTTAGGCTATTGATGGTTTTTCCATTTTTTCTTGGTAATCTTTTTTATCCAGAATAACAATCTTTCCTGTCTTGTCAGAGCTTAAGCAAACGATCTTGTTATTTTTCTTTAGGTTGCTGAGGCATTTACGGTCTTCATGATCTTTAACAGTAGTTTTAAGTTTTTTATTCATTTCTTGTTGGGCATGCATATGGATTTCTTGTTCATCTGAGGGGGTCTTTCTTGTTTATCTAACGTATGCATGCCCAACAAGAAATGAATAAAAAACTCAGATAAACAAGAAATCCGTATGCATGCCCAACAAGAAATGAATAAAAACTCAGATAAACAAGAAATCCGTATGCATGCCCAACAAGAAATGAATAAAAAACTTAAAACTACTGTTAAAGATCATGAAGACCGTAAATGCCTCAGCAACCTAAAGAAAAATAACAAGATCGTTTGCTTAAGCTCTGACAAGACAGGAAAGATTGTTATTCTGGATAAAAAAGATTACCAAGAAAAAATGGAACAAACCATCAATAGCCTAAACGTTATACATCTTCCCAAAGACCCCACCACGAAAATCAATAATAAACTAAAAACTTTAATAAAAAATGGTACCTGGCCGGATCAGAAAGGTCCTAACTATAACAATACAGCTAATTTCGCCCCACGGATTTTCGCTAAATATAAAGATCATAAAAATCCTCCCTCCCTCTGCCCAATTGTGAGCAAATGCGAAGGCCCTACCTACACTCTTGAAAAATATATGAAGGATATATTGCAAGTAATTATACCCCCCTCTAACAGCACTCTAACTTCCACCAACGATTTCATTAAAAACATCCGCGATTATAAACTTAATGAAGACAATATTATGGTCAGTTTCGATGTTGTAAATCTATACCCGTCAATAGATATTAAAGAAATTAACCAAATTATTAACAAACAAATTCAAAGTAGTTTTAAAGATATAGATATAATTAACACCCTAACTAGTGCAATAAATCTAATTTTAAATAATTCTTATTTTCAATATAATAATCACTTCTACCAACAAATACAAGGGGTCCCCATGGGCTCCCCCATATCCGGAATAATTGCCGACTGGAAAATGAGAATCCTTGAGGAACAGATTAAACAGACACACAATAGTACAATCAAACTTTGGCTTCGCTATGTCGACGATATCTTCGCTATCCTTACCACCCACAATAATGAAGAAAATAATTTGATCAATCAACTTAATGCCATAGACCCAAACATTAAATTTACCTACGAAAAAGAAATCAATAATAGCCTCAATTACTTAGATGTGAACATAACAAGAAACAATAATCTCATTGAGACTACCATTTTTCGAAAACCTACTTGTAATACTAATATAGTAAATTTTAAATCTAAAACCCCTTTCAACTATAAAATTGCAGCTATTCGTTCCTATATCGACCGCGCATTCAAAGTTTGCTCTAACGCTGACCTCCTTCAAAAAGAAATTGCTTTCATTAGGAAACAATGTCAAGACGCCAACTACCCTCGGGAAATTTTCGATAAAGTTTTCAACGCAAGGCAACGTAAATTAAATATTATAGACAACCGTCAAAAAGATAAACCAAATAAATAGACATGCTTTGGAGAAAAAATAAGAATAAATAAGATGATTTTCTAAAACATACATTATCACTTGCCCTTTGCCTATTTTTCTCGCGCCCCCTAGGGGAGCATGCCCTACCGGTTGGGAAACGCTGGTCTAGAGATATGCAAAGTTTCAAGATGGAGAAATAATGGATTTTGAAAAAATTAATTTTTTTAGACAGTGCATAAGACATATTGTGAGTATAACACAAAAAGTTCAAAATTATCACCTTTTTCCCTTTTAAAGAAATCAATTCTGACTAATAAAATTTGAGAAAATGATAGAATTTACATGCTTAATTTTCAAAACAAGAGCTTATCAAATATTTTGCTCATAAAGTAAATAAAAAACTTTGTAAAAAACACACATAAGATGTTACAGGCAAGTTGATACGTACGTTTCGGCCAAAACACGTACATATCAACTGTTTATTTACTTTATATCTTAACACCAGTATTTTGAGTGTTTTTTCCATTATTTTGCTCATATGCTCATTATCTCATGTCTAATTAATGAATATGTAAATCAATAGCTTCTTTCGTATTCAGCCTGTCATGTAAAAATTTTAAATATTCGATTTTAGTCAATAACATCTATATAATAATTTAAAATAAAAGAATTCCTAACCTGGGAGATCAATCATCCATTTCTGTATAAAGTGTATGAATTAAACAGATTAATAGCTTAAAATGCTTCATATAATTCAATTTGTTTTTTTTTATGTGTATTATTCACACAGTTCATCTATCATTTACAGCATTGTAGCACACCAGTTGTAGTTATAAATATTTAATCTTAATTGATTAAATAAAAAGCCCTATTCAAATTTTAATCTTCAATGAGATTTTTGATAGTTTAGTTCTTTTATCCAAAATACTGACTATGATGCCTTTTCCATTTGGGTTAGAGTATATGTTCTCCCAGTTGCTGTACAAGGATCGATCTTGTACAGTTTAATATATCAGAGACTGGAACTTCTAAGTAATCTAGTGCTGCATCAGGATCAGAGAAGTTTTCAGAAGTGCTAGTACTGAGCGATACTTCTTCAATTTCATCTTTTTAAAGTTTAATTCTACAGCCATCACATATTTTCATGCCCACTTTTATATCGAATCTTAAATTGCACATCCAGCATGTTACATTTGTGTTTGTCTGATTTAAAGTTAACAATTTCCTCATCAGGATTGCAGCATCTAACAGAAAATTTCCTCCAGCTTTTATTAGTTTCAGTCATTTTAAACTAATAATATTCAAGATGTTGCACAAAACAATTGAAGTTAAATTTAGAGTTTTTTAAACAGCTCTAAAAAAGAAAGAAAATTATGAAACACCTTACTTATCAATTAAATGAAGAGTATATAATAAATTACTGGATGTTGTCAGGGTCGGCCCTAGGGTACGTAGCACCCTCCTGCAAACACAAAAAAGGCTTTTTGCTACAAATGAAGTTTTTCTCAGTTTGAGTTTGAAATGACACCCCTTTGCAGTGCCGGATTAAGACAGCGTGGGGCCCGTAGCAAATGTTACCAAGGGGCCCCCTGCTCAGTGACACACCCATATATATATATATATATATATATATTAAGGGGAGGAGTAGTTCACCCTCACATTAAAGTAGTAGAGCTAAATTAAATGAGAACATAAATAGTGCTAATTATTTTACAATTTATGTTAAGTGCTAATTAATGGTATTACTAATGCTAATTAGATGTAAACAAAACTAAAAGGTCCCACGTGTTATATTCGCGAGAGGTTTATCCCAGCCCTTCCTCCACCTTGAGTGAGCTAATCTGTAGGTTTTTTGCGATAATAAAATAAAACACAACTTTTACGAATTTTCTTGTTTCAAAATGAACAAATTTGACTTAACACTAGACAAATCAATTTCTCCAAGTAAATTTGAGTGCGGAAAAAATGCCCGTCAAAATAAAGTGTAGGAGGGGAGGAGGGCTAAATACATAGTGAGACTGGCGATGTTTAAAGTTATTTATTCGTACAACTCAGGATTTTTTTAATGAATATAGTTCATGGATATATATTTAGAATTTCTAACACTTTCCACCTTTCCCATATGCAAACATATAACTAGACAAATTTACACACATAAAATAATAATTGTTTCTGTAAAATTTTTAGAGCCTTCGAAATCAATATGTATTTTAAACTGTGCCTTTAAACACTATTTTTTCCCCTATAAAAATACATGCTTGTAAAATTATTTCGTTATCTGGACGGTCTTTACTAATAATAGTTTACATATTTTTAACTTCTCTTAATTTATTTAATGGGTTAATTCATAAGAAATCGAAATGGGGATAGATAGATCTAGCACAATAATGCCTCCACCATTCAAAATATACTGCATACACGGAAGGCATTTAAACTGTACATGCTTGTACAGGGGGACTGTTACTTCCACATACCGCTTGGAACACTTCTAAGGGTCATTTCGTTAGTGTTCTACAAGCATATGTACATTACTTTTCAACTTATCCTCGTTAAAATAATATAAAATATTTTGCTCAAAAAATATTTATAAGAGGATTGTATCTTTTCTAAATAGAATAATTTATATAATAAATAATAAAAAAATTTGATAAATCATCATTCACCTACAACTGATTTACAGTTCCACTATATAGAGCTTCAGAAATTGTCTTATCCAAAAAAAAAAAAATAATAATAATAATAAATAAATAAATAAAAATAAAAATAAATGAAAGAAAAAAGAATTACAAGATTTATCTGCTGCCTTAAAAAAATCAAGAAAGATAAATCATGCCAAGCTCATAGATTATAAAACACTTTCCAATACAAAATATTTTTGCGCCAAATCTGCGATGTATTTTAGTTGAAACTGGCGAGATTTCGTAGATAAAAAAAATGTTGTATTATCACTATAAATGCAATTTTATGAGACCCTGTAAAAGACCTTTAATTTCTTTTAGCGTTTAACTGAAGAATATAAAAATTTTATACTCATTGTCTTGTGCTAGAAATGTATTACTGTCTCTCAAATGCCACAGACTGCAATGTATGGAAATTCTTTTGAGTGCTCCTGTAGAACTATTAATAATACGGACGTTATTCTCAATGGAGAGCATCATTTTGAGAGCCTTAGTAATATATATGCCAACTTTGTTTTCTTTCAAAAATCGAATATCTCTAAAATATGTTTTCAAGAATGATTGTTGATTCAGTCATTTCTGTATCAACAGATACAGGGGGAGACCACCCCTGAATCCCCCCCCCTTTTACTTCTGCTTTTTAGACTGTGCTATACATTGGATTTTTTTCTCCTGTAAAAAAACTATAAATGCTACATACACCATTTTCAATGTGGTACATGGTACTGCTCATAGAAAAAACATAAATTTCGCACAAATCGATGTATATCCACAGCAGTTAGAACACTGGATGGGTGGACATCAGAACAGACAAATAAGCGAAATCATAAGGACGTTAACCCGTTTTGGGTTCTAATGCATTAACAAATTTTCGTTGGTCGGAGACCCCCTCCTACTCCTAGGCAGATAGCCCTAACAAAACACAATACAATAAATCAGTTAATTAAAGTGCGAGTAACGATTTTTCAAAATTCCCAAAGAAATCAACATAGCTTAATATAATCACATTAGACGTTTTTCAAGGTACTACATATTATCCTGGCGATCCGCCAAGACGAGCAACTTTTTCACCAAGATAAATGCCGGACTCATGAAATTATCGATGGTTCGGAATACGATTGCCAACAGTTTGCCAGGAAATTTGAGGAAAAAATAGTTTGGCGTAAATGACCGCCGGGATAATACGTAAATACCTTTTTCGATATTTCGTAAAATAATAAAAATATCGCCAAGTTCGGTTCATTTTTCAAAGCATTTTTTTTGCACCCTATCTGCCAATTTATCGCAAAAGTCGCCGGCTTTTGGCATAAATTTTGATGGAGGCACATGATCGTCGTCGGATTATTAGCTATTCATATTGTAGGATATTATTATTATATGCTTAAAATAGATGCCTGTCTCTAAACTGCCATTGACCATATTGTAATAAAATTATTTTGAGTGCTCCCGTATAGAAAAACTTTTAACTGTACAGACACTATTTTCAATGCAAAGCTTCATTTTGTAATCCTTAATAACATCCAATTTTGTTTCATTTCAAAGAGCAGAATATCTCTAAAACTATTGAAGTGAAGCCTTTTGTGAAGGCAATTACAACGGGCGCGAGAAAAAACATTTTAAGGAAATTTGTCTTTCATTCAATATATTTCATTTTCATCCACCTAAAACAAATAAGTTCATATTCAATTTTTATTACAGACCCAAATCGAATTTCATGCTCATCTGGAAACGCACGGAATCTTTTCGCAGTCGAAAGCTTTCGTTTTGTATATATAAACATTCGAATATCCAGCAGATGATGGGGAAAAAAAAAATAATAAACTGTGTAATTGGGAGAAATTATTTAAAACATATTGATCTCCCAATTGTATGACGTTACTTTCACTTAAAATAGGTCATTTTGTCACACAAATGATTCACTTTTTTTGACTCTCGGAAACGAAATGGTGCTGAAAATAGCGAAAAATCGCTTAAAAATGAGGGAACGGGTGGATTTTCAGATTTTTAAAATTGACAGATTGTTTTCTATATTTTTTTTTTATAAAGTTATGAAAATTTTCAAGCGGATCGTACAAAAGATGTTGAAGTTGTTAGGCTTTTTGTCCTTGACTTTGTAATCTTTTTGCAGTCATAGAGGAAAAAGTTTTATCTTGAAGTAAGGGTTCAGCGCAACTTCAAGGGGTTATCAAATGAAAAGGTACGAAACGTCGCAACAGCCTAACCGTTATCATATTTGTCCATCCAGCTATGAGAGCACGTAGCGAGACATCTAGGAATGCGATTGGAGCCTTTTGTGTGGATAGGAACATGCGGGGGCCCGCAGGAGAGAGCAGAAGCTCTTGTAAAAAGCACCCTCCTACGTCCAATTGATGCAGCAGTGCGTGTGAGGACAGGATGGCGTTCACATTGCAAAATTCGACGATTTAGGGGCAGCGAGTGATCGTATACTGGGAAGGCTGTGTGTCCCACAAGACAATGAGAAAATGGAATGTCCGTTTTCGGCAAGGAACTGGCCAAGTTCAAGTGGTAGATGTTGGACCATCCGCCCTACAGTCCGGACATGTCGCCCTGCGATTTCCATGTGTTGGTTCCACTGAAGAAACCACCTGGAAGGGAAGCGCTTCAACTCGGACGACGTACTCAAGGACGCTGTGACGAGACATAGTCCGTCACAGCCACAGGAATTCTGGGAACAAGGAATCCTGCGGCTTGTTCGTCAGTGGAATCGTTGTGCTCAGGCCTATGGTGTATATTTTGAATAAAATCTACATTTGTACCCACCGTGTCGTTTCGTACCTTTACATTTGATCACCCCTTGTAGTTAGTAGGATGATATGCTTTAAAGAATAACTTCCCATAGAGCGCAATGTATTGGAACTATTTTGAGTGCTCCTGTAGAAAAAAAACTATAAATGCTACATGGAACCTTTACAATAGGGTACATGGTACTGCAGATAAGAATAACATATATAAATTTCATAGAAATCAATGCCTATTGATGCGAGTTATATTAAGGACGGACAGACAGACAAACCGAAATCTTAAGCACTTTTCTACCTTGTTGGAAAGTGTCAAAAAAAGTCAAGGTAAAGGCGCGGGGCCCGTAGCATTTGCTACATCTGCTATATTGTTAATCCGTCACTGCCCCTTTGAAGATGGTGCCCCAATGCGATGCTCACAGTGTTGAGCCACCCCTCTAGATGTAGAATGTTGCAATACATTTTCTGACTGGCAACGGGTATTTCCCAACATATTTGTTAAAAATCTAGAAGGAAGATGACCTATGTCATTGCAGAAAAACAGGATACCCATTAGATTACATATATGAAAACTGTCCCATGATGAAACACCACTTTAAATATAATAGTTCTGTAGATATCCATCAGCAATTTATGTTTCTGATAGAAAATAGAAAATACTTAAGAGAAATATGTCAAAATTGCAGTATACTGCAAACACTATTCCTAAATTACATAAGAAACCTAAGAAGAGAGAGAGGGGGAGGAGAAAATCAAAATGTAAAGAAAGAGGGACAGTAGAGAAAGAGTGTATTGTAAAGTGTATTTGTATAGTATATGATATTTTAATGTATGTTATATGCATATTACGCATGTATGTTGTGAATTATTTTATAAATGTATCTTGTTATCTCTCATTTTCTAATGCGGCATATGTGTGTTTTAGTGTTTTATTTTGTGGTATAGTATATGTATATTGTAATACTTTATTTTTGTGATGTGTATTATGTTTTATTTTGGTACATGTATGTTAATGATGTTCTGAGATATTGTTTTGAATATTAATGATATTTTGAGATATTGTATTGTGCTGTGATATTGTGATGTTTGAGAGAGGAGCTTTTTGGGACGTGGAGTGAAAGCGTGTCTCCTGGGGGGGGGGGGGGGGAAGTAGTAAACTGCTTTGTGGTCGGCTCCACCGGAGGGTGTTCCCTGTTCCCCCTGGATGTAGTTGTGAAAATGCTGCTACAAATATAAACATAACAAATAAAAACTCATCTTTTGATAGGTTGTTCAAATTGGGCTAAAATCTTAATCTACCATTAGAAGCCTGGCACAAACTGAAACCCAGACATACAAAAGGACTCTGATTAGTCCAGTCTTTGAAAACTAAAACTTGTACCCAAACCTGAACAAAAACCTTACCCAAACCAAAACTAAAGGAAAGATCATTCTGATCAATTTCCTTCTGAAACCTATAATTCCTTTCTATTGTAGCATCATACCAAACCAAAATCACAAACTGTACTGGAAAAAAAATTGAAAAAAGCATTTCTGATCGTTTTAGAGGCTTAAACAGGAAGTACTTTAAATGCTACACTAATTCAAAAATTAATTTCTTAAAAATCCATTATTTCTCCATCCTGAAACTTTGCATACCTCTAGACAATAAGTAAAAAATTAGCATATATTTTGGGCAAGTTGGAGTGTTAAGGCTAATTAATTTAGTAGTGATGTGAAAAATTCCAGAGTTGGGAATCGAACTCAGGCTACCGCTTAACGTGCGGATGCTCTACCTTTGAGCTACTCTGGGACAATTCCCAGATGAAGTTTCTCACATAAGAACTATTGGTACTTACCATCTTCTGCACACCACAGACTGAACAGATGAAACAATTAATTCGGGACAACCCCGATATGCCACAGAAATTATACAAATTTTAGAAAGATTTTTTATCAACCTTTCAAGTAAATTAGGCAAGTTGGTGTGTTTATGCTGATTAATTTAGGAATGATGTGATGCATTGTTTACATGCACTAAAAATATTCTATGGATATTATGAAGAAATATTAGCTTATCACTTTTGTGCAGAGAATTCCAGTCTGTTGTTTTCTCCGATCTTTGTTGTGTTTATCTGGTGTCAATATTTTTTTTCCTTGAGTGCTGATTCTGTTCGCAGTTGTAAAAGCTGCCAATAATAGAGCATTTATTTTTCAGAGTGCATGATGGAAGTTTATCTTCTAACGTTGAAATCAGTGTTTCCAAAATTTGTTAACTAAATTGATAGCAATGCTGAAAATACATTTCAACCATTGAATCCATATCAGATTCTTTTATCACAAATATTTCTTTGCTTTTCAAATACATTGAAGAGTCGTCAGAATTTCCAGATTTTCCAAATTACTGAAATTTGCCATGTTTAGAAATGATTATAGTGTACTGCACTTAGAGAAATGTATCTAGGGTTATGGCAAGTGGAACTTGTACCATGGGCACCGATTAAAAGGTGCACAGATAACCATTGTCATTAGCTAAAATGCATTTTTTCTTGTGACAAAGATTTTCACCAAATTACTTCTATATTTGTCATTGTTTTTAGTTTCTCAGAAATTGATTTTAGAAAAAGAATTCACGAATTACATGTGCTCATTACAAAACATCAAGATGAAAACCAACAAAAGTCTCGTTATATCAAATTTTCTAAAAAATCAATCACAATAGTTATAGATTTGAGTACCTTAGTCCTCCGGAAATATATTTCCGCCGCTCTTCCATGGCCATCTTCAGTCCTGTTCATTCCTCGACAGGAATGACGTTGTTATCTGCTCCTCCTCCTTTACCACGTATCTTCCGCCATATGATGTCATTCCAGATCTCATCGATGTTTGTGTGCGTCATATCATTAATGCTGCCCTCTGTTGTTACTATTTCTAATGATTTGTGGAGATATGCATATGATGAAGTTAGCTATTTTTTGGATTCCCTCATCATACACATATCTCCGCAAATCATTAGAAATAGTAACAACAGAGCACAGCATTAACGATATGACGCACACAAACATTGACGAGATCTGGAATGACATCATATGGTGGAGGATCCGTGGAGAAGGAGGAGGAGCAGACAACAATGCCATTCTTTCCGAGGAATGAACAGGACTGAAGATGGCCGTGGAAGAGCGGCGAAAATATATTTCCGAAGGACTAAGGTACTCAAATCTATAAGTGTAACTATGGAATTTCCTTTTAATCTTTTAATATCAATAATAATGTCATCAAAATAATTAGCACTTATTATACAAGTTATTCTTATCAACACTAGTTTAATAAGCTCAAAAGTAAATTTAAATTTCATTTTTTTAAAGCACATTATTAGCATTAAAAATGAAAGGGAAAAAAACTTTCACTTTATATTTGATCACATGCTCCCTGCTTTCTCAGAAACATTATCTGTATTTAAACCAACTGCAATATCTGGTGGCTCTAAAATTTATACTGTATAAGGGCTCTTTATTAAAAGGCTATTGCAAATAACTTTATACATATTTATGACAAAATTTTCTTTTTTGTTAAAATGTAGTAAATTTAACACTGTTTCATCAAACTGCAATTATCTTTTCCTACTTTCATCTAAGTTTTGACTCTGTCAATAAATTATCAGTGTTTTCAATGCTGCCAAAGTTGTTCTGAGAGATCTGTATGATCCCAAGCTATGCAAATACACTGCTGGACAAAACTTTGGCGACCACCTAATTCTACAAAAGTACAAATCATGTATGGATGTGTTCCCCAGCCTGACTTGAAGTTACAATAAGAAATAAATATGAATATCAGAAACTGTTGAATAACACAAAAATAAAACATATAACAGAAAATTCATGAAAATGGATAGTCTAAACTTTGGCTACCACCGAGCAGTGGCAGATTATTGCAAGTTTGTCGGGGGGGGGGGGGGGGGTTAGTTAGTTTGTCGGTGGAGGGGGTGGTTAATTAGAAGATTGACATATACATCCATTTTATGGAAGTAAAATAGGATCTTTTACATTAATTTCTTTTTTCTTGGGGGGGGGTCGACCCCTCCACCCCCCTCCCCTTTAATCTGCCCTTGCCACCGAGTAACCACACATGCCTAACAAATAAAAGGTAACAAAACGGTTAGACAGTTACTGAATTCGTGTTCCTTTAACATGAACGACCTTTAGCAAGCGTCCAAGAATTGATTTGTATAGATTCATTATGGTTTCCTTATTGAACTTCTTTGCACATCGCATGTACAGTGCCTGTATATTATACACAATGTGTATAATATAATATAATATCATATGCTTCATAATGTATAATATACGTGCCTGTATATTATACATTATGAAGAGTTTTGTCACAATAATGTCCAACAATAGACTGCCACGGAAATGAAATTTTTATGAATCAAGTTATGCTACTAGTAATCAAGATCGCTCTTATAAAGAGAAATAATATGTTGTTATAAATAAGCTCTGATGTGTGTAAATGTGTATTTTGTGTAAAGATGTATGAGGGAAGGGTGGAGTTTTTTTTGTCTGCCATGGGTACTACTTTGTCTAGATATGCCACTGTCACTTGCATGAGTGAGTCACTCTCCAAATTTGAAGAATTAGCATTGATGCCTCGAGCCATAATACCTATTATGGTAACCTTTGTATTTAGCTTGGTGCATACCTTGTTGTGCTTACCTTTGAAGTAGCTCATTCAGCTGAGTTAACTCACAGATTTAATATTTTAAAATGACGGTTAACCCTCTGACCTCTCAATTTTGAGGACCAAAATCACTTCAAAAATTGTGCAATTTATTTTTTTACTTATTTTATTTTTTTGCATATTTTAAATCTAAATACATTGAAGAATTGAAATATGCATTTTTCTTTCTAGAAAAGATTTTTTATATAGATTTTTATCATGAGAAACTAAGATTCAGAAAAACCAATTTCGAACAGTTTCACACAAAAAACATGTTAATAAATTTCAGTTGAATTACAGTTAATTTCTATTTATTACATAATATAAGAAAATGCACAACTGCCTAACGCTTTTCAATTTTATTGAATCATGATCAGATTCATCGCCGTCTTAGGAGCAGTCCAAAAAAATCTATATCACTATCACTATCAAAACTAAACTCACTTTCAGAATCTGATATATCTTCCGGAATATATACTCTGTCAATCACTGAACATTTTCTAGTTGCCATTTCTGATTAGAAAAAGACAGCAAACAAGTGAAGTTAGGGCAGTAAATACCAAGTACCTTCAAATGCTATAATTTAGTGGACGACTAATGACATCTGTTGGTCAAAACCTAAATTAAACGTCTAACACTGTATCTAATTTATTTCACTGGTTAAACGGGGAGAAAGCGAGATGCACTCCTCAATTAAGAAGGAAAAGCACCTGTCAGCAAAAATTGCAGGATAAGCAAATTTTGCTACATTTGAGTTACCCGTGGATGAGCAGCCAGAGGGTTAAGGGATTTTCTCTTTCAAGTGAGTAAAATGAAGTCAATGCATGAAATTCTAATACTTTTAACATAACTAAAGAATAACTTTCAAACCAGATGGCATTTAACTCCATTTAATAATTCTTTTTTTTTTTTTTTTTTTTTTTTTGCTTAGTTTACAATATGCAATACCACATAATATTGTTTTATTTTATAGTATTACCAGTTTATTGAGATTGCTATTAAGCAGTGTAGAAGTGGAGGTATTGATTGCAAAATACATGACCTTACAATTTTGGGACGACGGAAGACAGAAGCTGATGATACTACAAACTATCCCTTTCTAGCATTAGATAATGACCATGATTATGGTACTGACATAATTTCTGCTGATAGTCGGAAAAATAATTGTGTACAGATACAAAAAGATCTGGAGACAAAAGTTTATGTTTGGGGATTGAATGATAAAGATCAACTTGGAGGGTTAAGAGGCTCAAAAGTAAATATGAATTTAATTTTTTACAACTTATATTAAATATTTTTCATGTTACATTGTCACCCCCACATTACTTTTATACTAAACTTTCATTTTATGTTAGATCAAGCTCCCTGCTTTCTCAGAAACATTGTCTGTACTTCAACCAACTGCAATATCTGGTGGCTCTAAAAGTTTATTTATTAGTAAGTTATTTTTAATTTGTGGGAAATGTGATATGATTCTTATTAGTGTACATATTTTAATTTTTAGCATTTAAATATATTGTGTAAACATTAACTTATGTTCTGAAAAAGTGCTGCATTAGATTAGATGATTCAAAATAAGAATTATGACTTAATAGCAAATTTAACTATTATTTTAAATTCGTTTTAGTATGATTCTAGTGAAATCATTAAGTTGGTTAACTTTCTTGTATTTACAGTGGTATGTTCATGTAAATTTATAAAAAGTATTATTAGAAAATATTTCCTTACTATTTACACTTGCAAGTTTAACTCATTGATAAAATAAACTTTATGAGAGTTTTTTGTGGTCATTGCAGCAAAGGCTGAAAAATACTGATTTAAAGAGCACTCACTTATCAATTTTCATACAAAGCACCACTTTCTAGTGCTCCTTAAAAAAACTATATTGAATATATTTTCTGAATGCAGTGCATTTATGTTTTACGTGGCATTTCTCAGTCTAACATTGTTTAATGCATAAAAGTTTAAACTTATATTTACTTAACTTTTTAGTTTTTGCATGTATGTGAGGTAAAATTGTATTATAGTAATTTAAAGCTCTTTGTAAAATCTAAATTTCTCTAAATTGGCAAAGTTCTAGTTTGAGAACACAATGCTTAGTGATAATCGCATTGAATTGACTTGAAGCTAGAGTTATGTATAGCTTCATAGAGTTATGTATAGCTTTATGTATAGTTATATAAAATATATTAGCAAAAGCTAATATATTTTGAATGCTTTCATATTTTAGAGAGTGAATATCTTTAAGTCTGGCACAGCACTTGCTGTGCCAGCCCTCTCTGAACACAAATGAAAAACCAACCAGACAAACCTTAAAGTAAACAGTGGCAGCAGCGAGCGAGCAGTACTATCTATTCTGTACAGAACTTCCCTTTGGTGTTGAAAATGGGTTTTCCTTAAAAAGTATTCATTGTATCCAAATAGCCCAAGAGACTTTTCATGATTTTTTATGCCCTTTAAAATGAAATTTGTATCATGAAAACTTGTAAAGTTCCAGTGAATTTGATTTTTATTGAAATAATAAAAATTGAATTTTTAGAGTTGAGTCCTAATATGAAAAATGGCATGTCCAATTTTTTGTGAAATCTGTTATGTAGGTTTTTTTTGGTGTCACTAATGATAATCTACTAATTTTTTTTATTAAATTTAAAAGAAATTAATTTCCTTGAAATTTTGAAAAAAAAAATCACCTGAAAAAAGTCATCTTTTGGTTATTTTTTTTTCCCAAAGAAGCATATCAAATTTCAAATGGATTAAACTAATATTTCTTTCTGTGCAAGTATTCAAACTAAAGACCTATTTTGGTGAAATTTGGTATGTAAGTTCTTCTGGTGTCCTAATGACAGGGGGCCCACTGGCTACTAAAAGGAGACTATTTGCTACTATAATCGAGAATAGGCGACTATTTGCATGTAAAAACAGCTAAAAAGCAACTATTTTGAGGAAAATGGCAACTATTTTTCTAGGAGTATCAATGCAATTTCTGTTTTTTACCTAGAAAGTTCCAGTTTAGGGCATTTAAAATTAGGAACATTTCAGTCAACTATAGCACTAACAATATGATAAGCACTGAGTGTAGCACAACAGTCCATCCATAGATTTTAAGAAATATCTGGCAAGAACAGATAAGCTAGATTCATACACCTGTGTCGTTCCATTGTAGTTTACTACAATAAAAGGTGTGTTTCAATAATCAAAGGAACGTCAAAACTTGAGAATTCTAAAAGCGTAATGCAGCCAACTCTCAGAACGGTACAGTGTATATCATTCACTTTGTTGCAGAAACTCTGCTGAATTGTCAGATTCGTGTTAGAGAGTAGGCTTTAAAGTTGGGTTTGTAGAAAGTTTAAGTTGCAAGTCGAGATTTCAGGACGAAACACAAACATATAATTGTTTCTAGAAACTTGTCAAACAAACTTCAAAGCATAATTTAGAGGAATTTACAAGCAGCAATTCTATAGATAACTAGTCATAAATTGGAGCAACTTCCTCAAATACTCCAATTTCTTTACAGTAAATAAAATTGGTCCATTTGCTAAAATATCAGAATACTCAAGCCGAACCCTTGACTGCTCCACAGCATACAACAATACTGAATTTATAAATAAATTTTAAAATACAGCTTGGCATAGCAACGGTGCCTTTGGCATCAAAATTATGCGAAGCAATATGTTCTTAATAGCTAGCATTTGGTAGAAAAGCCAATTCAAGACTGAAACAGTGGGATGACCTACTCACACATTTATACTTTTTGGGGAGTTTTCTCAAAAGTCCTGGCAAAATCTATCTAGTAAATTCTCTATCATTTTCCTTGCATCATTTGTGTTATGCTAAGTGCCTAAGTAAACATTGTAGGTCTCATTTTTTTTTTTTTTCTTTTTAAGTCATGTCAGACGTCGCCAGTCTTGATGATTTTTTGGCAAAATATTCACAAAATTGGTGCAAAAATAACCCCCAAAACTTAACCCAGCCAAGGGATATCGCCAATATTTAACAAGAAACCCTCAATTCTGATGCTATCCTATGTGATTATTAAATGTTCCTATCTTACGTTCTAGTTAACCGATTTACATCCAACAAAATGCAAAACTTAATTTTAATAACACTATTGACTTTTATTATTGGTAATGTATGCTTCAGGGAAATTAATACATCTGCTGCTTGTTTTTAAACAGTGAATTTTTTTCCATTTTTAAAAAGAGTTTTTTTTTAATTTTAAAAAGAGTCACAAGCTTTTATTTTGAGTATATATTTTTTAATTCACATAATTCAATAAAAATTTATGTTAACAATTTCATAATCTAAAATTCTATAATCTGCATGCTTATTGATTCTGGTTTATGTAATTTTGAGAGTATCTACTGTGTTTTGTATTTTATGTTTAACTAAAAATACTTGGAAAGACATTGAAAACTGTCTACTTTATAATGTTATGTTCTATGAAGTTCTGCATCTAAGGAAACGGAACTAAACTGCAAGCATCATCTGCTAGAGTAATATATAATGAATTTAATCTTCACAAATATTATATAAACTTCTTTCAGAAAACAAAAATGTGTTTTTTACATTTTTTAAACTTACGCTAGTTTGGAAGATTTCAGTCTGTTTAGATTGTTAAAAAGGATACTATTTTTACCATAAAGGCTAATATTTTGTAACTTGAAGGCTACTATCAGACTACTATTTTGTAACTTGAAGGCTACTATCAGACTACTATTTTGTACCCTGAAGGCTACTAAAGCAACTATTTCTGTGGCTGTGCTGTGGTGGGCACCCTGTAATGAAAACCTCTTTCTAAAAGAATTAAATATATATATATATATTGAATTGTAAATTAAAAACCAATTATTTCTCTAAAACTAATGAAACTTTTTCATTTCGGCTGTTATCAATCTCTGATTTCAAAACTTATGGATCTCATTTTTTAAACAATATTAGCTAAAGCAATTGAAACAATCTCTGAAATATATATTTATGAAGTTTCAAGCAGTTTAGTGTCCCATTGCTGCGGGTGATTCCAACTGCAGTACTTACATTTCAATATGGTAAGTGTGAATGTTGCTTTGCTTCAACACGCTTAAGAAGCAAAACTTTAATTTTTGGAGTCATAGTAATCACTTCTGTAGCCCAGTTGATAAAACGCTTTTTTAAGAGATAGTGTTCGGCACAAGTCGGTGGAATGCATGTTTGTATCCTGTTAAGGAGTACAACAATTTTTGCTAACTACTCTCTTAAATTTGTGATGCGTAAATGAGTATACTTATACAATAGTTATGAGCTGAATGAAAATTGTCTTTTAAAACTACTATATTATTATTTTTTTAAAGCTGATATCCAATAAAAACTTCTAAAAAGTATTAAAACCACCCTCTTCCGAACAAGCTTTTAAAAAAGAAAAAAAGGGACCAGAAAAGTATCTGATTTCATTCAAAGAGTCTGCCCCTCTCTGCACAATCTAATAAATATAAACTATGCAATTTATAAGGAATGTAGTGTTGTTACAATTTATTTCCAGCATTCCATAATGAGCAACAGCCATTATTATCAAGTAAATTTAAAAAAATAATAAAATTTTAATGAAAATGTTAGAAAAAAGCACTCAGAAAAATAGAGGGCACACACGCACACACAGTCTCAGTTTCAATACACTATAAATTAAATTTCTTAAAATCACTTCCTTAATTTCTCAATTTCTGAGTGCTCTTTTTTAATGTTTTAGTTAAGATTTTATACTGTTTGCTTGAAAATAATGGATGTTGTTCATTAGGGAATATTGAAAATAAATTGTAGCAATACTACATTCTTTATGAATTACATAGTTTATATTAATTAGATCATGCAGAGAGCAAGAATGCCACTTTTCCACTGAAGGGCAGATTTCTGCTTTATTTATCATTCTACGCATTCAACAGAATTCTTCTAAAAATTCCCCTGTACTTTTGTTCCAGCATCTCAATTCCAGTCTTTTTCCATCCCTCTTGAAAATTAATATTTTTCTTTTGACATTCCTTTATTTAAATCTCCTATTCTGTAAGAATAAAAATTAACTACTATTTCAGATTTAAGTTAGTTTTTCCAAAGAAACCAGTAAAGGGAAAACTTCATGAAAAAGAACAGGTTCAGATATGAATGAAAATGGTGTAAAATAATTAAAGCAGTGATTCCCAAAGTTTGTGCCCCAGGGGTGCCATGGGTTCGTCACAAGGGTGCCAAAAAATGCCGTAAAGGTTTCATAATTAATTGAATCAATATTTTGGCCTAACTAAACAAAAAGCGAAATGGGAAGCCAAAAATATTGATTTTTTTTGTGTGGTTTGTATAAAGACAAATCCCAAAAATTTGACCTTTCCTAAAATAAAGTCATCAGCATAGAATGTTTTGGGAACATGATCCATCAACACTGTGGCTTCTAGATTGCGCAGACAAAGTAGGATTGATTCCAGGATTGGAGAGGAAGGAGAACTGCCCTCTCAAAATTCACCGAATATCAGAGATGTATGCCAAGTGGCGTGGCAGGGATGCCAATTTAGCATCTTTTCTAGAATTCCCAATTTCATAAAATTTTTCTTCAAATGCCATTAAAAAAATATTGCTAGATGTTATCTTAAAATCTACAGAAATATTCAAGAACTGCTGTGCTGAAGCAGCAATGCATTTTAACATGATATTTATGAATGTGGGAATTTTAAAGAATGATGCTAAATTTGTAACACTGCGAGCTGCAGTTGCACTTCCGGTATTGGCGCCATTTGATTCCTAGCAGTTCGTACGTTCATTCCAGCATAGTCAGTGGTCGCGCTAGACACGTGAAGTTGTGTAAGCTCTTCCCCAGAGATTTTAACTGTTATGGGGGATCAGGATCTTTCAAAAGCATATAAGCAAATATTTCTAACTGGATTTAGTCAGTATAGGTTTATAATTTAAGTCCCGTTAAGATAAACTGAGTGTTTCATATAAGTACAAGGTGATATAAATTAATCAATGTAGTAGTTAGTTTTACACTGATTTTTGTTTCTAATCTTTGATAAATAGTTTTGGGATTTTTTTTTTTTTTTTTTGGCTCCTGCATCTTTGAAGATTTAATGATTTTTGAACAGTAATAAACATTATAGTGAAGATAAAGAAAGTATGCCTGTGAAGAAACGAAAAAATTGTAAATATGATGACAATTATGTACAGTTTGGTTTTACATCAACAGAAATTAATGGTGAAGAAAGACCACAATGTGTATGGTGTATGGAAGTTTTTTCAACGGAGTGTATGCTTCCAAATAAGTTGAAGTGCCATTTTGAATCTAATAATGACAGCATGGTTGGCAAACCGTGGGATTTTTTTGCCAGAAAGTTAAAAGAACTGAAACAACAACAACAACAAAAATTTTTCTAAGACAGTTACAGAGTTGCGAAATGTAAGAAGCCTCATACCATCGCAGAACTTATTCTACCAGATGCTATAGATATGGTTAACATAATGGTTGGTGAGTCTGATGGGAAGCTACTTTCACAGGTGCCTTTGTCTAATAGCACAATTAATTGGAGAATAGAACATATGGTGGAAGATATCAATAATCAGTTGATTGAAAAAAATCAAAGGAGTGGAATTTGCATTGCAGCTAGATGAGGCTACGGATAACAATAAAGAAACTCATTTGAAATGCTTTGTATAGTTTCCAGATGGTAATAATGTTAAAACCTGCTATTTTTCAAAATGACAGGTGCAAAGGCTCAGGACCTGTTTCAGATTCTTGATGCATTCATATCTGAAAATAATATGAATTGGTCCAAGTGCATTGGCGTCTGTACTGATGGATCTCTCTCCATGTCTGGCTGCTATGGAGGATTACAGGCTCTTCGAAGCAAATCACCAAATGTATTGTGGACATATTGTATCATTATTAGAGAAGTACTTGTGTCAAGGCATCAGAGTCCTGCACTGAATGGAGTATTAGAATCTGAGTGAATGCAGTAAATTTGATAAAATCTCGTCAATTGAATGCAAAATTTTTTAAAAAGCTGTGTGAGTGTATGGGGGCCGAATACTCATCTTTATTCACTATACTAGTGCAAGATGATTCTATCATTGTAAAGTTTTATCACTTACCTTTTATTTGTATCAAGAAATTTTTATTTTCCTTAAAGAAGAAGGACACAAAGATGCAGAAAATTTTGCTGATGCCAATTTCTTGATAGAACTGGCATATTTATGTGACATTTTTAAAAAGTTGAAGTTCCTTAATCTGTCTCTGCAGGAAAAAAAAAACCATGCACCTTTTGAAGTCAAAGGTGCATGAAGAAATAAATATCAGCTTTTATAAAAAAAAAAAAAAAAAAAAAAAAAAAAAAAACCTCAAAATGCGGAGAAGAAAATTGAAGGAAGGCACAGGCAAAGACTGTTTTTTAACATTGCAACAACTTTGGACATCAATTGAACTTGATCTTTCTAAATATATCAAAATCATATGTGAAGAACACTTATCTCCACTAATTATCTAGTTTGAGAAATACTTTTAAAAGGAAAATCTCCATAAGTTAGCATGGATTCAAGATCCATTTAACACCAATGCTCCATCTGAATTTACTTCTGTAGAAGAAGAGAATGTTATCAAATTATCTTGCGACAATAGTTTGAAAGCAAAGTTTCACAACATGGAATTAGCAGAAGTTTGGATTTCAATAAAAGATGAGTATGCACTTGTGAGTGATAAGGCTGAGCGTATTTAACTGTATTTTCAACGTTGTACCTGTGCAAAGCTGAGTTTTTAGCAGTAGCTGTAGTAAAAAGCAAGTACAGAGCAAAAGTCAGTATGGAAAAAGAAATGAGGGTAGACATGTCCAGTTTGATTCCATGATTTGAAAAAATGTGCAACGATTTGCAGGCTTATCCATTGCATTAATTATGAATTTAATGTTAATGAAGTAAAAGTAAACGTTAAATAATATAGATACATGCCTTTTATATTTTTATCTTGTACTAGTCATAATTTTACAAAGGGTAGGGCACCTTGAAAAATTTTTAGTTGAAAAAGGGTGCTGCTACTAGAAAGAGTTTGGGAACCACTGAATTAAAGTAAAAGTTGAAACAAAGAGTATTTAGTCAATGGAGAAAAAATATTAAGAAAGCAAAACAAAAATTAAGCTTATCATGTTTTTTACTTTTTCTCCTATATATTACTTACATTTTTTGAAATTGCTTTTCAGCTATATGATATGTTGTTTAAAAAAAAAAAAATAAGTTCCGTTTTTTTTACTTTCTTTATTTGCGTGGAATTTCTTCTTTTTTCACAGTTTTTTTTATTCATATGATTTACTCTTTTTTGTTATTTTTATTTTATGAGTGGCATCACTGAGTGAGGGGCTGACTCTTTGAATTATATTGGATACTTTTGTGGTCACTTTTTACAGCTTGTTTAGACGATAATGGTTTTAATGCTTTTTGCAAGATTTTATTGGATGATTGCAATTTTAAATAATTAAACAATATTTGATGATAAATTTATTTTCATCTTCCCTTTCCTTTTTTAGTTTCTCAGGATGGCAAAGTTTATGCCTGTGGTGAAGGTACAAATGGTAGACTAGGTTTAGGACACTCAAATAATGTTTCTTTTCCTCGACAGATTACATCGTTAAGCCACTATGTTATTCGGAAAGTTGCTGTTCATTCAGGTAATTTTTAAAAACTTACTTTATATTTATTGAACTTTTCGTAAAAACTGTCAGCAGTTAATTTTGAATTGAAAGCGACCGATTAATCATCTAACTATAGTAAAATTGGAATTGTTGGTTGGCACCAGGAAATATTATCTTCTTACCCAAAGAAGCACATGAAATTAGTGATTGTGTGATTACAGATCTTTCGTAGCATGTTCATTTTCACTGTACCACACTCAGCAACATGGGTGCCAGGAGGGGGGTGCACTTGCACCCCCTGGAGTTTGAAAAAAGTATAATTAACCTGAAAATATAAGTAATTTGTTTTACCCTTAAGACAGTTAAAAAAAAAAAAAAAGAGCCTGAAAATGTTTGTTATATTTTGAATTCTTCGTGTAACTGTCGCAATAAATTATCTGTTTATACTAAGATGACCATACGTCCTCGAAATTCGAGGACAATCCTCAAATATAGATTTTTTTTTTTTCATTTTGTCCCCAAAAATACTTTGTTCCCAAATGTCCCTAAATTTAAAGATTTGTACTTTTTTCCCCTGAAAGTTTTCATTTAGTTTATTTCTTTCAGAAAAAAACTGAAGAAATAAGAAAAATAAACCAACTAAAAGCACCATCTACTCAGAGAAACAATGAAATTCGATCTCTGAAAACGTTTGTTGTCATTGTGTGTGTAGCGTGTACAGACATTCAATAAAGTATCCGACTATGAGCCAAATTTGCCATTTCAGTTTTGTTAATGATTAATCACTTTTCATGAAGAACCATGCTTGAAATTGATGTACGAAAATTTTCTTGCACTCGAATACTTTTTTAGAGGGTGTACAAAGTTTCATGAAAAATTATCACAAAATGTTCCAATGTAAAAAGCAATGTCTTCTGAAAAATACAAATACTATTCCAAGAGTTAAATTTTGAATAAATTGCAATATTTCAACAGGATGTTCCTTTCATATTTCTGATTTAAATAAATATTTATAAATGAATGAAATACTTCCATTAATTTATTAGAAATAAGAATACACAATTTATATAAAAAGCTATTGCAGTTCATTTTTAAGTATCAAAGTCAGTCAAGATTTAAAAGTATGGACATACTGGTATACACCCTCCAAAAAAAGTATTAGAGTAAGAGATAAATTTCCTATTTTAGATTTGCCAATAATAATTGAGTTTTTGAAAAACGTAAAACGTGACAGAAATATGGAAAGTGATATTTATACATAGCCTAATTCATATTCTATGATAAAAATAATTTTTAATATACAAAACCAACGTAGGAAATTTTTACTCGAATACTTTTTTCGGAGGGTGTACATGGTAATATGTTGTGTCCTCGAATAAGTCCTCGAAAATATTTTCTAGTGTCCCAAGTTTTGTTTAGATTCGAGGACAATGCTTGATTTGTCCCCAAATTACTGTTTAGAAATATGGTCACCTTAGTTTAGACCTGTGTTTATGGCTTAATATTTTCTACCATTGTATATAAATTTTAAACTTTTGAGAAGTCATCCACATTTTTATTTTGGGATAATGTTGCCACACGCACTGGAGCCATCATAATGTATTGTTACGAATTTTCGGGGCAACCCGCTGCTCTGTGGCTTAAAATGGTTTAAAATTCGTATTCTGCGCTTCAAATAGATAAATTTTGCTTTTTGTTGCATCAAAATCGGCCAATTAGAACCGGAGATATGGAGGTTTCGATTTGCCATTGTTTTTCAATGGAGGTTCTAGAAAACTCGAGAAATATTAGTCCTAGAGCTTAGATCTCTTCACTTTTGAGGACTTATTTTTGGCGCCAAATTTGGCGATATTTTGCCAAAAGTCGCCAAGCTTGGCGACTTTTTGGTCATTTAGCACGTTTTTCCCAATGGGGCCTGGAAGTTGTTTTTCCTGCATTAAAAATGCATAATAACCTAACATTTCTCTTCTATGACGTAATCAAAATCCACGCTTTATGTAGAACCCTTGAGAAATAGACTTTTCTGGAAACTTCTTGTTCCTTCTGCGTCGGCTATTTATAGAAGCGCGCGCCGCCTCGACAGTTCAGTGTTGATCAAGCTATGAGAGAGTGAATACGCTTGCTTTGTGAAGGAAGCTGTGTTTCGCGCTGTTTGTGAAGCTTTGAATTTAAGTGCTGTGTGTAAATTCTTCATCGCTGAGTCTTGAGAGACTGTTAGTGTTATTTCTCGTATATTTTCACTGAATTCTTGCCAGTGAAAGTGTTCTATTTTGTGTGAGAAATACAGCATTTGTGAGAGCTTCTTATCTAAGTGAACTGTTAAAAGCACATTACTGCTAGATTGTGCTTGTGAATTGTGTACAGCTGATTGTCCTACGAAGTTCTAGAAGCAATAAAGTTTGTGTTCCATCCTGACAAGTGACTTTTTACTTGAACTTTTTACACCAACTGGACTTTAGAACGACGAACCCAGGAGTAGCAGAGTAATTCTGCAACAGTATTGACCAATGCTTACGGTCGTAGTAGTGTTGAATGCCTCATGGCATGTGCCCGCATTTAGGAAAAAATACTTTGAAATAGTCTGGATAAAATTCGAGGTAGACGGGACCGTTCTTGTCTCGAATTATCGAAATGATTAAATTAATAAACAGATAAATGGAAATAAAGCAATTTTTGTGATTTGAGTGCATATTTAAATGAAAAAAAATGTAGTTACATATTATCACATTACTGATTAGAACAGGTTAATAATATCGGAAAATAATAGTCAACTAGTTGCGTACCCGTTCTCCGCACAGTAGAAAAAGAATATTTTCCTTACACATATAAATGGAATCAAACCTAGTGATGCAGAATCTCAAAAAATGAAAATTTATTTGAATTGTGATGAAACGTTTACATTATGAGTGCAAATCTGAGATGATTGCAACTTGACGACACAAAAATCTCGTCAGTGGCCGTATTCGTAAATGTGAAATGAGTTACACTCGTACAACGAGTTTCCATCTAAGACATAGGTTCCCAACGTGGACGATAACGCCCCCTTGTGGGCGTTTAAGGCTTTCAGGGGGGGGTGGTAAAAGACCCAGAGAAAATTAGGAGGCATTGATATGGCATGGAGGGGCATAGGAAGATTAACCAAATATAGTCTAAGAAAGACTTAGAAATGAATTATCAGAGTGATTTTTATCACGTGTACGAAAATTCACATATTTCAATATGAGAATTCGCTGTTGAGAGAAAGAGATACCTCTCTAATATACCTCTATAAAACTTTTATTCCTCCTTTTTAAATGAAGAAGAAATTCAGTTTCAGAAGAAGAGTTTCAATTCCAACATTATTCTATCTATTAGTAATTTTTTAAAATTTAATTCTTGTTTTCACCATGCATTATGTACGCTCTCATTTCTCTGGAGTGGGAGGGGGGCGGTGTTGAAATATTCACTAGAAAAGGGGGCACCAGTTCAAAAAAGATTGGGAACCTATGATCTAAGATGTTCCTAAAGGAAACTGAGTGCATTCAGTTTATAAACTAAAACATTTGTATACAAAACTGAGTGTGTTTAGTTTCAAACTAAATAAACTGAGAGAGAAGCAGGTTTGTCCAGTTGTCTAGAGAACACATTTGCTGCTTACGAAAAGTATGTTGGTATGAAAAGTACTTTACGTTTGCTGAAGATGCTAGGAACTGCAACGAATATACAGAATTTTTCAAAGGTAATCGTTTTCTTCTATTTTTCATTTTAGTAAATTCAAAACGCATACTTTTAGTGTTCAAATAGATGTTGATTTAAACCGTTATTAGTGAAATTTGAACTTCTCTTGCTAAATACTTTTGAAAAAATGTAAGTTTCAGTTGAAATTTCTAAATTTTGATCTGTACTCTTTAGTTATGTACTACATTGGTAAAGTAACTAAAGATGTAGAATAAAGAAATTTGATTTACAAACATGTAATTGTCTCTATTGCAGATCAGAAACAAGAATTTCTCATTCTGAAAGTGAAATAGCATTGCTTTGAAAGCTTAAACATAAAAATTTCATTTTTTCATTGTATAATTTTGTAATGTATTATTTTTAATTATTGTTTCACATTAAATGCATTGTTTATTGTAGTCAATAAGTATACTTAAAAGAACTTTTTTGACTTGATTTGAAACTTGATTTTTGAAACTTGATTTGAAAACTTGATTTTTTTTTTAAGGCTACTGCATCAGCAAATTTACAGTGTTAGTATATTTCAGTTCACAATTGAATAGCTCAAGCTATATAAGTATTAATGATTTATGTGTATATAACTGTAATAATTATATGTTTAGGTGGTCGACATGCATTAGCATTAACAATGGATGGTAAAGTTTTTTCATGGGGTGAAGGAGATGATGGAAAACTAGGGCATGGGAATAGAGTGTGAGTATTTTCTCTAGTATTTAAATTATGACAATTGAATATCATTTTTCAGCAGTCAATGCAAAGGTACCAGCTTCGGTGAATCTTACAATATTATATTTCTGATAATGTTCCTAGTTTTTACAAAAATAAATAGAAATTAGATAAATCAACTAAGAACTGCAATGATTTATTTAATTTTTAACTTACTTATTTTGTCCTCTTTTATAAGCAAAAGTATGACTGTAATAGATATGGAAAGTGATTATCTTTTGTAATCAAATATTACATTTCAAGTAATGAAAATAAGTTTGTGCCTTTAGGTTTCAATATCGTGTTTAAGTTCATGAGCCTATATAATTTTGAAAAATTAACCAAAGAAAAAAAAATACTTAATTGTTATCTTGATTATTTTTCTACCTCACATTCATCATTTTTCAGGTGTGAGGGTTTTGTTCATTTTGCTGATCAATAGATTTCTGCTTTTTGCAAATTGGCGAATTTAAATGCTTGTTTATTAAAGTTTTTCGCTGGAAAAATTTTGATAGGCATTATGCTCCAGTATCGTAATTTCAGGTTTTTCCACCTGTCTTAAGAATGAATATTTTTTACTTGACATTCCTTTTTTTAAACTTTCAATACCATAACACTAAAAATTGGCTACTATTCCAAATTTATTTATTAACGTAATTTTTTCTAAGCAAACTAGAAAGGAAAAAATTTCATTGTAAAGGATAGATTCAGGCAGGGTCGACCCAACTATATAGGCAAACTAGGCAACAGCCTAGGGTGCTGAACCAAGAGAGGTGGGACCAGCTATGCAGCAAACTTTTTATAGTCCTATCTGCAGGGATAAAAATTGTTCCCTCTGCTCGTCTCATCCTTCAGTCCATTTCTCCGAGTAGCAAACTGGCCACATGGAAGATGTGCAAAATTGCACATGGGTTACATACAATTAGGGTCATTTTTGAAAATCCTATCTCTTCCCCACTTTCCAAATATCTGTTTTTTATTTATGGACTGGGTCATTAATAAAGTTTTCCATACCAAAATTTTAGGGCCAGTCTGCCCAGGTTAAGAGGCTTTAATCAACAAGACAGTGGAGCACTCCACCCTGGGCACCAATAACAGTTACGGTACTACACCAAAAGATGCCATGGGGGAATATGATGACGGCATTGCCATTTGGCACCTTGACCGGATGATAACCATTTACTAATTAGCCACAACAGGGTTGGTGGTGTAACTAAGGGGGGCAGTCTTGCCCAGGCGGCACTTCTCCAGGGAGGGGGGGGTTAAAAAATTTTGTTTTAAAGGGGGTCTGTTAAAATCCTTCTCCTAGGCGCAAAGTTTGCTCTGGCCAAAGCTGGTTTCAGGTATAAACAAAAATAATGCAAAAAAGAAAGTTTAAACAAAGTATATTTATTTTGATGGTTAATTTAATGTTTATGAATACAAAGTACGACTGTAATTGGTTTAAGGAATAAACATACCATGTTCATGATTTTTTCATTTAATTGTTTTTCAGATGTTATACCACAGTACTCTTTCTCGGGTGTTTGGAAAACTGCTTTTTTCCTTACATATTTAGACTATTATAAGTTATGTGTTTAGTGTTTATGTATGGCTTTTTGAAAAATAAAATTTAAACTTCAATTACTGTAATTTATGGAAGAAATGCCACGGTGTTTATAAGTATAACAGTTAAAAAATAGTAAGGCTGGCATTTATACTGGGTGCTGCGGTTACGATAGATTAAAAAATATTTTTAACTGATCTTTAACAAAAAAATCACAACATTTATTTAGTAATAATTGTCTCAAAAGATGGCACCACCACCGATCACGTACTTTTAGTGGTGCATGGAGTACAGAGTAACGAATCAGAATGCGCACCTACCCCCTTAGAAAAGTGGATTGATCCAACACTCTGGATGGGTACACAAATCCAACCGATAAGTTAAGTAAAAAAAAAAAAAAAAGTATTTTGTATCTGCATTTTAAAACTATAATTAAATTTTGATGAGGTTTTTTAATCTATATATTTTGATGAGTTAAAGTTCTGTAAAATACCCCAAAGCGCATTGCCCTCGATTAATCGCACCCCTATGTTCCAGTGAACTTCCATTGTTCTTAAAATACTGAATCTCAGCCAAAACTAGTCTATGTTACTACCAATGTGAGTGTAAACGTTTTATGCCCCCCCCCTTTCCTCAAAAAAAATGTTCACTTATAAGTTATTTGTGTTTTTTCGCTGTGTGGCTTTGTGCCCTGTGAAGGAACACTGTACCAAATAAACATTGCTTTACACTATTATTCCGGTAAAAACTAAACTACAACTAATTGGCATGCTCAGGAAACGCTGGGTGTTTTTAAAATAAATCCCAGTGTTTGCAGTAAATAAATAGAAACATCAAGAGTTATCACGTAGCATTCTAAGTTTAAAACAAATAATTTGTGGAAGCAAGCTCATTATGTAATCAACAGCTGTCTGTCTGGGGAAAAAATGTTTACTTTTGACTGGAACCTCTTTTACTTTCTCTCCCCCTCCTCTCTTTTGTTTTAACGATGCATGCTCTTAGACTATTCGAACTTTTTGCATATACAAGAAGTTTTTTACAAATTATTTATTTATTTCTATAAATTCGCTTTTGTGAATGTAAAAATTGTTATGTTTTATATGAAATCGGACACTGATTATTTGAAAATGGGAATCGTAAGCTTAGTAAAATAGCAGTAAATAGTTTAAAACATTATATAGGAAGTGAAAAAAAAGGAGATTTTTTACCGTTTATCCACCTCCTGCCTCCCGAAATATATCTCAGTGCGGCATTTATATTTCTTTTCTGGGGGGGTTAGATCACTACTGCAGCCCTAATGTCAAGTGCGGCGTTTCTGATGATTTTCTAGTTATTTAAGCTCATTTTCATGTGTGTAGCGTTTCTTCCGTAAATTTCAATAAGAGTTACCATTTTATGCATTATTTAGACATGGCAGAAAATAAATTTGAAAAACATCTCCAAATTTTCCGTTGTGTAACCTCTTTTTTCAATTTTGCCTCTTTCGTTCCTATAATATATAAATAGCAGGAATGAGAATCCTTTATCGATTCATAGAATTCCACATTTTAGTTATTTTCCACTTTTTTTTATAAACAATATGTGATGTGGCCAATATCCGTGTTTCATAGCTACCAATGCAAGTTCAATCTTTTTGCATCCTTTTAGTAAATATCTAATTCTACTTATCTTAATGGAAATAGCCATTAAGATAAATGGAATATTATTAATGGCTATTCATTTCTCTAATGCAGTTATAAAGTACACAAAAGCCTATTTTGATATGTTTTATAAATTTTTCAAATTTTAAATGCTTCTGAAAGTTTGTATTCAAAAATAGAAAACGTCATTCTATTTCTGATTTAAAGAGGATTTGGATTTGCAAGGCTGAACGAAAAAAGGATTTTTTTTTAAAGTAACATTGAATAAAGAGTTTCTACTGTTTTTTAAAATTAAATATGACATTTTTGTTATTTTAACCAATGAATGTAATTTTTTCTGTAGTATATTTATTGATCTATGTGTCTTTTTATTTGTTTAATTTAAAAAAAAATCAAATTTCTCTAACTTAAATAGTTTTGAAACAGAGATTTTGCTGTACTGAAAAAAAATTAGAGTATTTATTAGAATTAGGAAATTATTACTTTTTGTCTTGAAATAAAAGGTAATATTATTTATTCATAAATTATTGTTTGCTATGCTATTTTGAATGTTTAATTTACTGTAGTTATTGTATTCTAGTTTAATATGATACTAGTTTGTAATGGATTTCATAATCATTCTTGTTGTATAATTGTTCTTATTTAATTAGAAATATACTTACGTAAAGCAGAGTTGACAGTATTGCAAATATGTGCATTTGAAATACATTTTCGAAATATATTTGTAGCTTCTATTTTGTATTTTCACTCTTAAAAAAGCAAAGTATTTTGAGAATGTATTTTAAAATACATTTTGAATGTTATTTGTATTTTCAAAATGCTGAAAATACATTTTTATTCTGATGTTAAATTAATCTTAATACCACAGATTGCTCAAATTGCGATGTTTAAATGAAAATTATAAAATTGCTGACATTCACATTTCCCTCCTAATATTGTTTATGAGATAAAAGATTCTTTTAAGACACAAGTTAGTACTTCTGCAGACTAGTTGTCCGTTTCTTAGTGGAACATTTTTGCAAATTTTATCTGTTGATGGAAATGAAAAAGTTAAGGTGCAGTGTCAGTTATGCAAGCCAAATTAATTGTGTTACAGCAAACCTAAGTGAAGGGTATCTGTCAATGGATGGGTGCCTTCGGTGGAAGGCTTTTTAAGGGAAATATACAAGCCAAAAACTTCAATATTAAGTGGAAAACTTATATCTAAAATCAATTTTAAAAATCACTTAAAGGTAAAACTTATTTTTTAATTGCTCAAGCTGAATACCTATATTCAAAAGCTTTAATGAATTCAAAAAATAAAAAATATATACATAGAGGTTTTTCAGCCTGTTTCTTCCAGGTAAGTCCTTCTTTAATATTTCCCAGGTATCAAAATTTACTTATACGTCAGTAATACGTACTTTAAACATGCATCCGATGGTTTATCTGTTAAATTCCTGTTCATAAAAATATGCTTTTATTTCTTTATTATAATCCTGAGTAAAATTTGATAATGAGAATCTTGTTTTAATAACATTTTTGTTCATTTTGTTACTCAAATGTTGTTCTTTAGGCAATGATTATTGAAAGTTATATTTTTTAGAAACTATTTTTGAAACAAACGTATGTACACGTTATTCACATGTTGAAACTGTTTTAACTACATTTAGAGTATTAATGCACTTTCTCAGAAATGGTCTGTTTCAGGTCTTGTTACTATACAGATAAAATTTTGTAAGATACTGTTTCAGAAAAACAGTCAGTAGTTTTTCTTACTTTAACATTTCTATAAATACCTTCTATGATGAATATAAACTATTACTATTGTTTTGTTTTTTTGTGTCAAGATAAATTTGAATAAAATAAACTGGAATCTTCAGTTGAAAAATTAACTTTTTCTCAATTATAATACTTAAAAAAATTATATGTATTTTGTATGCATTTTGAAAATACATACATTTTGTAATTTGTATTTTTCAGTTCAGAATTTTTTTTGTAATTTGTATTTGCATGTATTTTGCATGTATGCTGTATTTTGTATCGAAAATACATTTGCGGTGTATTTTGCCCAATGCTGACATATAGTGCTATGAATTCTTTTGAAAATACTTTTTCAAAACATATTCAATTTTATCTATTTGTGGATTAGGAGTTATGAACGTCCAAGGTTGATTTTAGCTTTAAAGTCTAAAAGGATCAGAGATGTAGCTTGTGGAAGTGCTCACAGTGCTGCGATTAGCTCATCTGGAGAACTTTTCACTTGGGGCTTAGGAGATTATGGCAGACTTGGACATGGTGATTTAGTAACTCAAACTAAACCTAAAATGGTAAAAAGGATAAATATTGATTTACTTTTGCCTTATTTTTTATATTTATGATTTTTGCAAACACAAAAAAAATTAAACATTTCAAAAGATGAATGTGCTGGTATGCTCTTTTCCTTTCTTATGTCATGGTTACATTTACTGTCATAGTTTAAAGCTATGTGGTTAAGTGGGGGTAATTATGAACAGAGGAATTTAAAAATCTATAAATGATAATGTTTTGCAAAAACATTAGACATAAAGCTTATAATGTATTTTTCATGATGGGTATCTTTCATCATTAAGTATTTTTAAGCAGGCATGAAAGTTTTCCGTGTTTGATGGAATTCAGACTTTTTCAGCTCCATCAAGGCTGATAATATAATGAATATATATGGCTAAATAATGAATATATAAGGTATAAACATCCAGTAATGTATTAATTGTATGTTAATTTGATTGTTTTGTATCGCATGCAAAGTTCAGATTTTTCGCCAATTTGCACTTTCATGCCTGCTTAAGGTAGTAATAATCCTAAAGCTAACATAAAATTTTCAATAAATGGATTTGACAGTTCTGTGTTTGCAGTTATTTGAAGCAAAGAGAAAATTTTTCAGGCAAACTAATTCAAATTAAAAAGTATGTTTGTAGTGTACTTCAGAATTTCTGACATGTTTTTGCTTTTTTTGAAAAATGGGATAATTATGACCAAGAGAAAAAGCATAGTTAAAATTGTCCTTCTGACTTGCATGAATACATGTCTCTCTTATATCATTTTAAAAATATTAAGGATAAATAATTTTAAAATATTTTATCTATTTGCTATATTTAACTTAGAAATTAAAATATAGAAATTTTGCTATTGATTATTTTTAAAAATTTCAAATGCTGGAAACTTAATGGCCTGTGTACAAAGCCTGGCGTTCATTCAAAGTGCACCATATAGCAGTTTATAATAAAGATAAATGAGACATAAAAATACAAAAAAAAATTGATTTAGACCATGGACATTTCTTCAAAACAAAATGTTACTTTCTAATAATTAATCTAAAGCTCAGCTTTGCATCATGTCTCAACCCATTCCTAGTGAACAGCCATTGTATGAAAATTTGGTTTATTCATATTCTTGGTGAGCATATACCACTTAGAAAATATTAGAGTCCATCTGCAGTCACATATTTTTTACTGTTCCATAGTGAAACTTTTGTCACTGAAAAAAAAAAAAAAAAATCCTGACAGAGAACATACCATTTCTGTTTTTAAACTATGTTAAACATTTAAATTAACTTTTTATTCTTAAAAGATCAGCATTACTTATTACAATTTTTTCAGCCAATTCATTATTTTTCCTTTAATAAAAAAAAGAGTTATTTTCGAAACATCTACACAGCAAAAGTCTATTTTGATTTAATAAAAATAGAAATTATAACCTTATTACTCAACTTGTATGAATTATTTATACACATGAATTACACAAATCGCTGTCAAAATTAAGAATAGTTGTCCCAATTGCTCCAACAAAAATTGTATGCATAAGTATTAAGTGAAATCAAGTAGTCGTAATTTTCCCAATGATCTTAGTTACCAAATTTTGTGCAATTTTGTTTTTATGTTGGGGTTAATTATGACGACTCCCTTAAGTTTAAAGCAAATAATCCCTCAAAAACAGAACTTTTACTTGGTATTCTATAAAGATTAAAGTTTTCCCCTAATTAATTGAAACAATATTTCCTTATAATTAAGCGGCATTACATAAACATATGATGCAGGGGGTTTCCATCAGTATCTCAAAATATCATGAATGTTTTTCTTGTGTTGCCTTACCCACAGAAAGAACAAATCTGAAATATTTTTGATTTAACTCTTTTAGTTTTGGAGTTATGGGGAGTGAAAGTACCCCAGAGGAAGTAGTTCTTAGACATAATTTAGGGCCATTTTTACCACTTTGTCTCGACTCTGAGGTGCTTCAGAGAATTTTTTTCTTTTTATCTGATAGTATACCTTGGATATTAACATCTCAGATTGAAAATTCATTCAAAGTAGAGTCCCCAAATAAAGGCCCCCCAAATACCCCCAATTTCATAAAAAATACAGTCTTCAAGAGCGCTTTAAACCTTGGCTCCGATGTGATACAGAAAATATTTTTGCACAGTGCAGTTATATATCTTCATATAAAGTGAATCCAATGTTAAAAATTTTTGAAGGCCCCCCAGGGCCCCTCAGTATGGTGGTCCAAACATGTCCTTAACGCTAATTTATTAGGGATCAACCGATAGTATCGGTGCTGATACCTCCTATTTTTTTAGGTATCGGTATCGGTTCTTTCGATTCTAAAAGTATCGAGAAAGTATCGGTTTCTGTTGCTTTCATCCATTTTCACCGATACTTCGCTTTTCAGAAGTAACCACGCAGGCGCAACACCATTCTAGAATCTTTATTTCGGTAATGAGATGAGAGGCGTTGTTTCATTGGCACATTTGTTTGTGCGAGTGCTTTTAAACTGTTTTTTTTTTTTTAATTCTAACCATGGCTAAATGGATGCCATATCACCAAGTGTGGTCGAAATTATGGACGAAAAATCTTTAGATGACAGTTTAACAGCACAATCGTCTATTCTTCTAAATTATTTTGAATTGGTCCCAACACTAAATACACTATCTGCAAGGCTTGCAAAAAACAAATGTCGAGAGGTAGGCTACAATTTTACTTCAGTTTTAGAAATGTTTATTTTCTCACTGTGTGGTCTCGAAAAAGAGTTCAGTCATATATATGTAATATTACATATAAGTTAAGCTATTTTATATAATATATATACACAATTCAATCTCCCTATAACGAACTCGCTCGGTTCCATTAAAAAAAAAAATTTCTATAGAGAATAAATGAAATGTTCAAAAGTAAAGACAATCCACGAATTTAGAGAATAAAATATGTAATGCACTTACGTTTATTTTTCTTCAAAATTCCGTTATTTTACATTCTGTGATTTTAAATTTTCATAAAAATATTCACATTTTAAAAGTCCCACGACCCATTGTTGGGTCACGGATGCAATTTCGGTGGGTCAAAAAGGGTGGAAAAAATTAAACTTTAATATTTTATATATATAGTAAACTATACTATTTTCTATAGCCTATATTGGTTATCGTTATGTAGTAGTGGGTCGTGAAAAAAAAATCTAGTTGAAGATTTTTTGAAGAGAAGGACAAAAAATTTGGGAACCACTGCTCTAGATCAAGATTTTCTCAGTTTTAGTTCAAAATCCCCCCCCCCTTTCGACAATGGCACCCAGACCTTGCTTATCGTGCCATGCCACCCCTGCTCAGTGCTTGAAGTTGAATAGTTTGAAGTTCGATAGTTTGAAGTTGACGATAGTTGAGTCGATAGTTCGAAGTTGAATCACATGCTGTCACATGATAAAATTTGTTCATATCAATCACATGCTGTTGTTAACAATGATAATAAAAACAAAAACACTGAAGATCAATTTTATTAAATATAAATATTTTAAGTAGCAACTTTTTTTAAGACTTGAAAATTGAATTTAGTTTATCATTTTTCGATTTTTCTTTAACCTTCATTTAATCTCGTCACTCCAAGGCGTAGCTTGAAAACGAGCAAAAATATTTTTTTTTCATATTGTAGCTGTTTCAATGACAAAATTAATGATACTAAAACAATAAACGAAACCTATATGTAAAAACAATTTATTCCTTTTTTGTGTCGCAAAGAAGTTAACATTTTGGCTGTCACTTGAAAACTGGCGACTCCCGTGAACTTTAATTATGTTGGCCCAGAAGTTAAATGATTCATTTTTAAAACATTACACACTATCAAAAGTACAAATTATCAAACATTTAATGATTTTATTATCTATCAGATTAATGAGAGAACATAGGATTTGTGTATCATTCTGTTTTGAGAAGTGTAAAAATTACCAATATCTAATAATTATTTATATTGTTAATTTAAAAAGTTGAAGCTGTATTAGTATAATTAGTAATACTAATTATTATTTAGTTTATTTCAAATTTTAGGGTAAAAAATATATTTCTTGTGAATAGTATTTGGTTTATATATAAGGAAAACACAGGAATAATCGGTGTGTACCTGTTCTTCGTAAGGAAAAGATCAAATACATGGATCATCCGGATTAATTGAGATTTAACCCTGTCCAGAGAATCAAAATATTCGAATTTTCAAAAAGAACTTAAAAATGATCATATGAGTTCATATTAAAAAAAAATCTTGCTAAAACATTTAGTAATTCACTTAGTGGTTAAATAATTGGAGCAGATAAATAAAACCATTAATTAATGTGAACTTTTTATGCATTTAAAGGGACGGATTTACATACGTATTTAATGAACAATATCTAAATGCATATGTACTTACATAATACTGTACAGTTTATACATTATCACAATTTGATGCAGTTTAAGTAATCTAAAAAATATTTTTATATGTGAAAGAATTGTAATTAAAGAAAATCTAAATAAAACTTGCAAGCTTTGAAGTTGAATAAATTTCATGTGTTTACTTTTGTAAGCACAAAATCGAGGCATTAACCAAAAACAAAGACACATATAGTAAGAGCAAGCAGGAAGCTGTGTTGTGTCTAATATGGAAACCTTTTATCTGGCTCATAGCAACAATTAGGCGACAAAATAGAGGTTGAGAAAAAGTGATTTAAATATTTGCACCAGTCGGCACTGGAAATGGATTCTCTTATTCATATATCCCTTTAACTCCCCCCCCCCCCCCCGGGTGTTTGTGTTCTGTCAAGCCTAAATGAGGGGCGTCTATTTAAAGGGGCGGGCTTGGGCGGAGGACTTTTTAAGGGAGTCTAACGCATATTCACGTAACATCTGGAGAAAATCGCCCAAAACTCTAGACCACTAGATCGATAGCCACGCGAGGAGAAAGAATTCCAAACCTGCATACTAAGATGCTTCCCAGTGCTCAGCTTTTTATAAATTTGGCCATTCGTCGGCATGATTGAATAGAAAAAAAAGACTAGAACTACTGTAAATTCATACTTCAATGTATTCACTGCTTTTTCTTTTTAATGCTTTCTACTGGGATCAAATTTCATCATGCTGATATTCATTTTAACAAGAACTACACTCTCGTTACAAAAACTGCCCTGGATACAGATGTAGGTTTAAATGGCATTAAATTATGTAAAGTATCGGTATCGGCCGATACCATAACTTAAAAGTATTGGTATCGGCTATTTCTCGAAAATGAATTTATAGGTAAAGTATCGGTACGGTCATTGGCAAAAATGTGGTATCGGTCGATCCCTATAATTTATGCAATTTCGAAGGATTGGTACAGCTGGTGCCCACTTCCCACAGAACTAATGGCATGGAGATGTAGTATCAACATAGTAGTTTCATATTATGATAAAATATTTTTTGAAGGTGCAGCTGTTTCCAAGTCCCTATTTGGGACATTCCACTGACATGCATGCTGAATTTCGGCGATATTTTTAGAAGTTTAATCTACTGTAGCAGTATTGAAAATTAAACTTATCCTACATATATCACAAATATATCCTCTATATATCATAAATAGTTCTTTTACAGGGGTACTCATAAGAGTTATAATGTCTGGGAATCTCTATAACTGCTGAACCGATAGGAAAACTTTTTTCACTGATAGAAAGCTACACTGTTCCTGAGTATTATAGGCTACCTTTCATGCATGTAGCATAAATGGTTCTTTTACAGGGACATTAAAAAGAATTCTAGTACATTACGTTATATTGACATTTCTGTAACTACTGAACTAAAAATTTTTCTACTGGAAACTACACTATTCCTGAGTAACATAAGCTAAATTCATACATTTACCGGAACACTCAAAATAATTCATAAATAATGTCATAACTGTTTCTATTCGCCAAATGAGGGGGGGAAAAATACTATCTTAATTTATTAATTCTTCATTTAAAATAAACTAAATATAAATATTATTGAAATGCAGTCATTTTCGTGTATAGCGCAAGTGTCATCAATTCCCTTTTTGTTATTCTTCATTTCATTAAGCACCTAATTCAGAAGCTGACGGTGACGAAGTCAATGGTAGAAGCTGTTATTCAGTAAATATGAAAATGTTTTGTACTGATATAAAAAAAATCATTTTAACTGTCGCAGATGCGAAAATGTTAACAAAATTTAAATAACACCCGCACAAAAAAGTCAAACATGCTGAAAAAAAAAATTTTTATGCATATTTTATAAAGCATTTTTATTAAACAGCATTTTAAGTTGTTCCTGTTTTTAAAATATAATTTCCTCTGGTGAAAAAAAAGTACAAAGTAGCTAATATTGAGCTGAACTTTTACTATGCAGCGGAATATGAAAAGTTATTTCACATCACAAGGGTTATTGCTTTATGAGAACAAGATGAGATTGCTATGATGAAATGTTTTCATGCAGTACCTGGCTCAGATTCTTTAACTTGGCCATGCCACGACAAGATGATGCAGAAACAGTTACTGCAGACAAGATAATTTTTGGTCCAGTTGAATTTACTTCAGTTACTCCATTTACCATTGCTAATGTAAAAATTATCAAAACAGCTCACAATCAACTATGCAATAGACTTTATAATAAAAGTACGTAAATGACCTGAGAATTTTTTAAAAAACTTTTTGTTTAAGATGATGTTAGCCAATTTTGTTGTGAAATGGTATACAAGTCAGAAATAAATGATGTAAATTTGTGACAACTTCTTTTATTCGCATTATATTTACATTTTGTTTATTTTAAATGAAGTATAAGACATGGTATGTGTAGAGTTAATAAATTTAGATAGTATTTTTCCCTCCTCATTTGGCAAATGGAGACAGTTATGACATTATTTACGAATTATTTTGAATGCTCTTGTAAGTTGTGCTACATGCATGAATTTTAGCTTATGCTACTCAGGAATAGTCTAGTTTTCAGTGAAAAAATCTGTAGAATCTGTTCTGTAGTTACAGAAATGTCCATACAGCGTAATGTGCTAGAATCCTTTTGAATGTCCATGTAAAAGAACTATTTATGCTACATGCATGAATGGTAGCTTATAATACTCAAAAACAGTGAAGCTTTCTATTACTGAAAAAAGCTTTCGAATCGGTTCAGTAGTTATAGAGATTCCCACACAGCATAATATAATTCTTATGAGTGCCCCTGTAAAAGAACTATTTGTGATACATGGAAGATATATTTGTGATATATGCAGGATGAGTTCATATTAAATTCATTAAAATTTTCAATATTGCTGCAGTCGATTAAACTTCTAAAAGTAACGCTGAAATGCCCCATGCATGTCAGTGGAACATTCCAAATAGGAAAGTGCTTTTTGGAATTTTTCTTGGAAACAGTTGTACCTTCAAAATATGTTTTTTCATACTAATTTGAAACTAGTACTAGGTTGATACTACATCTCCATGCCAATAGTTCTCCTGTGGGAAGTGGGCGAGAGCTGTACCAATCCTTCGAAATTGCATAAATTAGCGTTAAGGACCATGCGTGGGGCCCCGGAAAAATATACTGAGGTGCCCCGGGGGCTTTCAAATCTTTTTAACATTGGATTCACTTCATATGAAGCTGTATAACTGCACTGTGGAAAAAATTTTCTGTATCACATCAGAGCCAAGATTTAAAGCATTATTAAAAACTGTATTTTTTTTATTCAGTTGGGGGTATTTGGGGGCCCTGACTGTTTTCGAATGAATTTTCAATTTCAGATGTTAATATCTAAGGTATGTTGTGAGATAAAGAGAAGAAATTCTCTGAAGCACCGCGGAGCTAGTCACAGTGGAGACAATAAAGTGGCAAAAAGAGCCCTAAATTATTTTTACGTCACTCCTCTGGGGTACTTTGACCCCCATATCTCCAAAACTAAAGGAGGTAAATCAAAAATATTTCAGCTTTGTTCTTTCCTTGGGTTAGTCAACACAAAGAAAAAAATTCATTAAATTCTGAGATGGTGAGGGAAACATTTTTCTTTTTTTGCCTGATTTGAATTCACAAAGTTAAAACTTGTATGAAGTGCTCATAATTATCCCACCTGACCCTATATAAAAAAAAAATTTTATACCCAATTTACTTCAACTTATGACTGTAGGTTATGGCATTTGTTGGTAAGAGATTAAAGCAAGTTTCTTGTGGAAGCAGAGATGCTCAAACTTTAGCGTTATGTGATGATGATATGGTGTATTCATGGGGAGATGGAGACTTTGGAAAACTCGGTAGAGGTGGAAGTGAAGGCTGCAGAATTCCGGAAAATATTGAATCTTTGAATGGTCTTGGTGTTATTCAAGTAGAATGTGGTGCACAATTTTCACTAGCATTAACAAGCTCTGGTCAAGTATGGACATGGTAAGATTAATATTTTATATTTAACTTTTTTCATTACTGTTATTGTTTGAAGTTAAACTAGTCTAAAAAATGTATTAAAACAGAAATGGATTTCAATATTTTAATACTTTTCATTTTAGGGGCAAGGGTGACTATTTTCGTTTGGGTCATGGAGAAGAGGGCCATGTTAGGAAACCACAATTGATTGAGGGCTTGAGAGGAAAAAAAATAATTCATGTTGCTGTTGGAGCTCTACATTGCTTAGCTGTTGCTGATAATGGCCAGGCAAGTTTAGTAGTTATTTTAGATAATCAAAATCTACTAATAAAAAGTAAATGAAATAGTTGAATAGTTTATGCAATGTTATTTTTGTATTTTATTCGAGGGAAATACTTAAATGTACGGTCATTTTTATTAGGTTAAAGTGATACTTATTTGTATAACATTGATCTTTTTTTGTGCTTAAATCTAGAGTCTGTTTTTTTCTACCCTCACACTCCTTTGTCCATGTACTTGTGACAACTTTTTTCTCAGCATCTAGAATAACTATGTTATTAAAATAATAAAAGGATGCTAATAATATAATAATGCTTGACACTTGTGTAATGTATTTAATTTCATGGTCAATAATATTTATGATCTTTCTTTATAAACTGTTCATTGGTAATCCATTTTAAATAAGACTTCTGAGCTACAATTGGTTATTTTGTTTTATTGATTCAGATTTAGACTACTGGGTAATTTTATTATATGACAAATTATATATTATTATTAAATTTAGGTATATGCATGGGGGGATAATGATCATGGTCAGCAAGGTAATGGAACCACAACTGTTAATAGAAAACCTGCATTGGTTCAAGGTCTAGAAGATGTAAAAATTACACGTGTCGCATGTGGTTCCTCTCATAGTGTAGCATGGACAACTGTTGAGATTCAGAGTCCTAAAAGACGTGATCCTGTTTTATTTCCTGTACCCAGAGATCCACTTGGTACCCTGTCTTTAGGTAATTATAAAATTCAATTATAATTAGCATATGTGATTAAAAATTTTGCTTTTATGTATATATTTTGCTTTATTTAATGTTTTCAAAAATAAATGTTATTGTAATTCACTATTTTAATTTAACTGTTTAATTGTATTAGTGTAAAAACAAGAATTATGTATGAGAAAGTAATGCTCCTTCTTCTGTTTTTTAATTTTATTTTCAGGCAAAAATGATTCTGGAATTCATGAAGAATTAGACTCTACTTCATGTAATAAGGCTTCATTTTTAAATTCTAAGCAGTCTACCAGACCTTCTCTCACAAAGATAGTTATGTCTTTAGATACAGACTATGCTAGACAGCAAGCTCTTCAAAATATATTACAAGCAATGCAGATTCATCTTGCTAGGTAAGCTTTGAAATTTGATTAAGATAAGCCATATTACTGAAATTACTTGATGAAAGTTGTTTTAAGAAAATAAGTAATTTAAGATAGTATTAAAATAATGTTTAGTAAGAAATGCTTAGTAGATAATACCAGTAAAGCAAATACAGCTGTTAAAACTTCCCATTATTTCTTTTACTGTGTGTTGTTTTAAAATTCAAACTTTTGTTTGTGTATAGTTTTATCATATGGAATTCATGTAATGTGTTGTAACCATTCTTTCTATATTTCATTTAGACTTTTTTCTCTTGTCTGCTTCTGTTACATTCCAAACATTTCTGGCCTTGTGGAAGACATTTCAATAAATATTTTTACTTAAATATTTATTGTGTAGCTGGCTGGTGCAACCAAAACGTGGGAAGTCAGAAAAAATGCTTGAAAGCTAAAGCTGATTTTTTTTAATTGGGCCACATTACTGGATTTTAAGCCATAATTGATTAAATGACCTTCTCTAATTATTGATTAAATGACTTTCAGATGTGAACGCTTACTAGCTTGTACTCCTTTTCTTCTCTCGATGTGTTTATTGGGTTTCTTCCGTCATTTTTTGATGGATCATTACTTTTGAATATTGAAAAGAGAAGGGGGCTAGGCCTCTTTTTTTTTATGGAAGTAACAGGTCAATTTCCCTCCATACAGGCCGCCTATGATTTATTGTGTGTATAAAAGAGAGCACATGTAATGTAAATATTTCAAGTTACAATTTTTCCCCACTTCTGTTGTATAATTTAGAATTATGCATTTTTTCTTTCATCCTTAATTAAGCTTTTCTGTTTAGTATTGTAGTCACTCAATCATAGTTCTTTTACAAGGTTTCTACAGACCTGGAAAAACAGAAACAAAATTTTATTTTCCTGGGAAAGCGGGGGAATAAAGAATTTTCTTTAAGGAAAATTTAGAATAATACCCGAGAGATCAGAAAAAATCCATGTAGTCTAACATGAGAAAACTAAACAGTATTTTAACCCTTTCACTGTGAACAGCAACATTAGGTGTTCAACTATAGACACTCTCATTCAGTAAACAGTGCCTATAAGATTGAGGCAGTGTAATAAATTTTCACTTAAACTATATTTGAATGATTGAAGAACACGGACTTCAACTTTCAGAATAAAGATATGTTTTTTTCAAAAATAGGCTTATTTAAAAAAGAATTAAATTTGATACACTCATTTCTTTGTTGCTTTCTGCCTCCACCCAAAGATAAATGTTCTTCGTCTGCATTGTCAGACAATTCACATAAATAAAATAAATAAAAACTTTGTGAAAAAACACATATAAAATGTTACTTATAATACGTTGTGATCGTATCAACCAAAAAATTCTTTCGGTCTTCATCAGACAAAGCCCTTGATAAAGACCGAAAGAATTTTTTGGTCCATACGATCATAACATGTTATAAGTAACATTTTATGTGTGTTTTTTCAAAGTTTTGATTTATTTTATCATTTAACACCAGTATTTTGAGTGTTTTTTACGCAATTCACATAAATATCTCTTGTTCAAATATTTTATTATTTAAATAGAAACAAGAGGTCAATGAAATGCTAATAAAAAGTCAGGATGAAAGTCAGGAAAGTTCAGTGAAATAAAACATTAGATATCTGTAGAAACCCTGTTTATCACCAGTCAGAAAAGTGATAAATTTGTGAATGTTTTCTTTTCAAAAAAATCTCATGAGTGGCACTTAGTATGGAAGAATCCAAATATTTATTTCACATTGTGCTGGTCTGAAAATTCATAAAGTCATGGATTGTTGCACTTTCAGTAATCAGAACATGCATGGATTCTTGCTGACTGAATGCTTGTTGCTGTTGTAGAACCCAAAGACTTGAATGACCAGTCAGACGATTGGAATGCTTACAGAAAATTAACTGTCTTTCCCTAGTCTAATTGTCTGCCTCAGAAATCTAAAAGTAGCAGATCTTTTTTTTCTTCTTCTGATAAATCAAAGTTTGGATTAGTGATATGAAAGAAGCATTTTTCTGATAAGGAAGCAAACAAAAGAAATACAAAGGCAAAATTTTTCTGCTATGAAAGATGTAGATCTCCATGTATAACTTTTTTTTTTCTTTTGGGCATGATTATTACTATAGGTACACAAAAAGTGTTATAAAAGAAACCTATGGTGTAGCCAGGAGAAAAAAAAAAAAAAAAAAGCTAGGAAGGGTTTAGGCAAGGCCTTAACTGAAAATTTTGAAAGCCTGAAGTAGTAAGTTCTTTAAATGCCCTTTTTAATGTAGATTGAGACCCCTTATACTGGGCCATAACTATCAGCAAGCACGTAGGTTCCTCAACATGGAGAAGACATAAATTAAAGAAGGAAGTGTAACAGATCTTTAGAAAATAGACCAGAACTATAATAAAAATGATTAAGGTTGGAAGAAACAGTGAAAATTGCACACATTATCATTTGTTGCCCCAGGCCCCTAAATCTCTAGCTGCAAAACTGCCCTTAGGGATCTCCCTACTTCCCTACTGCAGAGTCTGTGACTTTATGCCACTGAAAATGGTAGATGGCCGAAGTGTGCAGGTCCTGGGTTCGGGTCCCATCACGCGGCTGTCGATCTAATGGTCTGGAGTTTTGGTATGTTTTCTCCAGATGTAACGTGAATACACGTTAGAACCCCTTAGAAAATCCTCCTACTGAGGCAACCCCCCCCCCTTGGCAGATCGCCCTAGTGTAGCATTGACGCAATCACACACACAGAGTCTGTGATATTATAATTACATTTGTTGTTTTAGGGAATATTTCAGCACTGATTAATAATCTTATATGTTTTTAAAGGAACCACAATGATAAAACATGAAATACTTATACCAGATATTAATTCATAAAATTAACAAAGATAGTTTTGGTCCTGGATAAGTTAACACATTTACTATTGAAGAAATGAGTCTACTCCCAAAGTCCACAAGCTTAAGCATTAAATAGAAAAGTGGACTATATAACTCATGTAAAAGTAATTAAACTCGAAAGAAACAGTATAAATGGAGGCCTAATCATCAGGGTGTCAATGATTTAAATCAGTGATTTTAATCATTATTTAAATAAATTGATTTTTTAAAAAAATCATTGATTTAAATCAAGGATGCGCAATCTCTGGCAAATGGGCCATTATTAGCTGATGACACCCTGTTCCATTCACCCGCCAACCGAGTTGCATGTTGATAAAAGTTGTGCCGAGTTGCACAAATCAGAATCCAGTAGTTCACTTTTTATGAAAAGAAGTTGATAATGAAAATAGATTTGTTTTCATTGGTCATAAACATTGCACCAGAAAATGTTCAGTTATAATTAATTGACTTCAATAACTAATATCAATATGTGCCATCATATTTTCAAGAACTTTCATGTGAGTTAGGTGATTCCACAGTATTGTGAGTGTTTGTCATGCCCACAATAAGTTTGGTTGATTATAAACGACCCAAAACATTGAGTTAGCGGAACATTTTTATTTATTTATTTATTTTGTGCATGTGTATGTGTACACAATGTAACAAAAAGAAAAGAAAAAAATCATTCATCTAGCATATCAATTTTTTGCTTAGTTATGATCAACCGAACTTGTTGTGGACATGACATAAACACTCACAAGACTGTGGAATCACACAATTGCCTTTCCTATGTGTGGCATCATATTTTCACATATTTGGATTTGTGCCATTCAATTAGTCTTTAATTTATTATTTTTTAAAAGTACATTACGTAAAAGGATCACACTACTTGTTTGGCCTTTGATACCTTACATTTTTGAATTTTAGAGGCCCACAAGCTGAAAAAGTTTGTGCATGACACAATTATTATTAGTTGTGTGAGAATAACATATCTGTAAAGATTTATTTTGAAAAGCTTTGCTTTTAAATTTGTAAATTAAGTCAGTATATCTATCAATTTTGTATTCTTCCAAAATCATCCACGTGGGACAAAATTATCTCATTTGCATACCAAAGCAATAGTTTATTAATCATTATTTAAGTTAATATTTAATAATAAACAATTATAAGCAATTGTTTATTATTAATTTAATTGTTATAACAATAGTTAATTATTATATTAATATTCTAGTTAAGGATAGTATAAATCATCAGATTTATACTATCCTTAACTAGATGCTTACTAGTTGTCTACACTCTTTATATAAAGCAGTTAAACTTATTTAAACTACCTTATCTAATTATTTTTTAAAAATTAGACTTTATTTTTAAAAATCTGACTTAAATTTAAAAAATCGGTTTTAAATTTTAAAAATCTGATTGATTTTTTACACCCTGTTAATCATTATTTGTTTGGGTTTCATGTGACTTTAACAGTGTTGTGACAAAATTTAATCTTTATATTAAAATATATATATATATATATATATATATATATAATAATTAACTTTCATATTCATAAAATTCAGTTTGAGTGGATCCATAGGTGCACTAATGGAGGGGACTAGAGAGTTTAAAACCTCCCCCTAAAGGTGAAGATATAACAGTAAAACTGGCTTAAAAATAGACTTGTTCAGTGAATTAATGAATTAAAATGTTTATTTAAAAATTATCTTCTAAGTATTTTCCACAAAATAAATTGGTTATTAAATAAATACTTATATATAAAGCACACACACGCACAAATAATATATATATATATATAAAATCAGATCTTATGTAAAAGCAAATAAAAATACAGTGGTTACACACGCTACATAGCACTTATGCAAGCTGCTTAAAGGAAAACATTTGTATAATATTATTTAGCAAATACTAGATAAATGCCACCCAGGCCAGGGGGTAACAATGGCTGGCCTTGGGGACATTTATCTAGTATTTGCTAAATAATATTATATATATATATATATATATACATATACATACATACACACTTGAATTCATTTATAATGTCATTAGAGACCAGATAATTATTTACATTGCTAAAACTGAGTGGTGCTATAAGTGGGCTTCTGTTCTAATAGGGAGAGATACGGAATATTTTGATATTATAAGAAAGTTACCACCATAAACAAGTTCAACTGTATTTGTGGCCCCCTCTAACCCGTTCACTACCAGACCAAAAAGCATCAGAGTAAAAGCCAAATTTCTTATGTCAATTTCACATATAAAATAAGCTTTTAATAATAAATGATTTGTGTAAATAATAAAAATTTCACTCATATTTCTTTCAGACAAAGTGTTTTTGAAAAACTAGTTATTCACAAAACTGAAATAGGAAATTTAGCTTACACTCATGAAAGTCATGTACCAGTACTTGATCGGCTGTGAATGTGTTAAACTAAAATCATGGGTACACCACTGAGTGGATCTTTTTCATGCATTTATGAGAATGATTGAATAGGAGTTGTAATAATTTTTCTCAATAGTTTATTTATATTTTTATTTTAATTAAAAATATCTTACACAGAAAAATTAAAAAAAGGAACCAATTGCACATGAAAAACTGATTATGCTGTTGAAATTTGTGATGATGAAAAGTATATGATTTTTAAGTTCTTTTCTATGCACATAAGCTGATTTTTAAGAAATTATTTTGAATTGCTACTGTGTTTTAAAATAATTATTTTTATTGAATACTCACAATGAAAAACTACTCTAGTGCTTAAATAATATTTAAAATACATTTAAGATTTTTATATTTGGTTTGAGAATTTTTCAATTTTTGCAACTGAAAAAATTTGATAGATTTCAGTGTAATGTAACCTAAAGATCCTGACCTACCCATTTATCCATATATTTTCTATTCATAGGGAAGCTGTTGTGTCTGTATTTCTGCCTCATACTGAAATAACTGGTGATTTTGAGCAGTTGCTTCACAAAGGAAAAACATCTTATAAGCCAGAAACGACAACAGTTGAACCTCTAAAGCTTAATCTTTCTAAGAGTGGGAAGACATCATTGAACAATTTCAAAGTTCCTAAAGTAATGTTTGTTTTATTTTTCTTGCTTGCTCTGTATTATATTGTTTTATACTGATCTAGCTTTTTAATTTAGAAAACCTCTTTCATATTTAAATTTTTCTGTAAATTTTATTTCAGTATTTTTTTTTTTTGTGTGTGTGTGTGTGTGTAAGATTGAGTATATGGATTTATATGTATATGTGCATGTACTATGTATACATGTGCACAATCATATCTCAGTAAGACTAAATTGAAAAGCAGTCATAATTCATTCATGTTACAATAGTTTACATTGAGGAAAATAAAGGGGCAGTTAAGAAAACAAATCAGTATTAAAAATAAGAGTATATATTTACAATGCAGAAAACAATTCTTTATTGGAAACTTATTATTCCAGCTTTCACATTTTAATTTTAAAGCACTGCATTACAGATTATATTTGCTTCATTTTAAATTGTATTTTTAGTTATGCTTAGCCTTAAATGTCTAGAAAATGTTTCATATTGAATTGAACTATAAAGGGATGAACAATAAGAAATCAAATGTTGGCTTTTATTATTCTCTACATTGTCAAATTTATCTTAAAATAGTGTAATAAAATCTAATACAGTCTCCAATTGCTAACTGACTCAATTTTCACTATAGAAATTTTACGTCTGGGGTAAATGAAGCACAAGAAATCTGCTAAACAAAAGAGAAGAGGTTAACATTGGAGATTTTAAAATAAAAATATCTAGACAGCTCCTCAGATATTTGTTTAGAAAACAAACCATTATTGTTCTAAGAAACTCATTTTTGTTACAATTAAAACTCATGGGATATCACATTAATTCTTTTTCTTTTTGGGGATCAGAGAGCAGTGTGAGGAGAAGTACTGTACTTTTATAGGTAGAAATATTTAACTTGTACTGTGCAGAATGTATGTTCAATTTTACTATTTCTTAAGCTGTTTTGTAATTTAAAATTTTAATTCCTAATATAATAAGCCTTTCTTTTACCACACTGATCTACTGTTTACAGCATTTTCTTTTTTTCTTCTTGAAACATCTGGTGCTTGATTATTTCTTCCTTGTATATTTCAAGTTTAATAATTGTGTCCTCATTAGATGCTTATTAGTCTCTAATGATGATCATTTGAAAGAGCAATTTCCTATTTACTGAATAGTTATTATTAGTGTTTATACTTGGCATTTTTCAAAGAGCATTGCACCCTGCCCTCCATTTTGTTAATGTTTAGGCAGCCTGCCCAATTTTTCTTTAGTGCTGGTGGACCCAGCCTTTTAAAGTAAGCAAAGAAAAAAGTAATTATTAAAGTAAGCAAAGAAAAAAAGGATTTACTTATCTTATCATAACATATAAAAAAATGCATCATTATTTTTTAATGGAAAAAATAGTTTTATTAGTTTTTTACCATGGAGTAAGCTACTACCCCTTCAACATCCATAAGCACACAAACCCAAATAAAGTTTGTCTGCTCCAAATGAAAACAGAAAGCTTAATATAAATATTTTAAATCAGTGTCATTTAAAGAGGGGGGAAGAAGAAAGAGGATGCATGAGGTCATACATACAATGGGGAGGAAAGAAGAGACCACAGGATAAGCAAACATTTGATATAATTTATTTATACTAAGTACAAATTAAGTATTTATATCATGCAGGGGGAGATACCTAGTAAGAGGTAAGGAAAATACCCTTTTAAAGGAACACTTATGTACAAAGAATTCAGTGGAATTTCAGGACAAATGCACTTTTTCTCGACAGAAACTGCCCTTTTTTTGATAAATCTGTCTTACCCCTTTTGAAAAAAAATATGAATACTGATTATTAGTTAAATTGTGATCTCTCCTATAAAATAAGAACTTTTTGTGGTTGGATATCATTATTGATCTTTCAAGAAAAGAAATAAGACTTTTGAATAGTTTTTAAAAAATCATACCATGTTAGAGACTTTAAAAAGTTCAGAATTTTTCTTTACAGGATGTACTTTGCACTGTTAAAATAGACAGACAGACGAGTTATATGAAACATTCAGGAAAAATAAAAATTCTTGAATGTACAGTATTTTGTAACATTTCTGAAATTAACGTTTTCTGATTTTACTGTTACTTTTTTATATATTTCAAATTTATAGACGCCTGGTGAGGATGAGGGTAATCAAGCCAAAGAAGGTTTTTCATTAAATTCACTCTCAAGTTCTGGTAGTTTATCATCTAAAGTTTCTCCTACTGCAGCTAGTATTTTGGCTGCAACTTTCTCATCATGTGAACAGGTACATACAATTAATTATTTGTTTTTATTTTTATATGCAGTAATAAGCTTATTATCTTGAAACTATTAAAGTTACCTCCTTAAATACTTTAAACAGTCATATAATTGAATAATTAAAATGTATCACAGGAAAAGTTTAACAAGCATAGGTATTAAGAATTTTTTGTCAAATCATTTCAAAAGTTTCCCCATTTGTTAGTATAACACCTTCGGGAAATTTTATATTGTACCGTATTTAAGTAATTTTATCTCTTAGTATTATAATATTTTACAAGTAATGCTAATTGAGCTATTATTTTTTAGCTAATCGCATTTGGAAAACAGTTGATTTGTTATCTTAGTCAATCTCATTCTGAGTGAATGTATTTTCATGTTGCCTTTGGTGGCATTGAAATTTAATTCTCATTGTATTTAGTTTCTTCTATAGTGGACTTTTCAATAATGACCATATAGAGCATTTCAACAACATAGCACCCAGTGAAGTAACTACTATTGAGTGACCAAAAAAGAAAAAAGAACTTCTGCAATGTATTTTGAATAGGACAAAACCATGTTTTGAGCTTTAAAAAAATGGTGCTAAATTTAAGTTCTATGATGTGATTGTAACGAATTGAATATACAAAACAATCATTTGATTTTGATTTTCCATCATTTTTGTGTCATAATACAGTAGAAATTTAATGACAAAATCTGCAGAGAAGATTGGAAAGTTGAAATGTCACAGGTGATATGTTGAAATACTTTACTGAAAAGCATATATGAGGTCAGCTACATCACAAAATGAAATTGTCATCCCACACTCCATATAAAATCCTTTATAAGGCATAATGATGATGTATGTGATATTCAGAGAAACAGATTTTACTGTTTCTTCACCTATGAGTCATTTTTAATGCATTCCTTTCTAATTAAAGAATGTTTAAAATGGGGATAAAATCACCTGATTTGTATTTTGGTTTCATTTTACTTTTTAAAGAGGCTGGAGTCAATGTTTCATCCTTTGACCAAAGGCCAAATAGTTACAGCACGTAGAATTACAGGTGCAAGAGTTTTAAAATTATTTTATTCAAAGTGATATTCTTTTAAAAGTTCTTTAAAGTCTGCAAATTATGCTACACTTTCAGAGCAAAGTTTCTAAAAGGAAATATTCTCCTCTGTTTGATGATGCAAATATAATACTGCTAGCACTATTACTGTCAGAATATTATAAACAAAAAATTTCATAAAATGCGAAATAAAACAACTTGTAATTTGAAATTTGTTTAATTGCATTGAGATGGGTCAGGACTCGTCCTAATAAACCCCTATTCTAAATTTGGCAAGACTACCCATTTTTGTACTTTGTGATAAAAGGACAAACAGACACACATTTTACATCTCGCCTTATATAGGATGAAAAGGTTTCTGCAGACTGAGTTGTTCATTATTACTATTATTTTCAGTATCTGTTATTTTACATATATCTTATGTCAGATCTATTTTATTTACACCAGTCAGCAAAAATGAATATGAAAAACATTGAGTGTACCAGACGCATCAGGTCAGGGCTCCTCTCTCTGTGAGTGATGGCAGCACACTCCCCTCTCTCCAGCCTTCGTGGTCTCTTTCCTATGGGTGCAATCCCTTGGGGGTCAGAGGTTGCAACCTGTCCACATTTCTGCCCTTCCACTGGGAATTTCATCAGCTTGTTCAAAGCAGGTGCAAAATTGGCAGGGGGCATGGTAACTGCCTGTACATTAGGGTGGATCGAAAAAAAATTATTTTTGAAATCTTTATCTCCTGAGGTCTTAAAAGTTGTAATTTGATATAAATAAGACATCTGTAAAATTTGAATGTTTTACGACAACGTCGTTGTGCATCGAGCTTGAAATTTAGAAATTTTTGAAAAATATGACTTTTTCAAAAAATCGACCAAAAATATTCTTTTCCGAAATTATTAGGCTCCCGAGGTTTTAGAAGTTGTATATTGTTATGAATAAGATGTATGCAAAGTCTGAAGGGGCTGTAACAATTTCTAGGAATTGCACATCGAGCTTGAAATCTATAAATATCGGAAAAATTTGCGTTTTTTGACAAAAATATGTATGAAGCAAAAATTATATTTTTAATGAATTAGTCCCGTTGAAAAATAGCCAGTAATGTTCGCAGCTCTTCTCTAGTACAACCACAATCGCAACTACATTACCCAGGACCCACCTCGTTGATTTGCCTGCGATCCGAGTCCTGTCCGTGCCAGCCCAAGCATCCAATTATTGGAGCATGCGTTTTAATGAATAATGTAAAGCCCAACTTCAAATCAAACTGTGGCATTTTTTGTCAAGTGTAATAATTTAGATCGTAGGAAACCATCATCTGATAGATGGATAGACAACAAATTTCGGAGTGGCTGCTTGCTATGGTGTGAAGTTGGTAAATACAACATTGCAGAGATTTAGTTAGATTAGAGAACTGTGTTTCTAGATTTCGGATGACGCCTTTGTTATTTCCAGAATTCGATGATTCGCCACCACCCCCAATGCATGTGAGGGTGCTACGATCAAGAGATTTCGTGTCAAACTCTCCCAAATTTCCAGTGAAATTCTTAAAATCAGACCACGACATATGGCCAAAGTATGTTGAACCAGGTTCCATTATCAGCGAGATATGTTCTTTGTGACAAACACTTGGGTGTAATTTGCCATCAACAAATTTTTCTATGTATCTGGTTTTGTTCTTCCTCCTATCAAAACACAATCCAAAGAAAAATTTAAAGCCCTCTTCCGTTTCTTCCACTGCGAGTCATCTTAACCTTCCTCTAGCTTTATATGAGTCAAGAGTCAGTTGAGAAGGTTTCTCTCCATCTACATTCCTTCCGCTTTCTAGATTGTGAAATAAAGTTGATACCAGAGTTCCTACTGCCCAATCTGTAATAACTTTGCATCGCAAACTTGTGAAAGCACTGAGATTTTCATTCTAACTTGGTCGTCCTTAAACTTCTCTTCTTTACAATTCCATCCATTGTCACATATCTAGCTCTTCTCTGGTCTGCTAATGGCTCCCATTCTGTGTGTGGTATTTGAGGCTCTGAGCCACACGTGCTCCGGGAAAAGTCAGTACATTTGCAAGTGCGATATTCAATAGCTTAGTATTGGAGAGTTTTTCCCATTTTCTTCATAAACAATTCCTTATGTCCGTCTCTAACGTAAGATTCATTTAGCTGCTGAACTTGCTCATGACCTTTTCTAACTATCTCTTGAATTCCTTCCCTAGTAGCAATGACTGCTTGTTTTCTGCTCGGTCGTTCATCGACTCATCGTTAACTCATCGACTCGTCGAATTCAGTCATCGGCAAGTGCACTTTTGTTAATCTGCAATCGATGAATTTTTATTCATGGATAGAAGTGATCTAGACGAGCAGTTTCGCCGATGGGAAACCGAAAAACAATATCTTATCCGAAACTGCAGCTCTATAGTCAACGGGCCTTGCAAGTGTCCCCAGTAGTTTACACTTTACCCAAATTCCTATAAATATTTGCGTAATTTAGATGTGCCTTTGCATAATCTAAGGGAAATTTTGAACAATTCTTGAATTAATCGCATAATTTACTTCAAATTTCTTGTATTGGGGTTGGGAGGGGACATGGGGGGTATCCCCCCCCCTTGCCCCCTCCCACAAAATTTAAATTTGAAAAGAAATATTTACAAAAAAATGTAAGTATTTATTATATGAAAATTGTTTGTAAAATTTAAATAATTTTTAAAAAAAGTGTTTAAAAAAAAGAAAAGAAAATCTATTTGAGCGTCAGCTGCATTATAAGAAAAACGGAAACTTCATTACAATGAGCAACTCTTTTGAAACCTCTTTAATGTAAACAGCAAGAAGAGAAATCAGTTAATTTTTAAAAGTTATCCAAGAAATATGAAAGTTAAAATCACACTAAAATTCCTATACAATTGGCAATATTGTTTTTTAATTATTAATTATGAATGTTGTTGCTACTTACATACATTGGTAAAAAGTGAAATTAATTTCTTACCAATCGAATAATTTGACTATTATTAATAATAGCTGAACAACACTTTGTCAAAATTTCACCCTAAGTCCCAATCTGAGACTAAAATAACCGGTACTTCACACTTTGCCTTGTACATGACAAGATTCGATGGTCTAGGGGTAGCGCGCTTATCTCGTAATCAGTACGCTCAGTGTTCGGGCCCGGGGGAGGAAGAATTTTTTTTTTTTTTTTTTTTTTTTTTTTTCAGAAAAACGGGAATTTAGCATACAAAAAATGAAAATATAATAAACAGAACGGACATTTTTTGAAAATTTTGCTGCCAGTCGTTTATTTTTTATTAACAAATATATTTTAAACAGTTTATCGGTTTCTTTTCGTTATTTCATCGGTGTCATTGGGAAACGATGATCGGCTTTATGGTCCCCCGAGCGGACATTTTGTACCAGTTGCCGATGAAATTTCCCCTTTTTTGGATGAAAAGCCGTGATCGGCCATTGCTCATTCTCCTCGGATTTAACTCACCCACCTCTCATCGACCGATGAGTTATTGCTACTAGGGTTGGATTGACACAATAGGGATACTGGCCTTGATCCAAATTTCCTGTATTTTGATTGCCATAACTAAGGTTACTTCTCCTTCCGGTAGATCCTGCCCTTTATTCAGAAAATTTTCTTCCTAAGTACAAAATAGTAATATAGAAGTACGATTATGTCTTCTTGGGTTGGTAACTTGGTACAAGGTAATTCTTTCGATATTCCCAGCTCTTCTAAGAACACCGATTTTGTTCCATGTCCTGTTGCAGACAGTTTCCCTCTATTCAGAATCGTAGTAGTGCAAGGCACTGCTACGATTCTGAATAGAGTGAAACCATTTAGCTTTGAGGCAGCTTTTTAGCTTTTTTAAGAGTAAACTGAAAGCACCATCTATCTGAAACATTAAACCAAATGCCTGTTTCAACGAAATGTATCCTGCCTGATTTAACCGAGCGCATGTGCATCGCCATCACTCGGCAGGCAAGCCGGCGCTAGTTGTCTGGAACACAGCTTGCATACTGCGGCCAAGACAAAACGACAGCATAACGTGTGCATTGTATCAAAATATTCGAAAAGCCATTTTTTGCAATTTGCTGATCTTCTCTGAACATTTTTTAACATATAAAAAGACCAATTTTTTTTTTTAACAAATAAAGCTTGCTTTCTACATAATTTTTTCAAAAAACACATAATTTTCAGATATTTATAGATTTCAAGCTCGATGTGCAATCCCTAGAAACTGTCGTAACCCCTCCAGATTTTGCATACGTGTTATCAATAGAAGTATACAACTCCTAAAGCCTCAGGAGCCTAATAATTTGGAAAATAATTTTTTGGTCGATTTTTAAAAAAAGTCACATTTTCTAAAATTTCTAAATTTCAAGCTCGATGCACAACCCCAAGACATTGTTGTAGAACATTCAAATTTTACACACGTCTTATTCATATCAATATACAACTTTTAAGACCTCAGGAGATAAATATTTCTAAAAAAAGTTTTTTTCGATCCACCCTACTGTACATTGTATTCACCCATTCGAATAGAAAGCTATAGAACTATAAACTCTACAGTGTCTAAGTAAATAGCTCTTACTTGGATATTAAGACCATAGTAAGATATAGTCCAGTAGCTAGGGAGAGAAAAAAAAGAGTGCAATTCAGAAAAAATTGTTGGTAAAGATTTTATTATTTTAATAACTTCAGTTATATCTTAATATGACTGTACCCTAAGTATATCCTATTCTTAGTGCAAACTTAACCTGATAGTGGAGGGGAAGGCTAGAGGGGCCATTTCACTGCTCACCTCGTGTGTAATGCTCAGACACTCGTTTCTCCTTCCAGGTATTTGGCTGTCAACATCACAAAGCAACTCAATCATAAGGCAAATCTGCAGTACTAAATTCCTACCAGCACAAAAGAGGTGACGCTTGACCATTACATTGATTTCTGAGTATACCTACTCTTAATCCTATAACTTACTGCATTGAAATTGCAATTATTTTATACCATACACTTTATTTTAGCACTTAATAGATGAAAAATATGTTAGTTCTGTAATAAGCTGGGCAAACGGAAAGAACTATTTGAGAGCAGCAGATTCACACTCACTATAGCTTTACCTCCACTATCAGATTAAGTTTTCCCTGAGTATAGGTTTTCCTCCTCCCCTGAGGTGAATGTCAGCTTCTATGTGGAAAACTGTGACCAAAAATGGGGTGTTTTTGTGATTTTTCTGAAAGTTTTTGAAAACAGCTCAAAAAACTAGCAGATATATATTTTGAAAGTTGTAGAGCTGGTATGGGCAACCTTTGAAAAGTTATAGGCCAAACTCAAGGGTGTTAACGAAGTTTAGGACCGTATAATTGGGATTGATATGGGATCTTGAATGGTTTATATGAGTTTTTTAGTGGGTTTTGATATGTTTCGCAGGCCCCTTATAACCGCAATAACACTGATTATCCCAGACTTTCTACACCGGAATTCAAAGGCGCTGCTGACAGTTGCTGTCTATGGCCAACACCCGACTTTCCATCAGGGATAAAGGATAAATCAGCAAAAGGGAGGGTCAGTGTCAAGAATGGTATCCTCCAATGTTAGCTATGACATTTTAAGTGTTAGGACAAAGCGGTTTCTGACTTTAGTGGTTACAGTACTTTGTTCATGATTTTGCTTTCCTCTTGCATTTTGAGCATTGATTTCGACTTGCATTTTTCTGCAATAGTCTGGGATAATCAGTGGTGAATTGCATGTTACACAATTTCCCGATTTCTTGTAGTGTATTGCAAGATGGCAATGATTTAAGTCGATTTAAATCTGTGATTTTAATCATGATTAAAATCAATTGATTTTTAAAAAATATCTTTGATTTAAATCAGGAATTCTCAAACTCTGGCCTACAGGCCATTATTGGCTCATGACACCTGTTCCATTTACGTGCCAGCCCAGTTGTACATTGAAAAACACAAATCAGAATCCATCAATTCAATTTTTAAGGATAGGAATTGTGAAAATGTACTTGTTTCAATTTTTGTATTAATTGTGTGAATATCACACCTGAAAATGTTCAGATATAATTTAATAATGGACTTTTATCAGTATATGCTATCATATCTTTTATTTGATAAATTGAATGCTTCCACACTATTGTGAGTAGTTTAGTCCATAATAAGTTTGATTGGTCATAACTGCACAATAATTTGAGTTAGGTGAACGGTTTTTCCTTTTTTTTTTTTTTTTTTTTTGTAAACAATGTAACATACTATCATAAGAAAAAATTGATTCACTAACTCAATTTTTTGTTTAGTTATGATCAATTGAACTTGGTGCAGACATGACATAAATGCTCACAATCACCCTGCTGTATTTCCTATGTGTGCCATCATATTTTCAAAAACTTTAATTTGCAAGAAAACCTATATAAATATATATTTGGAGTTGTATTATAACATTCATCAATTAGTGTTTAAGGCTAACTGATGGCCCACAAGCTGAAAGAGGTGCATAATACTATGCTTGTTTTGGCATTTGATTAGCATTTCAGTGAAGTTTTATTTCTGAAATCTTTTTTTAATTTGTAAAGTAAGTCAGCAATCAGAGAATTCTGCTATGCTTCCAAAATCATCCACTGGAGATAGAATTATTTTATTGGCATGCCAAGAAATATTTTATTTACAGACTAGCTGCGTGCCCGTTCTTGGCACGGTAGGAAACGAAAAATTTCCTCACATGTGTAATTTGAATTAATTCAAGTGATGTAGAATCTAGTAAAAGCAAAATTATTTCACTCTTGACTTAAAATTTGCATCATATATGTAATAACCTGAGATCGTTGCAATATAATGACACACACACGAAAAAAAAACTATGTCAGCGTTATTCGGTATCAAAAAAGTGAAAATGGACCGTTTGCAGTGAACTTCTCACTTTCAAAGTGTATTATTTCCTCAGACATGCTGTTTTTTTGGTTCACGTTTTAGCGTTAAATACCTCAGACACTACATGAAATGGACATTTTTTTTTAAATTTTTAAAAATATGTCACCCTCTCTTGCAACCCTTTACAAAGAGATAAGAGATAAGACTGCGCTATTTATAAAGGCTTTAAAATTGTTTTTCTAGATTATGCAGTTTAATTTTTCTTCTCACAAATAAATCCAGTATTTATAAAAGGAAATCGAGCCAAGCAAAGAAATCGTCTGTTCGCGGGACCCGTTTTTATTTAATTTTTTTTTTTAACTGGCAATTTTAATCATTTTTACTGTATCCATGACAATCAAACTGCAAGATATTAAACCAAAATTTATAAGCAGGTGCTATGGAAATGAAAATCCTTCTTTACTTAAAAATTCGTAAAAATTCTCCTAATTTATATTTTCCCTCCATTCTTCTTTTAAAAGTGGGCAAATTGTGTGCTCCGTCTTTTGCCGAAATATAAAAAAGTTATGACAGATAGAATTCAAGATGCAGCAGTTTTAAAAATATTTTATGAAAGTCAGCATCAAATTTAATTTTATTTGAAAAATTCCCAAAAATCTGCAAATTATGTTACACAGTCTGAACAAACAGTTTTTAAAAGAAAATTTTCTCCTCTATACGATGATGTAACTATCGTTTTCTTGCAAGTGCAATTACTGGCGTTATTATGTATTACGCAAGAAAAATCGCTAAAAATCGACAAAACATAAAATAAAACATTTTCTAATTCGAATTTCGAAAAAATCGCTTCGAGGTGTGTCGAGACCCGCCTTGGAGAAATTCCGTACAAAATTTGGTAGGTCTACGATCACCCGTTTCGGAGCTTCGCGAGACGCAGACAGACAAACTAACGGACAGTTTACACATTGTTTTATTTATATAGATTTTTACTATTAACAACTAGAAATTTACCAGATGTCGGTACACTTTGTATAAATCAGTTAAATTTATTTATTTTTAAATCTAATCTAATAAATGTGAGTTCATTAAAAAAAACTGATTTAAATCAAAAAATGAGATTTAAATTTAAAAAATCAATTTTTTTTTTTAAATATCATGATTTTTATACACTTTGGTATATTGTTAATGTTTTCTCCGGTACAAACAATATGTCAGACCTGTATGTATTGCATGAAGTGACGTTATTGGAGGGTGAGACATGGAATGTGAAAACATGAGAAATTAAAACACTGATTGAGTGCCTCAAGGAAAGATGTGACGAAAAGCACTTAATTTTTCAAAAATTTGGAACTATAAAAATCCACGTTGCATGTCATAAATCTGATACATGAGAAAAATGTATCACTGCACCTTCTAAAGTTAACGACTCAATCAAGAGGGTTTAAGGACTCAATCAAGATGAAAGCGTAATTGCTGCTTTTGAACATATATGCAAATTCATAGAGAGAGCAGCAAAGATGAATGTCAGTTTTCTATGAAATAAATACTGAAAGATTTTGAGGGAGTAGTCCCATAAAAAAATACTGAAGAAAATGTTTCAGAAAAGTATGGGAATGAAATCATTATTGCTACTAGCAATGCCAAAGAACCTGTATTATGTTTCAAAAATACTGGGTACAAAATTTTGACTTAACAGCTTTACGAATCTTGAAAAATGGATGAAGAGCAAGAACGCCTCTGTATAGTCAAGGCTGCAACTAACATTATTTGAAAAGATATTAGATTCAAACTATACACACTTGATGTTACCCAGACCCCCTAACTTCTTAAAGGATTGTAAAAATGATATCCTTCAGTCCCTGAAGTTGTGGCGGGAAACTATAATAATAAAAGGTAAAAGAGGAAACAAAAGTACATGGCAAACAAAAGTGACTTCTATTGCATATGCAGTAATATTTGGAACAAGGCTGAAGTCATTTCATATTTCTCTTCAAGTCAGATTTGGTGTGCTCAGCTCAAAATATGGATTACGATCAAGAGATATACAAACAGCATATGGGTTACGTTTCAAAACCTAAGACAGTCATATTAGGACATAACTAAAGCTATTAAAACAATAAAACCTTCACCAACAATTTTTTCCACTCAGAACTACCAAACTGCTGGATTAATAAACCTAAACACTTGTTTATATTTGGTTACCTCATATCCACAAGTACTTTGATTCTGTGATTGAATAAAATTATTATGAAACCAAGTATTAATATTACTTTATGTTTACTATTTAAATAGGTTTATTCTGAAGCTACAGATTTTAAAAGTTCTGAATCTACAGATTTGGATGCATTTACTAATTTGCTGTCATTAGATGATGCACGTGTTCTTGTTGATCTTCTAAAATTAGCTGTTTTGGGAAGAATGAATGACAAAGCTAAAGATATATTATCTACAGTGCTCCTGACAATGTGTAAAATTAATCCTCAAGTAATTATTCTTTATTTTAAACTTTGTAGGATTTTTATGATGAATATATGCATAGCATTGTTTTAAACATATTAAGTTTATTTTGAATGTATTGTATAAAAAAAAAATAGAAAAAAATTTAGCATGCAAATGTAACTTATAAACTGTTATTTTGTACTGTTTGTTTAAGAAAATTAAAATCTTTTAAACACATTTGGATAGTAGCTCACAAGAAAGAGTATGCTTTGATCACTATTCAAAACATACTTCATAATTTTCTCAGTGCAGCATATTCTCAAAATGGTTACATTTTAAAATTTCTCATAGTAATGATTATCTAAAAAATAATAAGTAGAACTACGTACAGTTACCACTTATGACATTTACCATAGAAAAACATATTATATCAAATACTTGACTAATTTTAGTGTTGCAAAGCAAAGACCGCCTGTTTAGGAAAGACCTGTGTAAGCTAACAGTTCTAGTTGCCTAGAAATGGTCTACAGTATAAGCCTTTAATTCCTTTAATGCCAATATCATTAAATTTTCTGATGGTTTGAAAGACTTGCAATCCTTACTCCAGAGATAACTGTCTTCTCTTATGTAGGTAGGTGTCCAGTTAGATTACAAATAGAAAAGGCCTCACCATAGCCAAGTGGAAAAGGCATTGAATTTGGTAATATCACACTGAAGTGTGAAGTGCCCATGTTCAGGCTTCTGCACAGCTGTCGGTCTACTGGTGTGTAGTTTTGGTCCGTTTTCCTCAGGTGAATTCTGAATATGCATCAAACCCCTTCAACCAAGTCACCCCCCCCTTCCTGTCAGCAGATGCCCCTTCTGTATGCTTGCTATAACACAAAACAAACAAAATGTGTAGGCTTGCCTCAACACAAAACAAACAAATATAACAGTTAGCATTATTAACAATTTCAATGAATGATTGCTTTCCAAGTCAACCATTACCATGCAGTACCCAAATCTAGTCCTAAATCCTCCAATAAATTGTCACACACACTTGATTGAATATTCTGATATGTGAGCAGAGATGTTTCATTATATTTATTGTTTGTATGTACCTTTTTTCAATTTTATTGAATGTTTGTTAATAACGTTAATGTTAAAGACTTTTATCCACTCTCTGTCTCAAGACATTTTTAATAATTTGCAGAAGACCTTTACAATGACTTCACAATATCTAAACTTCTACTGCAAAATTCGAAGTCATTTCGTTTATGATATAATTTGTTAAAATTTTTTGTGACAGCTTCATATGAGAGCAACGTTTTTGTGTTAGTTCCATTAGATATTATTGTGCTTCAAAAATCTAATGTATTTTACTTGCTAATTGTAAAACTGACACTATATTATTTAATTTTTAGCTATACAGTTGGACCTCTAATGAAGTGGCTAAATCTTGAAAAAGAGTTCATTATACGGAAAATTCATTAAATAGAGATTTATCTTTTAAATGCTCAAACCTGCATAAAACTTATTTTAAATTTATAAACACTGAATATTATTGAAAAAAATAGTTACTCATACTTTTTAAAAATAAATTATATCAATTTGTTTACTATTATTATTATTATTATGTCTGCTTTTAACATAACTAAAATTTCTTTTCTAAAAATGATTTAATAGAACATTGACTTCTTTCAACACTTGAATATCTCAAATCTAAATATAGCAGAGCGTTGTGTTTGCAATAACCCAAAAGATAAGTATAGTGAAACTAATCAAATGCACCATATTAAAATAAAAGTAACTAACATACTCTAGGTTAAATTATATTTTATTTACAAAAGTAACACAATCTATGATAACATTTTCTCCCTCAATTTAACATTAGATACTTAAATCATGAATGATCCATTATTAAATCTACATACTTGGCCAAATTGCTCTTAATGAACGCCATCACCAAAAGGAAGAAATATCAATTATTATTTACACTTGAATACGTATCAATTAAATCATCCCAACTATACACACTTCATGAATGAGAAACTTCGGCTGTCAAAAGTAATTAAGTAAATAAAATAATAAGCTGATATTAAATGAAAGATTAGAAAAATATTAAACATGCGCAACATGCAAAATAAGATCTTACAAAATTAATGTGGCACCACATGGAGATATTTCAGCGACCTCATGGATCTGCTGCTGGCAGCATTCTCGGGAACTTATCACCACATGTTCACTGTTTGCTGGTAGAAAGGAGTCTCTCCCTCTCCCTTCAACTCCTGCTTTTATACCGTCTTTTCACCATGGTTAACGGTCGCAGTTAAAGTTGCTGGGACTCCTTCCAAATCATGTCTCATGTTTACTTCAGCTCACTTCCTTTGCAAGCGCAAATATATTGCTCTCGACTGTCCTTTCTTTCTCAAACTGGCAACCTTTGAAGTCAAGTAGTAGAGAGGGGAAAAACATGTATGTTATCATGCAATTGATACAAGATGGCAGTGTCTTCGTACTTGAAAACTGATAATGTAATTTTGCTGCCACATGCATCAATCAGTGGTTGGAATGAAATATGATGTTGAAGTATAACATAATTTGAATATCTTTCACACTGAAGGTTAGTAAAGTAATTAATTTTAATTAGAAAGGTTTAGTAACTAGATTTTTAAAAATGAAACATCGTTAAATATGGAAACATTAAAGTAATAAATTTTTTTAATTAAAACAAAACCCTAATTTACTTAAATTTTCAAAACTGGAGTTATTGAAATCACCAAAAATAGTTATATAAAAAATTGTCTTTTTTTTTCGTCATTAAATATATATATATATATATATATATATAAATCGAAATGCATGCTAAATTTTTGATAAACATATAGATTCCCAATAATAAATACAACTGACACAATTTCTATCATTATGAATGAATGAATGACCGGATAATGAAGTCTGATTTTAAAACACAACAAATACCTTCAGTCTACCAAAAAAAAAATTATGAAACTCTTTTTCTTTTTTAACGAAATACACTTATCTTTAACACGAGAATACAAAAATATGAAAACATTTCAAGACCATACCACAATTTTAAAAGTTCAAAGCATTATGAAATAAGGCTATGGATATTATTAAGAGTTCATATATTTAAACCACTGAAGAAAGTATTTGTCCATCTGCAGCTGGGAACTCATTGTTGATCTTTTAATATGTCTCCAAAAAGGTTCACAACCAGAAAGCCTTTGATTTTAAATTTGTAGAAAACTGACTTTTTAACATTGTATCATAAAACCATCAGATTCCCTTAGTCTCAGATTATACTGATAGCTTACACTGGTCTCAATTGTATTCAGGGTGTCTACAGGTCATTAAAATCAGGAAAGTCTGGAAAATGCCAGCAAAATTGGAAATAGGTCAGGAAAGTCTAGGAAAAGCCTGGAAAATACAAACTGGGTCCGGAAAATTCTCCGAAATAATAAATTATCCTTCATTAAAAAATTTCTTGTCAGTCGGAGTATAGAGAGTGAAAAATGCTGATAAAGATGATTTATATTTATATAGAATGAATGATTCAGAATGTTTGTGGGGTTTGTGATGCTCACACGTGTTTCACATTCAGCCGTGAGGTGTTTCTTGTGACAGAAGGGCCAAAAATCTATCTATGACCAGTGATAAAATATAGAAATTTTCCCTAGTATTGCTCTGTATTCTTGCAGATTTGAAGTGTAGTAGGCCAAAATACAAAAATTTATGTTTGATATTCCATGTCTGCATTTAATATTGTCATTTAGATATATCACCACCTCTAACACAAGTAGTCTGAAATAACTATAGTATCTTACTTGAAACTCATAGTATTTTTTTTCTATTTAACTTAAGTACATCAATAATTATATTACAGTTGAAAATTTATTTCAAGTAGTTGTAGCAAAATTTTTAAATATAAAAAGAAGGTTATGCTGTTAAGGCATTTCGCAAAGTGAACTGCATCTATCAAGACACATTTTCCTGAAGCTGTCAAAAGTCTGAAAAAAGTAAGAAAATTGACTTTCAGAAATTTAGTGGATACCCTGATATTGGAGTTTGTTGGAATCACCATGACTTGATGGATATCTACATCATTTCCCTCGGTAAGTTCTTGTGAGTCCCCTACTGTTTGATAATCAACTACATTCTGAGTTCTATCTGTGAAGTAAATGTCATCACTCTGACCTGTATCAGCTCCCTGAATGCTATTGGCAAGAGAACCTTCTGGGGAACCAACCGACACTGTTGACAAAAGCACTGGTATGTCCTGAAGACTACTAAAAGAGCTCTCTGGGGTGGTACTAGTACCATCTTGTGTAATGTCTGACATTACTTAATTAGGCTTTTCCTCTTTACTTTTTCTACAAGCTGTTATATTAAATTCTTAAGAATCGGGTTGAAAATCTAAAGGACTTTGGGAATGCTGTACATTTTGATCACAATCTGAAAGAAGAGTATCCTAGGAGTCTTCATCGAAAGGAAAAGTTGGGAAAATTAAACGGCAGGGTATTTTTGAAAGGCTATCAACATGCACTACCTGAACATCTTTCGGGTCATCCACATTTAAAATTTTATAATTCACTTTACTGAGTTGATTTTTTACTCTATACATTCCTTTATGCATTTTGTCATACTTTTTGGACTCCCCAACTTTAAGATGTGGAGTGTTCAGCATTACCAAATCTCTTACTACAATATCTTTATGGCGGCATTTCTTATCTCTCTGTTTTTCCTGTCTTTCAGCATCAGCAGTTAAATTAGCCTTCACCACCTTGAAAGCTTGTCATAAACGTATTTCTAACTCCTCACTTAATTGTCTAGGGGGGTTTAGTTTTTGAATCAACTGGTAAAGTTAAATCCCTTCTGTAAATTAAATAGGCTGGAGTGTCTCCTGTGGCAGAATGGATGGCAGTTCTGAAAGCCAATAAGGTAAAATGTAAAACCTTATCCCAATCGTGAGGATTGTCATTTATTAAATGTTAGCTGAATAAACTTTCTGAATGGCTTCAGCTAAAAATGAAGATCCTCTATCTGTTATGTGGTGTTCTGGGACACCATGCTGACAAATGAAATGTACAAAAACCTGAACTATAGTTTCTGACTTTAAATCCTGAATTGGATAAGCTTCAACCCAAAGTGTGAAATAATCACTTATTACTATAATATGCCTATTTCTCCGAGTTAGTAACTGGAAGAGGACCCACAGCATCTATTCCAATTCTTTCAAAAGGTCAACTAGTTATTTCTATCTCTGTAAAGGAGCTTTCTGATTTGGCTTGAATCCCTTCTTCTCATGACATGAAATGCATGATTTTATACGATTTAGTACATCAGGATTTCTACAGACCTGGAAAGTCAGGGAAATGAGTTTTAGTCGGGGATTTGGTAAAAAAGTCAGGGAAATTAGAAGAAATTGAAGAAAGGTCAGGGAAATGCCAGGATATTTAAATTTTGCAACAAAATCAAGAAAATACTTCCTGTTTGAACCTAATTGTAGAAATTGTTTTATTTTCATTTTCTTATTTAACCTTATGAATAATTTTAAAATGTGTCCTTTATTAACATACCTTGTTCAGTTGAAATATTCTTAATTTTATCCTAAATTATTATCAAACATGGTTTTTGTTAGAATCCAGTGATGTCAAATAATATTTTTGTGTATATTGAATTTATTATTATTATTATTATTTGTAAAAAAGGGGCAAAATATATAAAAAGTTATTAATGAAAGGATGTAATATTAAAAATAGAAATGCAAAATTCAGGCAAGCACACTAGATAAAAAGTCAGGGAAGAGCATGATAGATGTCAGGGAAGCAAAAGCTGTGAAATCTGTAGAAACCCTGTACATGTTTATACATTCCCCACCAAAAATATTTAGCCCTTAGTCGTATTAAAGTGCACTTAAAACCAGGATGAGCTACAGTTGGAGAGTCATGTGCCAAACATAGGCATAGAGTTATATGGGCCCATGGGGCTCAAGCCCCCCAATAAATTATGTGTTGGGGCTGAGCCACCCCAATAATTTACGTTAAATTTTTAAAAAATGTATTTTACTCAATTTTTACAATTTAAAGAAAAAGTATTTCACTCAAGTTATAGAAAAAAAGGTTTTCTTTTATTCATAGAAATTTTCTTCTGATTTCGTTTTCAATCATTATTTGTGATTCATTCTGACACCACATAACACAAGATGTTATTAAGCAGGCCAGGCACCGGTTAATAAAAAACAGTCTATCTATGCAATGGGAATTATGAAATCAAAAGTTCACATCAGCCGAAAATGCGTTCAGTTCCTTCCCCACCACCTTTGCATCTTTCACACTGCTTCCATTTTTGATTTTGTTTCACTGCATTTTAAGAAGAATAACTTGGTAGGAAGGCATTATAATGGATAGGAACGTTATTAAATTAAAAAAAAAAAAAACGCCCAAACCAACTGCAAGTGAAATGTTTCAAACAAATGCAAGGTGCAGTGGTGCAGTGATTTTCGCACAGAACAGTAAGCATATTTCTATATTTTTACTTCTAATTAAAAAATATGGAGATACACAAGCCCGGAAAAATCTATTGCCCGATATGCCCGGGGCATGTAAAATTCTCAGCCAGGTATGTATTTTTTTACCCATGTGCCCGATCGGGTATGCAAAAAAATCGATCAAAAGAGATTCATAAAATAGTTTTAATATGCTTGTTCATATATCATACGGATTTGGTGTGTGGTTGCAACAATTACTTTCAATGCAAACAGTCTCAATAATGTAAATTTCATAGAGTAATAAAATGTAGTAATTTTCAGGCTTGTAAATTTTTTGTTCGGGCATGTAGTATTTTAGGCTACATGCCCGACTGGGAATGTAAATGTTTGGAGATTTTTCTGCCCCTGGACATATACAGGCATCTCAAAAGGGTGGCAACGGGCTTTAATTCTTTATCTATTAGAGATAAGTGAGCAGTATAAATTGGAAAAATGTTCTAAATAAGGTCAGAAATAATTCTACGTTAAGAAAAAATTCCTCTCGTTTATTTTCAAAAAGTTAATCTTTTTAAATTTTTATACGACCCCATAATTCCATGTTAGTAAAATGTGCCCCATACACTCATAAGGTGTTTTACCAAATCTGAGCCTTTAATCATATCATGTCACAGAGATATCTTTAAAGAAAGAAGATCGGGGACTATCCATGATTTTGTATGTAAACGTTTATTCCTAGAGTGAAAAAAAAAAAAAGATTTTCTTTCATAATTTCTGTGCAACCCCTGAAATGCGATTATTCAACATGATTTTTTCTCTTCCAGAGCCATTGAAAAGTGGTTTAAGTCAGCATTATATTTATCCTCAAATCTCTTGACACTTTTAAAGGTACAGTTCTCAAATTTTATATGTCAATTCTTTAGTGTATGAAGCACATTTTACTAATTGGGAATTGTTTCGTATGGGGGTCGCATACATATTTAACAAGTGTGACTTTTTAAAAATGAACAAGAGGAATTTTTTATTAACGGAGTAGTATTTCTGACCTTATTTTGAACATTTTTTTTTCCAATTTACACTGCCCACTTATCTCTTATAGATAAAGAATGAAAGCGAGTTACCACCTTTGGAGGTTATTGGGGGTGGGGATACCATTATTAGGGGGGAGCCCCCCCCCCAAATATTCTGGAAACTTTATGCCTATGGTGCCAAAGCAAGGACATGTGAAACCAAGGATTTAGGTATAACTAATTTCTCGTTTATTAAATTTCTAATTTTTTGATTTGGTATTGAAAACACAAAAGATCATTTTTCTTTGAGAATGTTCTAATATTTTATGCCATCCTTTTTTAAATTTTTAAGTTGAGTAGGTGAAAGGGTATCAGCAGGAATTTCTGCAATATTTACTTGTTTGGAAAGCACATCAGCAGGTACATTATTTTTTCCTGGTGTATGTTTTATTTCATAATCATAGTTTTGTAAAGTAAGTATCCAACGAGCTACATGACAATTATCCTACAGCTTAATGGCATATGACAGAGCTTTCTGATCACACCATAAAACAATTTTTTTTTATATAAATATTGTCTAAAATTAGTTATCCCCCAAACCACAGCTAGCATTTCTCGTTCAAACACAGTGTATCTCGTCTCAGCTTCCTTCAGTCTTTTATTAGTATAACCAATTGAGTGTAATTCATCATCATCACCTGACTCAAAACAGCACCAATAGCTACACCTGAACCGTCTGTATATAACACAAAATCCTTTCTTTCTCAAACTGGCAACCTTTGAAGTCAAGTAGTAGAGAGGGAAGAAAAAAGGTATGTGTTATGCAATTTATACAAGATGGTGGCATCCTTGCACTTGAAAACTGATGACATACTTTGGCTGCCACATTTGTCAATCGACAGTTGGAATGAAATATGACATTGAAGCATAGCATTCCACTGAAGGTTAGTAAAGTAATTAATGTTAATTAGGAAGGTTTTGTCACTAGATTTTAAAAAATGAAACATCGCTAAATAGGGAAACATCAAAGTAATAAATTTTAAAAAATATCAGCCATAAAAGAATTAAAACCCTAATTTACTTAAATTATCAAAACTGAAGTTATTGAAATCACCAGAAATAGTTATATCAAAAATTGTCTTCACCATTAAAAAGTATATATACAAAGAAAAATGCATGCAAATTTTTGATAAACATATAGATTCCCAATAATAAATACCACTGACACAATATCTATCATTATGAATCAATGACTTAAGACTGATTTTAAAACACAACATATTTTACTTACCAGAAAGAAGCCTGTAAGGGGAAAAAAAAGATAAAACAAAACATCCAAAATTACACAGCATTTTTATCTTAAGTAAATCATTTTATGACAAAATTAATGAATTTTAATATCATTATGAATTTCCTATGCTAAGTAAATAAAATATATTAACACACTAGTCTTTAAATTTAATTTCTGTAAAAGTCTGTGCATTACATAGGCGTATCCCGGTCGGAAGGTGGGGAGTACCCAGGTGACAAAATATTCTTATGAACCATATAATACAAATTATTTCTAAACATGTGACAATTTTTTTTTTACAGAATTATTTATTTGATCTGAGTGAAGGGTTGCCAGGCCACCACCCCTGGCTACGGGCCTTCATTAACCCCTTAAATGCCACCTCAGGAAATCCCCCTCCTCGATTCAAAGAAATGAGCATGTATTTCTAAACCTTGTTAAAATTAAAGTTATTCCATGCCAAAAACGGAATTAATGTATAGTATGTATATTATGTAAGTATTAATGTAGAGTATGTTACTACCAGCAAATTACGCAGGAAATTGTATAAGAAAGACATATGTACACCCGGGGCAGTGAATACATGTATTGCACAAAGCGTATATATATGCCCACGGCAGTTAAGGGGTTAACAAATTAAATTAAAAAAAATATTAAATACAGTTCTAGATTAATGTGAATTTAAAATGTGAGCTTTTCTTCCTCCCTTCCCCCTTCTCTATTATTTATACTTACCATAGGTAACGTACTGTATTGTAGGTTACTATAGCTTAAAACATCTGCTTGGATATTTTTCCCCGGTTGCATGATCGATTGAAGAAATGCCCTTCTAAACGAGTTTCTGAGACCACAAATAAATAGAGAAGCGGCATAGGTAAAGCACAGCAGGCACATTTTCAAAGAACAAAATAAGTTTTAAATGTGCTGATATATTTAGAGAAATTTATTATTTAGTGAAGAAAAAGTTAAATCACAAGAAAAAAGTTTGTTAAATAGCAAATGAAATTTGCTATTTGGAGGTTTCTTTTAAAAGATATTCTCAAAATGTTCTTGATTCCGAGGAAAAATTCATAAAGTAGAGGTTCGTTAAATAGAGGCTTGACTGTAATTCAAAGTTTTGCAAGTATTGAATGTGTACTAAAGTAATTGTTTCAAAACATTTTTTTATATCTGTAGGTTTTTTAAACTAATATTAAAAAAATAATATGAAATGTTTTTAATTTTAAAAGGTAGGAGATATGATTTTGGAACTTTGTGTTACTGAATTAGAAGATGTTGCTGCTGATATTTCAAACAGACGTAATATGCCTTTACCAGTTGTTCAAGAAACACCCCATCCTTATCCAGACAACGCTACTCTGAGTAATGTAGTTGTAATACCAGGTAAAGATTTTCAAATTTTATATTTATCTCAGTCATCATTTTTGTTACAACTGCTTAAATATTTATATTATTTTTGGTTTGTTTCTTTATAAGGTTCTTAAAAGATCCCACATCTCTAAAATAGATATGATATTTTGTAATAGGTGCTGTATATTTAAGAGTAGAATTTGATCGTCAGTGTTCTACGGAAAGGAGGCATGATCCACTGACAATTTTAGATGGCTCTGGCAAGATTGTTGCTATAAAATCAGGTAATATTTTAATATTCTTCTATTAGTTATATTTTTCTTATGTCTTCTGTATGTCTTATTTTAATTCTTAATTTTTTATGTATAGGACGTGAGTGGCCTGAATGGTGTACTGATTTGCATATACCTGGAAATGAATTAAGATGGAAATTTATCAGTGATGGTTCTGTCAATGGTTGGGGATGGAGATTTACAGTATATCCCATAATGCCTCAATGCCCAGACAAAGAGCTTTCTGATCGCTCTATCATGTCTGGTCCTTCGATTGAACTTGTTATGTCACTTCTGGAAAAACAAATTCAACTTTCTTCTGATATTCACGCTGTTTCACGATTAGCTGCAGCACTTGCATCATGTGCTCAGCTGGGATCTTTAGGTAAAATATATTTTTTAAACTATAAAATATATTTTTTAATATTATTTTATATTTTGTAAAATATATTTTTTAAAATATATTTTTTAAAAATATATTTAAGTATGTTAAATATGTATTATCATGAATCAGCTTCCAATGATGTAACAGCACTTGATTAAAGTTTGTTTAAACTTGCACAATTATTATAAATTGTTGGTCTTTATATTATCTCATTATAAATTTCATAAGTGTATTTAGTAAAACATGAGGATTTAAAATTTTATTTCATATTATATGCTTATAATACAATATTTATACACTGGTAAACAAAATTTATTGTTGAATGGCATAACTATCACTGACAGCTACAAAATCAAACATAATTGGTAATAAAACATTATTGACACTAAACTTTTGTTACTTTAAATTCATTTCTTAACTACCTTTTGCAAAACATCTTCTTTACTGTATTAGTAATATGATTTGTGATTGTATTATCTTAGTTTAACTATCTTGATGATAAGAATTTAATGTCTCATCTGGCCATTATGTTGAGATTTAAATCCTATTAAAAATCTTTAGGATGCCTTTTATTAATCTCTTGCTGTTCTGCAACATACCTTCACAAATAAGGATGTGCACTGGAAGAGGAACTTGCCAACTTTCCTTCATAATTCCTGGATAATGCAGTGCACAATATGCCCTAATGTATAGAAAGTTTCCTCACATTTCACAGTCGTCATGAAATCCAACATGCTTCTCAAACTTGTTTGTGATCAATATTTTTGCTTTCTTGAGCCCTATTCTTTGAATAATATGCACCTTTTCTTTTAAGAACTTATTTTATTACTTCCTCTAAAATGGTAAATAATTTGCTTAATGTAATATGTTCTTCTAATGTTAATTGTCAGCCAATTTATACTTCATAGTCATTTGTTCTAAAGTTTTCTCAAGAGTATTATAAATGTTTTTGTGATACAAATGCATACACACTTACCGTATTTTATGGAAGAAACGCCGCACCCTTCGTAACTGCCGCACCCACGATTACGCGGGTAGAAAGCAAGAAAATTGTTGTAACCGCCGCACATGACGTAAGCGATAAACTTAATTAGCGGGAAAATCGTAAACTCCGTGTCGATCCTTAATAAATGATAAGGCTAATTTCATTAAGAGTAAATTAACTTGCATTAATCAGGGTTCCTAGTGAACTGCGAGAATCTCGCATAAATTTCTTAAATCTTGCGCAAAATATATTACAGCGCGAGACTCGCGCTGCTTGAAAGTCTAAAAACGCCAGTTCACAAATACAAAAATTTGTTTTGCTTCTGTTTTCACTCTATTACTACAATCATCGAAATCGGGACAAGTGTTTTTAGTAATGGAAGAGAGACTCCGATAACGAGTTGTGTGTTATAAGTTTTTAAATGTATTGATGATAATACATGTTTATATTCCAGATTCCAGAGTTTACTGATGTTACAAGACCATAATACATTTGCATTGTTGGAAGGGGGGGGGAATAACAGTACATTAAAAATAACACCACTTATCCGTTTCCAAAGGGTAATTTGCTTCTGCTAAAAGAATTATTTAAAAAAAAGCATGCTGTTTTCTGCCCCCCCTCCTCCTCCGTTCCTCTCAGCTTCCGTTCAGCGATAACAAGTTTGAAACATTGCAGTGCAAAGAGGGGGAATATAGTAATTAATGCTATCCGCACAGAGCTGACGTGTTTATTTTTCTGTTCCTCCTCGGCAGCTGTTAAAATGTTTTGTTTTTGTAACGTGTGTCCGCCGTATATGAGTTTTGAGAGTATTTCGTCTGTTTTTTTATACCACTAGGATTCATGGAATTTTGTTTTGAAATTTGCATCTCCATTCCGTTCAGTTTAATTGTGGTTCGCAGTAAGAGTTAATCAATTGTTAAAATCGACCCCCCCCCCAAATAAATAAAATAAAATAAATAAATAAAAGGAAAGCAGAATAAAATATGGTTAAATAAATAAAATGATGTTAAAAAATATTGATGTTCTCACTTAACAAATTTAAACATTAATTGTAATTACACAAAATAATAAATGCAGCATTGAAGTGCGCATGAGAGGGGAGGTAGATCGTGCTTATTTTTTTTAAATCTTACTTTGTGTTTTGGAAATTCTGGCAAATTTCCTCTCCTTTTTCTGATGGGAATCTTGTTTTGACCTGAGGAGACATCAGTTGGCACTTTTAACCATCCAGAGCGCGGGACGTGGACCCTTCTCCTCATGGCGCTCCACGTTTTTTTAAGTGGTTGGCATCCACTTTGCACGCTTTTTTTAAAGTGGGTCGCATCTACTTTGCACGCTTTTTTTAAAGTGGGTCGCATCCACTTTGCACGCTTTTTTTAAAAGTGGCTCGCATCCACTTTGCACGCTTTTTTTCGGTGGGTGGCATCCACTTAAAATTCACTTTCACTCGAATCCTTCAAATTCGCTGCTCTCACTGTCTGAATTAAATAAGCGAAGGAATTCTTCATCTAATTCAGCACCAGCATCATCTTCATCACTAATCACACCAGCATCATTTTCATCACGATTTTCCTCAATGGAACTGGAAATTATTTCTGCCTTGGAAAAACCCGATTTAATGATGTTTGTGGATATTTCCTTCCAGGCTTCGGACACCCACCGAGCCACTTCTCCATAAGAAGCTCTCTTTAGTTTTCCACTTTTCGTGTAGGAGTGGCTTTCGCTTGCCATCCACAACTCCCAGTGTTTCCGGACGCGGCTTTTAAAGCTTTTGTTGATGCTTAAATCCAGAGGTTGGAGTATTTTTGTGAGTCCACCTGGAATAACTGCCAAAGAAGCAGATGCACTTTTCGCCTATTTTTTTACTGAATCCAGTAAATGTGCCCGCATTGAATCCATTATAAGAATTCCTTTTGGCTGGAAAAAAGCCCCTTTTCGCTTGCGCCAGACTTCTTTAATCCAGTCAAGCATCAGCTTTTCACACATCCAGCCCTTCTCGTTGAAACGTATGACAACATCATTTGGGAAATTCTCCCGGGGCAATGTTTTCCGCTTGAAAATTATCATGGGTTTCAATTTTTCCCCATTGGCAGTACAGGCAAGCACGCAAGTAAATGATGTTTTCTCGTGCCCCGTAGTCACGATTGAAACCGTTTTATCTCCAGATTTATTAACCGTACGGTTAGGTGGGCAATCAAACGTCAGGGGAACTTCGTCCATATTAATAATTTGGGATTCGTTGACTTTTAGCTGACTAATCAATTCCTTTACGAATTGTAAAAAGGCTTTTTTTTTATCTTCCCAATCAGCTGGTAATTGCTGTCCGATCGTTGTTTTATTCCGTACAGATAAGTTTTTTCTTGCCATGAATCTGTGGCACCAGTTTGGATTTCCATTAAAATCCAGAATTCCCATATTAGAGGCGATTTTTCTGGCTTGTAGACGGATATTCACTGTGGATAGGGGAACTCCCTTCTCTCTTTGTTCTACAATCCATTTTAGCAAAATATCCTCCAATTCTGGCCAGTGCACAATTCCACTCCTTCTCGCTCGTTTTGATTTTGGCATATTCTCTATTGCTGGTTTCTCTGACTGCCATCGACGAATGCACCTTTCGTCGACTCCAAATTCTCGTCCTGCCGCACGATTTCCAATTGCTTCAGCTCTTCCAACGACTTGAAGCTTAAAAACAGCTGTGTAGCTCATATTTCGTTTAGGAGGCATATCAGAAAAAGAAATTAGTTAAGAGGTACTAAATAAAAAATAAATACAGAAGTAGAAAAAATCCGGACTTCAGTTCTACACAAACCGACAAGCGAGTTGCGTCGTATAAAAGCACGTGGTGAAAGAAAGAAGTAAGACGATTTCACTGTCACTCACACGGTTAGCTCTATCAAGGTCAACCCTTGCTGACCCCTGTTTTCAGGCGTTGGGTTGAAGTTGAAGTTGAATGATTTAACCACCCATCCCCTGGTACACCTATCTATCTCCATCCCAATGACCCCCGGTAGTCCGGGGAGGAGACATACGAATGGGCTTGCCTAGAGTTGACGGCATGTTACCGAATTTTGAGTAGTGGCGCCATCTCTTGTCGTATTTCGTAAATATCTTACGATTTTTTTGCTTTTTAAAAAAGTTTAACATTAAAAAAACAGATTTATGTTTTTTAAAAATCGTAAATGCCGCTCCCAAACTTTTTAAAGTTTTAAACACGTAAGCGCCGCGGCGTTTCTTCCATAAAATACGGTACATATATATAGTATACATAAGGTGGCCATATGTCCTCGAAATTTGAGGACAGTCCCCAAATATAGATCTTTTTTTCACTTTGTCCCCAAAAATACTTTGACTTCTTGGGGACGCAAAAAGTCCCTATATTTAAATATTTGTGCTTTTTCCCAGCGAAAGTTTCTGTTTAGTTTATTTCTTTCAGGAAAAATTAAGAAATAAAAAAAATAAAATAACTAAAAGTGCCTTCTACTCAGAGAAACAATGAAATTCGATCTCTGAAAACATTTGTTTTCATGTGTGTGTAGCATGTACAGACATTCGATAAAGTATTCGACTATGAGCCAAATTTCCCATTACAGTTTTGATAATGATTAATCACTTTTCATGAAGAATCATGCTTTAAATATGAAATTGACGTACGAAATTTTTCTTTCACTTAAATACATTTTTTAAAGGGTGTACAAAGTTTCATGAAAAATTATCACAAAATGAGCTAATGTAAAAAGCAATGTCTTTCAATACAAATACAAATACTATGCCAAGAGTTAAATTTCATATATCTAGTTTGAATAAATATTTATAAAGGTATGAAATACTTCCATTGGTTTATTAGAAATAAGAATAGACAATTGATATAAAAAGCTTTTAGTGTTCATTTTTAAGTATCAAAGTCAGTCAAGATTTAAAGTATGGGTATAGTGGTATACATTGGTAATATGTTGTGTCCTCGAATGAGTCCCCAAAAATATTTTCTAGTGTCCCCAAGTTCTCCTTGGATTAGAGGAAAATGCCTGATTTGTCCCCAAAATAACTGTTTAGAAGTATGGTCGCCTTAAGTATACATGATCTATATTTATATATTTATTTATAAATATTTATAATTTCTTTTTAGCACCCTGTCATAGAATATGGGCTCTAAATAAATTACGCCACCTTAAAACATCTATATTAAACAGTGAGTTAAGCATCTCTAATATAATGAAAGAGTCCTCTGTTGGTGTGGGTTCTTCAGAAACTCAAGTTAGTAAATTTCTTTTTATACAATTTTAAAAAAAAACTCTCTTATGACTTTTTAATCTATAGATAATGTTAAAAATAGAAAAGTATCCAAGGTGAACACAAATACTACTTATACTTTAAAAAGTGTTCCAGAATGAAAAGTGTATATCTTTTCCTTATAAAATAGAAAATAATTTAGTTTTCTCATTATAAACAAAAGTTTGGATGTTAAGAAAGAAGATGGTGCAAGTTTATGTCCCTTTATTGCTGTGTTCCTTTTTAGATTTTCTGGCTTTACAGTTCTCAAATAAGAGTACATTTTTTAATAGAGAATTTTGTTTCATTTTGCTATGTATTGTATTGTGTTTCACATTGTTCTGTAACTTGAGTTCAATAATTTATGTTTGATATGCATGTGTTATTTCTTCTAAAAGATTTTATAATTATTTGTTCCATATATGTGTGCATGTTTTGTAAAATTATATATGCTTTATTTGACTATGCCAAATGCTTTTACATGATTTAAAAATCTTTGATATTTTAAAAATTATTTTAGCCTCTTGTGGGTTCTGCTCTGAAAAGTCTTGTAAAAGATTTACCTGATACTCTTTTGAGGCAATATGAATATGAAGATGCAGTTTTGAGGGCAGGAAAGCATCTTATGCATAGTGACTTTTTTAAGGTGACAGATTTAATATTCATCTAATAATTTATAAAATATATCTGATAATTCAAACTGCTTGATCAGTGGGACACTTTTTAAACTATTGACTTTAAGACTGTACTCCCTAGTATAAAAAAGTTTTTCAATGGCATTCAGTTACTTTCTGTTCCATGAATTTTATAAGGGTCTATATACAGTTAACTCCGGTTATAATGAACTTTCGGCTATAGTGAACGCAAGTCGTTAGTCCCAATTCATTTATATTAGAAATGTGCATAGCATTTTTCGGTTTTAGTGAACATGACTCCGGTTATAGTGAACCTAAAAACTGAACTACGAAAATTCTGGAAATGGCGGAGAGGAAGTTTTTCGATGTCTACATTTTCAAAGGTTGTCTGTATTGCATTCGACAAATACGGAAAGAGATTATCAAACATCTGTTCCAAAATACACGGGAATTGTCTAACATGGCCATAGAAGGCAAGGGGGGGGGGGGACGAGGGGGAGACGAGAACAATAGTGCACTAGAGAAAGGGCTTAGACTCTTGACAGCTGTGAAACCAGGAATTTATCCATTGCAGTGATGCATACTGATCTTTAGCTCTTCAATTCCCTTCCCTTGCAATACAGCCCAAGTCTTGTAGTGTATGCCTTTGTACGATACTCTCAGTGCTTAAAAGATAAGCTCATCTTTGCCACCCTGCATGAAAGGCCGTGACACTCACATTTCCACAATGAAGAAGGTAGCAATGACAATTTTTAAAAGAAACATGCAACATTTTTCATTCTCATTCTTGACCAGAAAGAAAAGACCACAAGCGCTTCAATCCAATCCATCAAACTGCGTCCCTCCTAATTGTATTCACACTTGCTATTCGGGGACTTCTGTAAAAGGGGATTAAATTCTTATCCAGTTAGAATCGATGGCATTTTTCGGCTACTAAGCACTTAACAAAAAGTAGGGTACATTTCATGAAGACGAAAAAATGGACTTATCTCTCTTGTCCTTGAACAATTCCATTTTCCATTCCTGGGGAAATAACACAAGTTAAGGATTACCACTACATGCTATTGCTTGATTGACTATAGCACTGTCCGGTCAATTGAATGAATCTCGCAAATTATTGTAGCACTTAGGAGTAATAAGACATTAATACGATTAATTATGTTTGATTCACACAAATATTCAGTGCGGGGATAAAACACTATTTTTTTCTTATGTATATAATATATTCCTTGTTCATATGGGGACACTTCGCTTATAGTGAACTTGATTAGTGAACGAACTTTGGATATAGTGAACGAAATTTGCCGGTCCCCAGAGGTTCGACTGTGTATATATATATATATATATATATATATAAAAGCTTATCTGGGGGCCCTACATATAAAAAAGTTAAATTAGTAAAATGAAGTTGACCTAAATATTCATTTACAAAAAACTATGCAGGTGTAAATATAAAATTTCATGAGTTATTTGACTTTAAAGTTTTTAAAAATTACTGCCAATAATTAAAGGGCAATTCTTGAACTGCAAAAATATAAATAAAGTGTAAAGTAAAAGAAATATTTTCACTATTCAGAAATTAGTGAAAATAAGTATCAAGTTAATCAGTTATTATACTTTATTTATATTTTAAAATATTTCAGCAGTTAGACAGGTTTTTTTTTTTCATATTTTTACATAGGTTTTACTAGCATTGCCTTTCTATGATCTAAGTAAAAATTATTATAAATATATGGTTTGCTCTTTGTAAGCTTTCATTGACACAAAACATTTGATTCTGCTTGTATAGTTTAAAAAAAAAAAAAAAAAAATTATGGGCTGTAAGTATTACAGTAAGAAATTAAGTAAATAAATGGGCAAGAACTAAAAAACAAAATAAGAAAATATTCATAAAACCAACTTGATGATTTAAAAAAAAAAATCAAACAGATTAAAAAAGCACATACAAAAAAAGAAATTGTTTATATTCAATTCGTGTACAACCTCTCAATTAGAGATGTATAAGATTTTTGGATATAGAAAGCTTTATAAGATTTTTGGCATAGAAAAGAACTGCATGTCTCTTGAAAACTATTTTTGATCGGAAGTATAATGCTAATATCAATGGTTAAAAAAAGTGCTGTTTTGATGTAATAGTTTGAAATGCTTGGTATATTTTTCTGTTTTATATATTGTAATGTTTTATCCCTTATTTATGCTATTTTTAAATTTTTAAAGGTATTGGTGGCTTTAGCGTGTGATTTAGGTCTGGATAGCATGCCTTTTTGTAGTGATAGCCACAAATGGGTTTGGTTTAGACGATATTGTACTGCATCTCGAGTGTCTACATCATTAATTCAACGCTCACCTCTTCCAATTTCATTTTGTGAAGATGTTCGCAAGAAAATTAGAGAAATGTGTTCTGAAGAAGAAAACATATCTGATGAGCATGAAAATCATTCTGTTTTTAAACAAGAGCATGATGAACAACTCATTCTATGGGTGAATAGGTAATTTAATGTATTTTTTAATTTACAGTAAATAATGCAGTAAAAGCTTGACTAAAAAAAGGATTCTTGACTGGAAGAGAAAGTGTACACAAATCTGCACAGTGCCAAAAGTTTTAGTAAATTGTAAGAGGGGGGGGGGAGTGGGAAATTTTTTACATCAAACATTAAAGCACTTGTTCTGAGAGTTGTAGCCTGAAATGTAGAGCCAATCACCTTCACTGAGTCATGGAGTTTTACTGATTCTGCTGAAAAACTCTGCAAAATGTGAAACATTAGGTGACCTTGTAAGTAGGGATGTAATGGATATCCGGCAAGTATCTGGCCTATCTGGCTGATTTTTCAATATCCAAAATACTGTCGTCTATCCGAATCATAACTACTGGATATCCGGCTATATACTAAAGTTCTATCTATAATATGCATGAGCAGGATGGAAAATTATATTTTAACATTCATGATAAAGTGATACATAAAACAGAGATATATATTTTTAAACCAAGAAAACAGCAAATTTAACACTGGAAATGGATCATTCAAAATAAACACACAATTTCAGCATTTGTTCAGTGGTTTTTGTGCTTATTTATAACTACTTGGGCTAATATTAAGAGTTGATTTCATGCTGCAAAGTGCCATTAGTGGACATTTTCTGAACTTAATTTTTTTTTTTAAGCTCATCTTAGTGTCCATGGTCCATGTGCAAATTTGGAGGCAATCTTCAGCTTCTCATCCTTTTCAGCTTTAGACTGCTGCTTATACGGGAAGTTTAATTATAAGCACTGTGCCGAGTATCATTTGAAAAATATGTGCATTAAGTATATGCGATTTCTCTTATAGTAATCCCAGAAATAATGTGATTTTACACTCTCTCCCTAAGCAGTTTCTCCGCTATTTTTAATTTGCTCCGGAAATCCGATAATCAACAAAAAACTCTGATTATTCTGTCTTCAAAATTTATTTACAGAGGTAGGGAGAAATTTTCAATCTTCATCACTTTTCTAAATGACAATCTTTTACTGAGCATTCTTTTATTGAAATCTCTAATACCTAATGATTAAAAATTAACCCTTATGTTATATATTATTTTTTAATTGAATTTAGTTATTTAAATTCATTTATGATTTTCTGCAAGTTTCAGTTGATTTTGTAAAGTTAAGTCTATTTAAAATATGTACATTTAAAATGTGTTTGTGAAATATTGTTAATGAAAATTATAACATGACTGCTTGTGCAGACAACCTTGTTGTAATATGGTATTTTACTAGTTTAAAATAGTTGTTTTAGTTACTACTACAGTACCGTGTATAATTATCATTCCATACATAAAGTACTTTGAATATTTTTTTGTTGTTGTTGTTCTGATGTCATTATATTAAGAAAATGAAAAATCAGACTTAAATAGCTGTGAAAATGTGTGCTAATTTTTAAGCTCCCCCTCCCCTTTGAACTCATTTTTCATCCTCATTTTATTTAATATAATTTACTTTTTAAAATTGCTTTCAAACTTTGTCATAAGAGGTAACATTGCAATTTCCTTTGTAAAATATTCATGTAGTAGTAATGTTGCCTTTGTTCTATATTTCATAGGAAACCTGAGGAATGGGCTGTGTCTTGGGGTGGAAGTGGAACAATATATGGCTGGGGTCATAATCATAGAGGCCAACTTGGTGGAGTAGAAGGTGCCAAAGTTAAACTACCTACACCATGCGAGGCCATTACAAATTTACGGCCATTACAGATTGTTGGAGGAGAACAAACACTATTTATTGTTACAGCTGAAATGAAGGTTTGATCTTTTCCAGTATTTTTTTTTTATATTATGTGTTAATTCATAATTTTTACAATTAATAAATAGTGATGCATAAGTAAAATTCGATATCAAAACTTTCTTAGCATTTGCACTTGAATAAAAGAAATTAAGAATTATTGCAACTATTTCATTTTTAAATTTAGGTGTATGCCACAGGTTATGGTGCAGGTGGTCGTCTAGGAATTGGTGGTACAGATTCTGTTTCTACACCAACCCTACTAGAAAGTATTCAAGATATAGCTATAAAGAAAATTTCTGTCAATTCTGGAGGAAAACACTGTCTAGCTTTAAGTGTTCATGGTGAAATATATTCTTGGGGTGAAGGAGAAGATGGAAAACTTGGTCATGGCACAAAAAGGTTTTTTAGATTATATTTAACATAAAAAAGGGCTAAAATGAAATTATTCCTTTATATTAATGTACCTCTGTTGCCTATTTATTGTTATAATATGTGCTATTTTTTTAGACAAGTTATTTCCTAACACCCTATACATTTGTTCAGCGCCAGACTACCCAGCTAGTTAAAACTGTATAATGAGAATAACAAAGGGTATAAAATACAGCACATGATTGTGTTTAAACCTGAAATGCCTTGATTAACACAATCACACTGGAAATGAAAATTCTCGTTCAATTTATTATAGCATTCTCATTTCCTGGTGTGAAAGCTTTAAAGAACTTCATAATGAAAATAAAATCTTCATAGTAAAATTATTCATTTTTTAATGTGAGCAATAAACTAGTTAGTTCAGTTCACTTATAAGAAATATAGAAAAGTGACAGTTTTAAGAGCAAACTGTCTTACTTCTGTGTCAAACTGTTACTTCTTTAAGAACAAAATGGAAATTATTGCTTTCTGGAACAGTGTAATAAAGCCAAATTTTTTTCATACCAGAGGAAACCTGATCTTTAAACATATCAATTTATCTTCATAAAACATTTTTAAAAAATTTTTACAGTTACATAAATTTGATTCAAAATTTAGTTTTAATCGTTTTAAGTTTTCTTCATTAATGCTATGCACATGTCTTCATAATTCTACTTTTTTATATTTTAGCCTGGTGAAATCTTGCAATTATAAATATATTTTATTTTTCCAGTTCTTGTGATAAACCAAAAAAAGTTGAAAGCATCAATGGGAAAGAAATCATTGATATAGCTTGTGGTGGTGCTCATAGTGCATGTATAACCTCTTCTGGAGAACTATACACATGGGGTAAGGGTCGTTATGGACGACTTGGCCATGGTGATAGTGAAGACCAGTTAAAACCCAAGCGAGTATGTTCTTGTTTTAATGTTTTCATTTAGAAAATATGATATTTTTATGTATGTAGAGAAGAAAAGTTAGACAAAACTTGTTCCCAAATTGTGTTTTTTCTTAAGCAGCTACATGAATAAAATTGTTTTAATTTATATTTGAGTAAGTCAGTCCTTTAGTTTCAAAAATAAATGTTTCTTAATGTAAGAGAATTAAATTTTGAGAGAAAATTACTTTTTTGAAAGGATGCAAGTATCCTGTTTTTATGCCACATGGTTCAATTATACTGGGTATATATAAAAATAAGGAAAAAATCATTGTGGTTTTAATACTGAAACATTTAATTATGACAATAAACAAGCATTATGGCACTCCGAGGAAAATATATGGGATTAAAAAGGAAAAAACTAAGTAATTTTGAATTAAGCATAATTTTGAACGTAAATAAGGTGAATATTTGGAACTTAAATTAAAATGAGTTAATTAATCTACATTGCATAAGCTTGAAGAGCAAGAATTGTAAATAGACTTTTGATCATGTTCCTTTGCATTTCTGTGTAGTCTTCATGAATCTAATTATAGTTGAAATTCTGTATTTGATATTTTAGGGATTTTGACATGAATTATAATTTATTACAAAAGGTGCAGGCCTAGCCACTTTCCGCATCATATCAGAGTCTGTTTTATAAGCAGGATTTACTGTTTTTCTTTCATGTTTTGGTGGCTTTTTGTTTAGACTTTGTGAAAGACACAGCTTCTATTTTCTTTTCTGGTATTAAGAAGCATTTCAATGAGATTGTAGTCTGACTATCCGTCATTGTGCCATGCTTAGAAACAAGGTGCCTTCACTTTATAGAAGTTAGAAATATTGAAGTGGTTGTTACATCCCATTTGGTCTAGGACAGGGTTCCCAAACTTTTTTTCCCCGCGGCACCCTTGTCAGGCTAAAAGCATTTTGCGGCACCCTTGTCAGGCTAAAAACATTTCACGGAACCCTTTTCAGGCTAAAAACTTCCACGGCAGATTTTCTTTAAAGCAATATGAATATGAAGGTTAGAATGAAGCAGTTTGGATGCATTTTACGTTATTTTTTGTTTGTATGTTTATAGAACTAACTATCAAGAAAGTACTCTCTTGGGCAAGGGATATAGAATTTTGACAATACCTCCATTTCAGGGAGTTTCTATAAAAGAGAGGCTACAGGACAGTCTTGAACTTGACTGAAATATTTTTGTTTGAGCCCACTTAGTGATCGGCTTGGCTCACTTTCTTGAGGATACCAGTTCGGAGGAAATTATTTGATTATACTCCACCAAAACACTTTTCTTGATTATCTCCACGGCACCCCTGACATATACTCGTGGCACCCCAGGATGCCACGGCACCCAGTTTGGGAACGTCTGGTCTAGAAGACCTGGGTTTGTTTCCCGGCCAAGGAAGAGGGGTTACATGGTGTAATGGTCAAGTTTTACCATAATTATAAGAAACTTTCATAAAATAACACTGTTGCGACTGGCAATTACCAGATATTCATCCTAAAATTAAAAAAAAAAAAACAATAATAATTGGAATCAATGATTCATGATCCTAAATTAAATGAGTATTAGTTTCCACAGAAGGCAGTGAACCACCGCAGTTCGGTAGATTAACCAAGTCCTCACATAACCAGAGAAACAAGCCTCATCAGTGTCTTTAATTATCCTAGCTCATTTGCATTGTTCATTTATAAAAAAAAAAATTAAGCTACTCATTATTAAGGTGATAACTTTTAAGTTGATTAGACCATTAAGATTAGAAGCGATCAGTGCACTGACATTAAACAATAACCTGGCAAGTTAACAGATGCCCGGAAGATTAAGTGATCTAAATTACGCAAATCTGTAAAAGAAAATTTTCATTCTTCATCCTAAAAGAAAATTAGTAACTTGAATACCTAGAAAAGATTAAAAGACTTAGAGATTGACTTCAATAACCAGATTGTTAATGTCAGCTCCAATTAAATTTATTTTACATTTACACCATACATTCGTTCTTAGTACAAATCTAAATCGCATTAACATAATATCTATTCTTATATGTTACATAATTAACATGTACTACGAATTTTACTTATCTAATACAGTAAGAACAGGAGCTGAATATTTTGTCACATTTCTGAAAAAAAAAAAAAAAAAAAAAAAAAAGATTTGAGAAAGGAAAAAAAAAACTTCTGAGTGGACCAAAAAAAAAAAAAAAGTAATTAAATAATAAAAAAAAGGAAGTTGCAGCTTACATATATGGAAGTTGCAACTTACATACATTATCTGGATCCGGTTAAAAAACAAGTTAAAAAGGGGGAAAAAAACTAAATACTTTAACAGTCCCATAGTGAGATGTTAAAGAGGGGGGTAAAAAGAAGAGATAGGCGGCGAGCCACCAGGTGCTCTCGCTGTCAGGTTGGAAAAGTCCTGAGTCAACCTTTTCTCCCACGCTTTGTTCGCTTGCCACATCACTCCACTCCTCCATTGTGAAAAATAGTTTGTGCAGTTAAAAATTTAATTTGAAGTGTTTTGCCACTCATATTGTATTAGCTATTGTATTTTCTTGTATAGGATGAAATTATGTCATTGGATCGTCACCTTTTATGGCGATATAATGAAGGATAATTATTACAATTAATTCTGGACTCTGTATTCTTGCGCTGTTGTTTTGAGATGTTCCCCAGTGGTGACTAGTAATCTCCTGGAATGTTGACTTTTCCAAGCACGTCCTGTACAAAGTATTATCATCACTTGTGCAATGGGGGTGTGGAAACAAGATGGCAAAGCGTCTTCTTGATGTATATTGCAATGTTTTTTAAAGAAAGAGGGAAACAGTGGGAGACAAAAGCAGAACAGAATTTACTTGGCAAAAATACTTAATTTTTGATTAAAAAACTAGAAAACTTTACATTTTTTATCAAAATTTCTGTTCGAATGTTTTAGTTTAATTTATATATCTATATATATATATATATAATATAGAATAGCTAACTTACGTAATGTGGAATCCCAAGAAAATCCATTGATAAAGTGAAAAAAAATATAAAAATAATATAAAAATAAAAAAAGCAGGTAGCACATGGTGCCAATTAACGAGCTTATACCGAAAAAAGTGTATAAATATAGCCTTCTAAGCCAATGAAAGAGTGGATAATTTGCATATAAAGTGCCAAATGAGACCAGATGGGCTTTAAGCTTAACCACATGTATCCACATGAGTCGGATATGGAATGGAAAATTGAAATGGTGTGCTCTATCGTCAGGCGCCACTGCACACACATTTCAATTTAATAAAAAAAAAAAAAACAATAATAGCTAGGTTTCTGCAAGTTACCTGACCAAAATTAGGGTCATTTTGTAACCTGGGGGCGCGACCATAGCTATTAGAAATAAACAACGAGGTAGTGAACCAGACAAGAAGATCAAAGCTCAGTTATGGAGGCAGTACTAGTGCATGTTGCCATCAGAGAAAACTTAATGCCATCATTAGACAAGTAATTCCATGGAGTGGGGGGGAAAAAATAATAATCTGGAAGTGTAGAAAGGAAAAGAAAAATAAAATAATAATAATTAAATAAAATAATTAAATGAATAAATAATAAAATAAATATAACACTAGTATAGCTAACCTATGTTTAACGTAGTACAAGCTGCAGTAGCTAAAAGTACTTAGGTGAAGTTGTGGAAAAGGAGAAAAACTGTAGAAATTAATTATAATAGTAATGATAATAATTATATTAATATTACACATTTATTAATTGCTATTTATGCTAATATTATTGTAAAAATTTAAGGTAAATAAGTACTTTGTATGATATATATATACAGTAGAAAATCGATTATACCACAATTCTATAAGCCGCAATTCTCCATAAACTTCATTAACACTGCAGATGTAAACTGAGAAAATCACTTAAGAAATTACTACAATCTGCTTTTTTTTTTTTTAAATTGCTTTCCTAGGGAATTAATTTTGAGACATTAGATAAATCCCATAACATGCCAAGCTTAAAATAAACAATTATTCTCCGATGCATGCATTATGCATTATCAGCATAACAGCTGTCCCCCCTTCTTCTCCCACCCCTTATCCTGGACATTCCTCAGCAGACATACAATTTTTTATTCTTCAACAGTGAGCATTTAGTTGCCTTTACACACAAAATAATGTTATTAGTAAAGGTTTGAATAAACATTTTCAGCAAAAATAGATGTTTTGGAATAAAAATAAGATTATTTTTTAAAGCATGCATTATCACTTGCTCTTTTCCTGTTTTTCTTAACCCTCCCCCTGCAGATGCTCTGCACCCTCCCCAAAGGTGTTGGGCCCCACCAGTTGGTAACTGCTTATTTAATAAGTTAAAATACAATAATCATGTTGAATATGTTACTTGGTCTTATTTACCTTTCATATGGCCAAGTGCATTTAACTTTGATACTCAGAATATCAAAAGCATCCTTCTTATATTATGTTCCTTTACCTAATACAGTACTGCTGTACAGTTCATTCGACTGCAAATAATTAACTGCTCTGAAATTACTGTACTATGAAGTTATAGTTTTGCTGCTAAGTACCATCCAACACACTTGAAAGGAGACAGCATAAATGAAATTAGAAAATTGTTTAATTGCATGATATTTATGAGTATTATTGATTTAATTTCACCAAATTGTTATTCATTGAATTTTGATAGCTTTTTTTTTTAAATAATTATTAGGTGGAACTTTTAGCTAGTTACAATGTTGTTGATGTTGCATGTGGATCAGGAGATGCACAGACATTATGCATTACTGACAATGACTGTGTTTGGTCTTGGGGTGATGGTGATTACGGAAAACTTGGTAGAGGTGGTAGTGATGGATGTAAAATTCCTGTGAAGATAGATGTTCTTACAGGCCTAGGAGTTATTAAAGTTGAATGTGGATCTCAGTTTTCTGTTGCTTTAACAAGATCTGGGAGTGTTTACACTTGGTAAGTTTACATAATGGCATTATATTTACAATAAAGTTTTTCATTAAATACAACTAATTACAACCTCGTGTAACCTCGATATCTCAGATAAATATCTTTTCCCTTACAAACTGATCTCCTTTTACTTCTACTCGTTATCTCAAAAACTCCATATCTCAAATTTTTATGGTGTCCCTTCGATTTCGAGATTTCTAAGTTACACTGTATTTTCATTAAGTAATTGTTACAACTAAATTCATTATATTTGGCATGCTGAAATTTTCTATGCTTTATATCTTACATATTATTGCTTCTATAAAAACAGAAAAATTATACTTATAGTATATTAAATTTCATCAATTCTTCTGTAATAAGTGATGCTAAATTGTTTTACGTATGTTTCACAACACCTGGTAAATATTATGACATTGTTTTAATTTTTCTTTTTTTAAAGGCCTAAGTGTTTCTTAAAAAAGTATGAATATTCAGTTTAATTTGTTTTCAATAAAAATTATTTTCTCTTGAAAATTAAATATGGTAGCAGGTAATAAGTTATATATTTATAGAGTGCATGAAAAGGAGATATTTTTTAATTTTTGAAAATTTTGTGGTATCTGTAATTATTTTTAAAATTGGATGGTCCATTATCCCTCCCAGTTTTATTTCTGATCATGTCTCAAAACAAAAGAAAGTCCTCTGTACTCTAACTGAAACGGTTGAAAAACTGACTGAAAGGATGTTCATAAATCACCTGCACCTATAGTGCTTATCTCCAGTATGAAGTCCTTGGTGGGATTTTAACAGTTCATGTAGTAGCCTTAGAAGATATTGTATTAAAACAAAGTGAACTAAAACTATCAAACAGGCATCAGAAGCTCATGTTCCAAACTGATATTTCAGGATACAGTATATTATGAATTTCTTTTTAATATAGGCTACTTCTTTAATTATTTTTAACCCACCCAACATTAATGTTTTTAGATATTTTTTTATTTAATTTGTTTAGGTAAGCTACCTAAATAACCTATGCTAATTTCAGTTTTAGCTCAGTTTTAATCTCCTTGCATATGATCTTAAATATTCAGTTGTAGACCTATGCAAATTATCAGATGCTTTAGTGTCTATGTTTTTTCACCCCATTTAACTGTAAAGTTAAATCAAGGTATATACATCACAAGGTAGCACCATTTCAGCAACGAGCCAATTAGACCCAAGTCAGGGAAATACTTCACTCAGAATGCGATTTTCCCCTGAGTTCCATTTCGTGATAGAGTTTGCATTGCGGGAAGTATTATTTAAAACTACTAAAACTATTTAAATTTCGCTTGCAAAAGTACATTTAACAGTGCAATAATGCTTAAAAGACCCATAAGTAAACTTAGCCTCAAAAATTGGAAATCCCATGCATGTTAATACTGATGAAATAGCTGAATGCATAGTAATGAAAGCAAGTAATTTTGATTAATGCAGTCAAAATATTTATAAAAGAAAAAAAAAATGTGAAATAGATTATTATGTAAACCATGTCCATATCATTTAGTTATTTAAAATAATTTTCCTTGCCTGTGCATCATAAAAAGTATTGGAATATTTTATTTTGATTTTCTGTATACAGTACAGGACCAATTATCCGGAATCAGTTTTACCCAACCCTTTCCGGATAACTGAATTTTCCGGTTTTCTGGAATCGACCGGTAGCACCTTCTATTGGCAGTTTTCATATTTAAAAGTTTTGTATACAACCTACGTTATATCAGGAGCAATCTATAATAAAAACATAACATGGAAGATAAATGTACCTTAAAATTACATTTAAATTAAAAAAACACTTACCTGTGTATTATTTAGTAGTTTCAATCATATAGCAATAAAAAAATGACAAATTTTTTCTCTATCAACATGCACCCCCCCCCCCGGAAAAAGGATATCTAAAGATTATTTAAAAAAAAATAATAATAACTGAATAAAGCAGAACTAATTTTTTTATTAAACATTTTATGTACTTTTAACTGTTTCAAATTAGTTTTCTGTTAGTTAATATAAATGTTTTAAAATACATGTTTTATAATAATTGCTTTATATTTTCGGAGGGGGCGCGGCCCGCCTCTGCCCCCTTCTTAAATATGCTCTTGATGTGTATCGTTTATGTATATCGTTTAATACTGAACAATACCCTTTTATAATTTATTATTACAGTAGAACATACAATTAATTGGCATGTTCAAGAAACGCTGATCACTCTTAAAATAAACCCAAATGCAACAAATATCAGAAAATATAAAACATTATCACATAGCATTCAAAGCCTAAAACAAACAACTCGATGTCTGCTCATATAGTCATATTATGTAATCAACTTGCTTCCTGCCCAAGTGTTTATTTAACTCTCTCCCCATCCTCTCCTTTACATTTTTCGCTCTTTCATTTTAATAGCAAACGTTCTGGCCTGCTTCGGATTCTGTAAATGTGTATGCGCTTTTGACGCAGGTGGATACGATCTTTTCATCTGCTTTTGCCTTGATAGATTCCTTTGTTTTGTTTTTGAAGTGATTGTCTGCTGGGCATGCCACCACTTAAAGACTGTTTTTTTTTTATAATTCTGCATTTTTTTAAGTGTTAGAACCTGTCTGACACTATTCTATTAACAAGAATAATGTTTCTGGTTTTAGTATTATAATGAAATTGCAAACTTTAATTCACCAGAATTGAATTGGCAAGCAAACCCACCCCGAAACAGATTACACAATGCAAAAGGAACTGCCAGTACAAAGCGGTGGCGGACGAAAATATCGTATCCATCTGCCTCAAAAGTGCACATACATCTTTGGGATTTGATGCAGTGACTATAAAACCTTCTATGAGTAAAATAACTAAAAACTGTGGAAAAAAAAAAACAAGCATAAAATGTCTTGAAGTCTTCATTATGTTTGGTGCTGTCATCTATTTGCATTTTGAGGAGATACAATAAAGCATTTTTTTTTTTTTTTTGGTTAATACCAATTTATTATTATTTGGAAGGCCGAATTTTAGAAATTTCGGATTTTAGAAGTCCGGATTTGAGAGGTTCTACTTACAATACAATTCTAGAGAGAAACTATTCAGAGTCTATTCTTATTAAGTTTTTCTGGTTGAAAATTTGGTGGCGCCATCTATCGGATAGAAGAAAAACTATTCCCGGCCTATCTTTATTTTTTCCGGTTTTCTGGATTCCAGTTAATTGGTCCTGTACTGTACTAGCAAGTTTTTATAAATCTACTTTAATCTAACTTATTATAAATTTATTTTCATGCTTTTATTTTGTAACATAAATAAAAGCTAATACAGTATGGAACCTCTTATCCAGAAATCAGTTATCCGGAATCATTTTTTAGGTTGATCAAATTCCTATTTTTTCTGTAAGAAAAGCGTTATTTATCGGCATTTGGAAGTTTGAGTTTCTTTTAATCACTAGATGGCTCCACAACAAATAACATCCAGAAGAAAAATGTGAAATTACTGTTCTGAATTATAATTACGTGCACAAAGCTGTTCCTCCTGCCTGGGTACCCCCTGAAACAACAACAATTCGTGAATCAAATTTGATCGCAAACAGTGTTTTGATGGGTCCTTAGTGTTTTCCGAAATAATCTATGAATAAATCTTTATCTGAATATAGCAGGAGCACATAAGGACGATCATTGAAAAACGGTAGTAATGGGCAGCTGACATCACACGTAAACATTACAGAGTTCTGATTGGCAAAACATTGGGCCTTCAACCAATCATATGGAAAACTTCTGCCACTCAAAACGTGCACACAGATCTTGTGCATGCTGTATGTTGACTACTGGAAAATACTCCACTCTTTCAATGATTAGCTCTCGTACCATTGTTTGCATAAACAAAAACTTTGTTACACGCAACTATTCTGAAAAGAGCAAAAAATGTTAAAGCGCCCATTAGATAATAAAGATATCCCTAAACGGAAACGAATAGTTCTAAGCATAGAAGATAAAGTTCAAAATTTTTTTTTTTAAAGCAATGAAGTTTCTTCTGCTAAACTTCTAAGTGAGAAGCACCACATTCGAATGTCACCAATTTATGACATAAAGAAGCAAAAAAACGATCTCTTGCAATTTTATTTGAAAGCTGACAATCCAAGTCTGATGAATTCCAGAAAAACGATGCATCACTCAAAAACTGAAGACGTGGACAAAGTTTTGTTTGAGTGGATTAAACAAGGAAGAGCAGAAAGTTTCCCATTGACAAGATCTATTATCATGGCCCAAGCTAAAAAGTTTCACAGCGAGCTTCAATTAGAAAATAACTCTGATTATTCCCATGGATGGTTTAGCAGGTTTAAACAAAGGCATGGCCTAAAATTATTGAAAATTAGCGGTGGAAGGGCAGCGGCCATTGCGGTGAGCTCCGAAATTTACGTTGATCACGCCATGGATTTTATGCAAAATGGGGACATCAGCTTAGAACAAATTTTCAATGCAGATGAGACTGCATTATATTATAAATATGTTCCAAAGCATACTTATGCTTCTTGTAACGAAAAGTTGGCTAGCAGTGCTTTGAAAGACCCCAAAAATAAAATAACGTTTGTTAGGTTATGCCAATGCAACTGGCATGATAGAATAAAGCTGACTGTAATTGGTAAGAGCCAGCATCCACATGCTTTAAAAAATATAAAAGTCTTACCTGTGAACTACAAAGCTAACAAATCAGCATGAGTAACCCAGGACCTTTTCATAGAATGGTTTCAATCACAGTTTGTACCAAAAGCTCGAGCACATTGCTCTTCTGTTGTACTCCCATCTGACTGAAAGTGTGCCCCATACACTAATGAGGTGATTTACAAAATTTCAGCCTCTCATCACAAGGAGTCTCAGAAATATCTTTAACACTAGAAGCGCCAGAGCAGTCATTTTGACTGTTTTCGCCATTTTCGTTTGGATTCCTAAAAGACCCTTTACTTTAGGAAGTCATAATTTTTTGAATTCTCCTAAAAAACCTTGAAAATTATTGGCACCAAATATGCAATGAATGAAAATAAAATTAATGAAAATATTTTTATGTATACCTAGAAGCGCCACGAGCAGTCAAATTGACTGCTAGTGAAATTGAGTTTATTCATCGTTATTTATCACGCAGAAAAAATCTTACCATGAAGAAACACTTCCCCTACATATTCCTTTCATTCACTATTTCTCTAATCCATGAAATACTTGTAATTTTCCGCCCCCTTCCCCAGCCCCCCCCTCTTTCCACTCCTGTTTTTTGTTCACCCCTTTCGTGATTACAGAAACATTTTATCTATTTCCTTTCACTGCCTACCAAGCTAACCTTTTCGCACTTTCAAGAATTTCTCCCCATATGCCATAATGTAAAAGAAATCTTTGTCGTAGCCCTGTATAAAAACTTAAGTCCTATACACATCAAAATCAATACCGGTCTAGCGATGGTTATTTATAACATATATACATATTTGAGCTCAATCGAATGCCCCGTTTAGTAGCTATCATGTTCAATCACATACACACATACATACATACATCTCGTAAAAATAGAATAAATGAATTCAGAAGACCTCAAAACATGTCAATACACCAAAATCTCGAAGTCGAATTTTTTCATGATTACACTACTTTCCTTACATGGTACATGTTCGGAAAGTAAAAATGTACAGAAACAGAGCAGCTTTGAACAACGAAGCGAACTGGTCAATAGCTTTAGAAGAGCTTGATGCTTTTATTGCTATTATTTATGCTAGATGAGCATATGGTTGCAATAATATGTATTACGATTTTCTGTGGAACAATACTTGGGATCCTCCTTTTTTTATAAAGAAACAATGTCCCGCAATCGTTTTCGAGATATCATGAAAAATCTAAGATTTGATTTGAAGTCAAACAGGAGTTAACGTTTAGAAACTGATAAGTTTGCTAATTTTTCAGACATCTGGAACACATTTATAGAAAAATGCGCTCTTCCTTATAAGACAGGAGAAAATCTGGTGGTTGATGAACAACTATTTCCATCCTAAGTTAGGTGCAAGTTAATTCAATGTATGCCAAATAAACCAGATAAATTTGGTATAAAATTTTGGATGCTAGTTGATGTTGACTCTAAGTTTATGTGAAATGCTTTTCCATATCTTGGAAAGGATGACGCAAGAAATGAAAATGAAAGCCTTCCTGAAAATATAGTAATGAAAATATAGTTCCTGAAAATATAGTTCTGAGCCCTTATCTGAATACAGGTAGAAATGTGACAGCGGACAACTATTTTTCCTCGCTTTCATAGCTAAAAAACTTAAAATGAAGAATACAAGTTTTGTGGGGACAGTAAGAAGACATAGAAAAGAAATTCCGCATGAGATCAGGAAATCAAAAACCCAGCTTCACGAAACAGTTTTACTGAAAAATGGAGACACTACACTGACAGTCTATCAGGGTAAAAAGAATAAAAATGACCTGCTTGCATACAGATGTAAATGTAGAGTCGTAAACTGTGAAAAAACTTCCAGCAACAGTAGAATTCTACAACAAAACCAAATGTGGAGTTCACATTATTGACCAATTGACGCGTAAATATTCTGTGCGGACTGCTTCCCGTAGATGCGCCGTGCATATTTTCTATAATATGCTGGATTTGGCAGGAACTAATGCCTGTATTATCTACCGAGAAACGAGTAGTAAGTCTATAACAAGACATAACTTTCTTTTTCAATTGGCAGATGAATTAAGAGCGAGACTTTTGAAGAAAAAGGCAAGTGCACAACTGCCCTCGGGAGTTTTCGAACACCACTAAAAAAACTCTCAAAAAAGAGACGTCAGTGCCAAATTGGATTTTGTAAGAACAACAAAAGAAGTGATATGTGCCAGAAATGTTCACATTTCATATATGGTAAATGCACTTCCAGCATTGAAAAAATTCTAAATGTAAAAATTGCGAATAGCATTAAAATGAGTTTTAATAAAAAGTAAGTAAAAATATTTTTGTAGCATGTATTTTAGTAAAAATTAACATTTTATTCTTTAAAAAAGCTTTTAAAAATACCATAAACCTTTTGTACTTAAATAAATGTACAAAATTCTTTGAGCAGTCAATTTGACTGCTGCTGGCGCTTCTAGGTAGGAAGAAAGTGCGGCGCTTCTAGTGTTAAAAGAAAGATGATCAGGGCTATACACAAATTTGAATGTAAACGCTTGTTGCTGGAGTGTAAAAAAAAAAAAAAAAAAAAAAAAAAAAAAATCTGTATGACCCCTGAAATACAATCGTACGATGCAATTTTTTCCACTTTGAGAGCCATTGAAAAGTGGCTTGTCATTTTTAATCTTCATATGTCAGACACTTTTTAGAATATAATTCTCAAATTCTGTACATCGTCACATTAGTGTATGGGGAAGATTTTACTAACTGGGAATTATTTGTACAGGGGTTGTATACAAATTTAAAAAGTGTTACTTTTTTACAATTAATGAGAGGAATTTTTTCTTAGTCTTATTTTAAACAGTTTTTCATTTTTCATTGCCCACTTATTTCAAATAGATAAAGAATTAAAGCCTGATACCACCTTTTTGGGACATGCTGTATATTAATATGAAAAAAAAATATTAAACAGCATATATTTACTCTTTACTGATTCTTTATTATATCTTTTAATTTTCTTGTTTATAAATATTAGTATCATTGAGAAAAAAAAATTGAGCAACAAACATTAGCAGCACATAGAACAAAGTCTAGTTATGTATTCTAAACATAAGTAATTTTCGTATTTGGCACAGCACGTTTTCGTTTTTCTGTCCCTTTTAGCTATTCAAGTAGAAAGGAATTCAAGTAGGTTCAATTCAAGGAATTTACTGTTCAAATGGAAATAAAAAAAAGAAAGTCATATAGCATTTTAGGCTTGATTTTTTTTAAATATTTTTTTTAATTAATTTTAAATATTGTTTTGATGAATTTTTGTCTGAAAGGCTGAGTATTAAAATTATTAAATTTATTTAAAGTCAACATAGAATTATGTTTTAATTTAGTTTATTAATTAAGGATTTTATTTAACTGATATTGATAATATATATATGCTATGATAAATGTGATAAGTTATTGAATATCAGTCGGATTAACCGATTAGTTTGTGACAAATAGGATTAAAGCCCATAACTTTACCAAAATTTGTCCAATTTGTGCAGCTGTTTGGCTTCTATCCTGATAGACTTTTAGTAGCTTTTTGAGGGAGCCTATCTCCTTCTTCCACAGCAGTTGTTTGATCCACTGATTTTGTTTTTCGTTAGCTGAGGACCACTGTTAGCAGATTTTCAAAAAGACCCAAATCAGTGGCCAAATACTGTGATGTTTTTATTAAGATATGGATTACATAAAATACTGATTTTTATTAATAACATTCAAGATATTTGTTACATTTACCCAAATAAGTTGGAAATTGTATAAAATAACATGTTTTAATTTAATAAATATTGAGTTATTTATCATATTTACCAGCTATACTATATGATTACCAATAATGCCATTTATTGTAACATATATATATAGGGATTTATTTATTCCAGATGTTATGTAAGTCACACGCACACACATTAAAACTTTTTTTAAATGTATATTTATAGGGGTAAAGGTGATTATCATCGCTTAGGACATGGCACTGATGATCATGTTCGTCGTCCAAGGAAAGTTTCATCACTTCACAATAAGAAAGTCATTTCAATTGCTGTAGGCTCATTACACTGTGTTGTATGCACCGATGCAGGTAAACTTTTTAGAAACTTTTAAAAATAAATTTTGCATTTAATAATCTAAATGTGCTTAAGTTTTGAACTAAAATAATTATAACTAATTACCTTTATTTTCCCTAGGAGAAGTTTATACTTGGGGTGATAACGATGAAGGCCAGTTAGGGGATGGTTCTACTAATGCCATTCAGAGACCAAGGCTAGTTCCTGCATTAACAGGTTTGTAATAGTAATTTTCATGAGCTGCTATTTTAATATTTGAAGTTAATTTCAAAGTAAAATAAAAGCTACAGCTTTTGTTGAAGGTACATAAAAAAGTCTATATATCAGCATATTGTTATTCAATAAATTGATTTTTGTTTTCATGTTATATGCATGTTCTGCTACTTTAAAATCATCTTGTCTACATAATTTACCATATTGCTGCTGACATAAAATTAATAATTCAATGCTATTTATTATTTTCATTTCTAGGGAAAAAAATTAACAAAGTTGCCTGTGGTTCAGCTCATACAGTTGCATGGTCTACTTGCAAAACTAGTCATACTGGAAGACTTCCATCAGTTGTTCCTCTTGAGTATGACTACTTGAAAGACATCAGTATACCTGTCCTACGTAATCGCTATTGTTTGTTGTATCATTTCTCTGAGCTATTTTGTGCATCCATCCCTATGTTTGATCTTAGAAATGATAATCTCAGAGGCCTCTTAGTATCATCAGGAAAGGTTATACCTTCTTTTTGCTTATTTATTTTTTCGATTTTTTTAAAGTAATCAATATGTGTTTTTTTTTTGTAAAGATTTTACTGCTGTGAAAATGTATTACTCTAAGGCTCTAAGGCTTTTTTTTCAAATGGTTAAAAACCCTTTGCATAATGTATCTATTGTCGGGGGGGGAGGAATGATTATAAATTCATATTGTTCCAGATATTGTATGTATGTTATAATATGTGTAAATTAAAATAAACCCTAAAGCATAAATTATTTTCAACTTTTTAGAAAATTGTTAGAAGTCAAATGATTATACGATTGTAGTTTTGCGTTGATTCATTATTTTTTATAAAGTTTCATTATATGTTTTCAAAAGTGTGACATTATTTTATAGCTAAATTAAAAAAAGATAGGCAGACATATAATTTTTTTTATAGTTCATATTTAAGAGAGTTTAATCTCCATTAAGTACACTTGCCACATTACTTCTGATAAAGGTTAGAACCTACATTCTTCTATACATGTTTGCAATGCTCTTTTAAGAGGCATTGCAGGGGCTAATCAGGCAGGGCCTTTCCCATCACCATCTCAGAATTTCATGAATTTTTTCTCTTGTGTCGCCTTACCCAAGGAAAGAACAAATCTGAAACATTTTTCATTTACTTCTTTTAGTTTTGGATTTATGGGGGGTCAAAGTACCCCAGACGAGTGACATAGAATTAATTTAAGGCCATTTTTGCCACTTTATTGTCTCGACTGTGACTGGCTCAGAGGTGTTTCAGAGAATTTTTTCATTTTATCCTATAATATACCTTTGATATTAACATCTCGAATTGAAAATTTATTTGAAAATAATCAGAGCCCCCAAATAAGGGGCTCCCCAAATACCGTTTTAAGAATGCTTTAAACCTTGGCTCTGACGTGATACAGAAAATTTTTTTGTACTGAGCAGTTATACATCTTGATATAAAGTGAATCCACTGTTAAAAATTTTTATTGGTCCCCAGGGCCCCATGGTACGGGCCCCAAACATGGTCCTTAGCAATAATTTATTCAATTTTCGAAGCATTAGCTGAAGCCAACTTCAAATAGCAGAACCATTGGCATGGAGATATAGTATCAATCTAGTAGTTTCATATTATGAAAAAACATTTTTTGAAGGTACAATTGTTTCCAAGAAAAATTGCCAAAAGTACCTCCCTATTTGGGACATTCCACTTGCACGCATGGGGGTATTTTGGCGTTATTTTTAGAAGTTTAATCGACTGTAGCAGTATTAAAAATTAACTTATTCTGCATATATCGCAAAAATATCCTCCATAAATCACAAATAGCTCTTTTACAGGGGCACTCATAAGAATTACATTACGGTGTATGTGGATCTCTGCAACTACTGAACCGATTCAAAAAATTTTGATAGGAAGCTACACTATTCCTGAATATTATAGGCTACCTTTCAGCATGCAGCATAACTAGTTCTTTTACAGGGATACTCAAAAGAATTCTAATACATTACGCTATACGGAGATCTCTGTAACTACTGAACCGATTCAAAAGAAATTTCACTAAAAGCTACACTATTCTTGAGTAAGATAGGCTAAAATTCATGCATGCAACATAATTTATAAGAGCACTCAAGATAATTCGTAAACATTGTCTTAACTGTCTCCATTCGCCAAATGCGAAAAAAAACTATCTGAATTAATTAACTTTATATACCATGTCTTATACTTCATTTAAAATAAACAAAATGTAAATAATATTGTGAATAAAAGAAATTGTTGAAATTAAACATCATTAATTTCTGACATGCATTCTATATTACAACAAAATTCTCAAGCACAAATTCTCAGGTTATTTACTTTGTTTTATTACAGAGTCTGTTGTATTGTTTATTTTGAGCTGCATTGATACTTTGTATATTAGCAATCGTAAATGAAGTAACAGAAGCAAATTCATTTTGAAAAAAAAATATCCTGTTTGTACTGACGGTTTTTGTGTCATCTCGTCTTGGCCATTTAATGAATGAGCAGGGATGTTAATTCTGCGCCGAGCTGCGCCGAAATACAAATTCTTGCGCCGAACTGCGCTTTTAGCCGATTTTTGCGCCGAATATGTCATTTTGACTCTTTCAGGGTGCGCCGAAACACAAATATTGCACCGAACTGCGTTTTTAGCCGATTTTTACGCTGGTCTGCGCCGAATACGTCATTTTGACTCTGTTAAATTTTTGCCACGCTCATTTATCTTTTAAAGCGTGTATGGAAAGCTAGTTAGCAGTAAAGCAAGATTCAAACTGCGTACGAAAGCTGCATTCCGAAGCCATTCTACCCGCCCCGGATCGGACCAGTCGGGCTTTGTTAGTCACCTCAATCAGGGCCGGCCAGATAGGCAAACAAGTAATCATTGCAACGGGCACCGTTTTTTGTTTATGAAGGGGCACGATTTCCAACTTAAAATCATAAAAGCAATTTTGAAAAAAGTAAAAGGGACTTCTTTTTCTACGTTTGCAGGGTGGAGTGGGTGTCATGTACGCAGGGCCGCCCCTGATCTAAACCAGACCGGTCCGTAAAGAAAACAGTATATTACGGTGACGTCCCAGCCCCTAAAAAATCACGGTTTATGACCCGGCCCGTAGCAAGAATGAAAATTGGAAGCATGACCGGTTTAGAAATCAGAATCTAGGCTGTCTGAATTAATAGAATATTTCATTTCAAAATAATCCGGAAATCCGCTGCCAGTGGTGTAGTCGCGGGGGGTAGAGATCTGTGCGGGCCCAGGCTTTTGCAGCACGATTCATTCAAGGCACGGGCTGACCTCAGCATTTTCTAGAATGGACCGGAACAATCGTATACTCTTTAAGACGGTCCTCTGCGCTTGCAAAATCGAGCCTTTCCGGAAATTTTTGCTCTCCTAAAATTTGGACAAGACCAAACGATTGGCTTGTGATTCCCCCCCTTCCTTAAATCATGATTAATATACGAGCTGGACCGGGTCTGAATTTTTTATTTTGATTAAATGCCGGGCCGGGCTAGACATTTTCGGCCCGTGAAGATCATGAGCGGGGAGATGCCGTCTCACTACTTTTTCATTCGAGCTTATGTCAGCAAAAGTAAGCGTTCTTCACTTTTCATCATGGACGCATGATTTTTGAGCCTTCAGTTGCGAGTGTTCCTAAACCTTTTTTCTTAAAACTACACCACTGTTTTTCTTTTTGTGTGTGTGCAGGCTCTACGAGAGGGGGCAGACGGGGCGACGCCCCTGGGCCCGTGTTCAGCCAAAGTGCGTCCGAAAATTTTTTCAGAATGTGTTACGAATTTCATTTATAGATCCGTAATTAAAATTTTTATTTTAAAATAGACTAAATTTTGAATACATAATTCTAGAATGATATAAACGGCAGAAATGTTAATTCTACCATTTAAATATTAGTATTTTTACAACCTTCGAACATGCATTAAAAGTACCATTGCATATAAGAAATACTTCCCTCCCACTCTCTTTCCATTTAGCATTTATATGAAAACCATTAAAAAGAGCAGTTTCACACACACACAAAAAAAAAATTCCTTCCGTCCATGTAAATCCATGTATTGTGTTTACCAAGTTGCTGATAGCATAGCCTGTATACACCCTTTTTTTTCCAGAGCTTTCCTAAAGTGCTTTCAAATAGTGTTTTGCTCTTAGCAAATGGTGTTTGCTTGCAAACTTTGCTTTTCTTGTATGCATTTATTGTGTTCCTAAATCTTCAATTTTATGCTCCAAAATCATGTTAATTCTGATCTCGAATCTTAGTTTTCCTCTCGGAAACTATTTTTTTGTGCTCCCGAGGTGCTCCCAAATGGAATTTTTCTGCTCCCGAGGTGCTCCCAAATGAAAGTTTTTCTGCTCCCGGGGTGCTCCCAAATCGAGTGTTGGAGTTAACATCCCTGAATGAGAGTTGGGTATTGTATGCAAATATTTCATTGTAGCAGTCCCATCTACTTCTAATACAGCGGTGGCCCCTCCACTGTAAAATAACTTTTCCTATTCAACTGCCTAGTAAGAGTTCAGTTCAATATTAGTAACTTACTACTTTTTTTCACTAGTCTACAAAGAAAATTATATTTAAAAACAGAAGTAATGTAAAATGCTGTATAATAAAAATATTTTATTTATAAAACATGTACATTTTTTTTTTATTATTTGAATTATTTTGAATGTTCCTGTAAATTATGCTGCATGCAATAATTTTAGCCTATGTTACTCAGAAATAGTGTAGCTTTCAGTGAAAAGATTTTTAGAATCAGTTCAGTAGTTACAGAGATGTTCATATAGTGTAATGTATTAGAATTCTTTTGAATGTCCCTGTAAAAGAACTAGTTATGCTGCATGCTGAAAGGTAGCCTATATTACTCAGAAATAGTGTAGATTTCTATAAGTGAAAATTTTTTTCGAATCGGTTCAGTAGTTACAGAAATCCCCATACATCGTAATGTAATTCTTATGAGTGCTCTCTGTAAAAGAACTATTTGTGATATATGGAGTATATATTTGTGATATATGCAGAATAAGTTAATTTTAAATATTGCTACTGTTGATTAAACTTCTAAAAGTAATACTGAAATGCCCCCATGAATGCGAGTGGAATGTCCCAAATAGGGAGGTACTTTATGGGATTTTTCTTGGAAACAGTTGTGCCTTCAAAAAATGTTTTTTCATAATATGAAACTACTATGTTGATACTACATCTCCATGCCAATGGTTTTCCTGTGGGAAGTCGGCTTCAGCTGTACCAATGCTTCGAAATTGGATAAATTAGCGCTAAGAACCATGTTCGGGGCCATGAAGGCCTCCAGTGCCCCGTACCGTGGGGCCCTGGAGGCCTTCAAAAATTTTTAACCTTGGATTCACTTTATATCAAGATGTGTAACTGCTCTGCGCAATTTTTTTTTCTGTATCACGCCAGCGCCAAGATTTAAAGCTTTCTTAAAGCTGTAATTTTTATTAAATTGGGATATTTGGGGGGGGGGGGCTTATTTGAGGGCTCTGACTATTTTCGAATGAATTTTCAATTTGAGATGTTAATATCCAAGCTCTATTATAGGATAAAATGAAAAATTCTCTGAAGCACTTCTGAGCCAGTCAGTCGAGACAATAAAGTGTCAAAAATGGCCCTAAATTATTTCTACGTCATTTCTCTGGGGGTACTTTGACCCCGCATAACTCCAAAACTAAAAGAGGTAAATCAAAAATATATCAGATTTGTTCTTTCCTTGGGTAAGGCATCACAAGTAAACAAATTCATGAAATTCTGAGATGGTGATGGAAACTTGACTTGCCCGATTTGCTCTTGTAATGGCTCTTAATGTAAAAATTATTTAAACTGAAATATCCTAATGAAGTTTATTATTAATGTCAATTTAAAAAAAATAGGACAGAATGCATTTTTTTTTCTGCATGAATTAGCTGGAATGTGTAGCGTAATTTCCTGCCTATAATCCGCAAGCAGCTTTATTAGCTCAGAAAAAAAATTACATCGTATAATCCGCGGCACCGTATTATCCATGGATATTCTAAAGCAGACAATCAATATTTCACAAAATTACATCGGTATTGTTAAGACGTTGATTTCGGCATGCAACACATTTTGTGCTAAATTGATGATAAATAAATTATAAAAATCGAAATTTGTGCTGAAAAATAAATAAAAAGAAAATTTACTGTACACTTTAAAAAAATTAGCGTAAACAAAGGTATAATTTTGTAGCTGCTCCCCTTCTTTGAATCATCGCAGCGCATATTTCCTTCCCATACTATTCTTCCCGTCATCTAGTGATGTAATAGGAGAGAGGAGAGTGAAAGCTATTTTTACAGGGTTCCCACTAGAGTGCGAGAATCTCGCATAATTTTTTTAAAATCTCGTGCAAAAAATATTACAATGCGGGGTATTCTGGCACTGCAACATATTTGCCACCTGCGCGATATTTTCGCGCACTGTTTGAAAGTTTAAAAACGTCAGTTTACAAATATAAAAATTTGTTTTCACTCTACTACTGTGGAAATTGGGCCGGAGACAAAAAAAACTCGGATAACGAGCTGCCAGGACTGCAAAGAAGCACCCCCCCTTCCTCTCTTGAGTTTCTATTCAGAGATAACGCGGTTGAATCAGTGGCGGATTAATGCAAGTTTGTCGGGGGCGGGGGGCGGTTAGTTAGAAGATTGACATATACATCCATTTTATGGAAGTAAAATAGGATATTTTACATTAATTTCTTTTTCCTTGCAGGGGGGGCGGTTGCCCCCTCCCCCCCCCTTTTAATCTGCCCTTTGGTTGAATCATTGGAATTCAGAGGGGAAATATTAATTAATGCTATCCGCACTGAGCTGACGTGTTGATTTTTCTCCTCCTGCTCCCCAGCTGTAAAATGTTTTTTGTTTTTGTATGTACGTCTGTCGTATATGAGTTTTGAGAGCATTTTATCTGTTTGTTTTTTTTATATACCACCACGATTCATGAAATTATTGATATCCTCTGGCAGTTTGAAATTTGCACCCTCCCCCCCTCCCTTCTGTTCGAAATTTAGTTGCGGTTCACAGTAAGAGTTAATCAATCTTTTAAGAAGACTCCTTTCCCCCCCCCAAAAAATGAATAAATTAGAGGGAAGCTTAAATTTTCTGGTTAAATGCCGGATAATCTAGCTTTTACTGTAGTAAGAATTTGAACTTACTATATTTTTCGGCGTAAGCGCCGCATCATAGTAAAATCGCCGAAAAAAAATAAAAAATCATCGTAAGTGCCGCACCGCCATAAGTGCCGCACCGTAATTTATAGCCTGTGCGTACAAACTTTTTAACCATATGAAAATATACAATGTTTTAAATATGAATAAGTAAGGGAAGGATCTAAATACCTTAGGCACGTAAGTATTTTTTCCCATACAAAAACAATTTAAAAAAAGAAACATTTTGTACTCACCATTTGTCAGATTTCAAATATAACAGCAGCAGATGAATGTACAACAGTGAGTTTAACCATACAGCAAAATAATGAATTGAAAATTTTTGTATTATCATAATAAATTTATTATCAAATTAATATAATAATAATAATAAAATAAACAATATATCCAAAACTAAAATCTCTCGAAATAACTCTCCTCGCTGTCAGTTATAAATAACCGCAACACATTGTCGTCCACGGCATTTTCCTTCATTGATAGAATACAATATTTTTTGCCATCTGTGCAAATAAAAGAGAGCACCTTCTAGGCGCCGGTGTCGTTATTTATTTATTTTAGAAAAGAAAACATGACATTTAGTATTCCTTCTGTGTCTCTTAAGTGATTGATGCATTTGAGTTTCTGCTCCATGCTTATTTGCTTAAATAACACATTTTTTTTCACAAACATATCTTTCTTAGGATAGTAAATTGTTTAATATTTTAAAAAAGAAAGCATATTTTGTTCTCCCCCCCCCACCTTTCCCCATTAATCAGCTGGTGATAAACGCTTCCGCTCTGAGCTGAACTGATATTTATTTTTCTTTTCTTCTGCCACCGCAGTGGTGAAATATGTTAGCGTTTTCTTTCTTTCTTTCTTTCCCCCCCCCCTATCATCGCGATTAATGGTATTGTTGATACTCTCTTGCAGTTGGAAATGTGCATATATATATATATAACAACACTTATGCATTAGTTCGTAAAAATCCAGCGGAAAATTTTATCTTCTAGCCGGAAGACCGGAAGTTTACTTAAAAAACCGAAACAGGAGGCAGGTTTTTGCTGTGTGATCTTTAATGAGGACAGTCTTGGAACGGACAGAAGGGTGCATCATTTCTCGCTATAAAAGAACAGCTCATTTATCCCACCAAAAGTAATTCAAAAATAATAATAAATAAATAAATAAAAACTTGGAGAATGTCGATTCTACATTGAAAAAATTGTTTCGCCATAAGCGTCGCTGCATTAGAAGTGCCGCAGGTAAACAAAACTATGCTTTTTTCTCAGAAGCGCCACGGCGCTTCTGCCGGAAAATACGATAAATATATCTGTTTTAACTTTGTCACACATATTTGTATCTTACCAACTTTGTAGTATAATATAATTTAATATTTATATAAATATAATGTTATATTATATAATACAACTTTTGACCAATAAAAAGCTAGATTGAGATATCACAAGTTGAGAACCATGTGTAGGAAAAAGGATTCCAGTCTTTAGTGTACGGCGTACTTGTGTTACAGTTGGTTAACCAGCGCCATCTAGTAGCAAAAACAGTCCCAATTTTTATTTTCTGATAGAAAAACTAAAGTTACAAGGGTCAAAATTTTCCTCAAGAAAGAAAAAAAAATGTCACAGATAATACGCGGTGGCGGATAATAAGCATTGTAATTTTTAACAGATAATCTGCAGATTATCAGCAGGAAATTACGGTATGTTTTATATTTATAAATATTTTTTATAAAATCTTATAGTTCAATTATTTGCCTGTATCAGTATTTGAAAATACTGTTTCCTACTTTAATATTTCCCATTTCCACTATCCCCAATTTTCCCCTCCTAAATATAAAATTTCATATTAACTCCATTTAGTGAATTAAAATGAGACATTAATTTTTTTTTTTTTTTTTTTTTAAATCTGAATCACTATTTTTTAACCTTTTGAAATTGGCTGGTATAACTTCTGTATCAGAAAAGAACCCAGACCTTAACTCAAGATCAATACCACATATCTATAAATGTGTACTTTTACCTTTTCTTGAGATTCAAAAAGGGTTGCCATCTCATTAGAAGAGGAGAATCTTATTGTTGACAAATGTGGCTTGGGAATGTATCCACGTCCTGCTATTAAATAAAAGATAAGACATGTTTATCTAGGTAAAAAAAAGAGACTATATAAAATCTGCTGTTTGGTTAATGCATAGAGAAATACAGCAAACAAAACTACTAATTAACAGTATTTTTTGTTTAATCATAAAACCTGTAGATCAAAAGTAACCGTGAGAAGTTTACAATTATATATCAAATTAGACCCAAATTTTCATGAAAGATTTGTTAAAATCACATAGAAATGTGTATGTATTTAAAATTTTATTTTTAAAATTCTCCATATTTGAATTGTAGGAAGCAGCTTTTCGTAAAGTATTACAAGCTACAATGATACGAGATCGACAGCATGGGCCAGTGATTGAATTAAATAGAATGCAGGTATTAAAACTTACATATGACTTGTATTAATTTTCATTTTATTTATAAACTTTTTTTTCTAAAAAAAGCAACTTATGCCTTTAAACAATGTTCAAACTTATATGAAATTATCAAAAATATATGTTGCAATGTTTAATTAATAAATTTTAGTTTCACTGTAACATTTTATTCATAAATGGTATGTGTAACTTTTGATTTTGTTAAAGCATCATTTTAAGATGTAAATATGGTAATATTTCATCTGCAAACATTTTATTTTCTAATGTAATTTACTTTGTTTCTAAGTTGTCTTCTTTGTATTTGGCATAAGTCTTTAATTTGCCAATCAAAATAAAGCATTAAATTTGGTCTTTCCAGGTAAAAAAATCAAGATCAAAAGGTGGATTTGCTGGTACTGATGGAGTTAAATCAGTATTTGGTCAAATGGTTTCAAATATGGGAATTATTACCCAAGAAAATTTACTTTTACCCCATAGAGTGTGGAAAGTAAAATTTATTGGTTTGTATTACTATTTATTTTTCTTGTATTATATAAAGCATTTTAGTGTATATACTGGGTGTCCCAAAAATGACTGATGGATTTTGAAAATCAATTTTAAAAAAAACAGAATGCAATAGATACCGTATGTTACTGCCTATTATCCACGGCGGTATATAATCCGCTTGCACGTTTTTCAGTGGAGAAAAAAACATTGTTTACAGATAGTACGCAGTGCCATATAATCCACAGTCAAAACGGAAACATCTGATATCTTTTCACTTCGTACTCATCCAATAAAACGAATGGGGCTGGTGCTAGGTTTTGTGCGGCCCACGGTGCATAAATATTAAACATTTCTGGAAATAACTTCAATTATTTCTATCCATATTTTTCAAAAACATGTATTTTTTAGTTACATTTTCACATTTCTCGAAAGATAACTGTCCCCTTTTCCGGTAAGACTAAAAATATTAACTACGTTAAATAGCTTATTTTCTAAACATCACCCTGTATCTGGAAAAAAAAAAAAAAAAAAAAACTTTGGGCGCAGCATGGGCCCCTGTGCAGCCATTAGCCCATGCCTTGTGCCGGCCCTGTGTATGTGCATCATAGATATTATAGAGACATATATGTCATAAAAGAAAAATATATAATAAACAATGCTAATGAGTATTATCCTCTTGAGAAGGAAAATTATTTTTATTGGTTTTAATAGATCGATCGAGCTTTGTTTTTCTTATCCGCTCAGAAGCATTTAAACAAAACCAGCTGTCTCACTTGCGATGTCTGGCTGATTTCCCCACCCAAATGATTTTGCTGATAAGCCATCTTTCAGTGTTAACACAAACATTTTATTTCAGAACTATGCACACAGTGAGATGCTTCTTATTTATTAATTATTTTCAGCTGCTTTTTTGCAAGTTGCTTATTTATTTATGGATGGATAGTGAATAAAGTGCAAAGGAAAAATGTTTCAAGTTTCAAGCTGTACAGTAATTAGAAATAACAGTTTTAGCATGGCAATTAAAATAACATATTTTGAAAATGGGAAAGTATTAATATGAAAATGTGTTATACAATTAGTCGATATTTTTTCACCCTAAGAAAAATAATAGATACTTTATTTAAACAGAATGTTTAAAAGTATTTACAGTTTAGTAAAAACTCAATATTTTATTGGTAATTGGAAAATGCATTTTGCTGGAGCCATCTGTTATTGAATTTTGTTGTAAATTCTCTACTAAAATATTTTCAGGGAAAAAAAAAGGAAAACAGATAATCCCCAGCATATAAGACGCATCTTAAAATTTTAAACTTTTTTTACAGATAATCTTCGGATTATAGGCCAGAAAATACGGTATGTATTGTTTGTGGCCTTATGCTTAAGAAATCAAGAAATTTCATCCCACTAAATTTCAAATTTAGTTAACATTTTTACCCAAAGGTGGCACTGAAAATTATGAAAAAATGAAAACCGGTATGGAAATTTTGCAAGAACTGTTGCAAAACTCTAAACAATGGCATTTTCAATATAACCCCACATTCCATTTGCTGCAATAATGTGGCACAGTCTGAGGCAAAAATTTCCAGACATCCGTTCAAATATCTCACTTGGAATTGTCTCACATACAGTACAGATGTGCTGCTTCAGCTCCGCAATTGTTTGTGGAGTTTGGCGGTATACCAAATCTTTCAGGTACCCCGCCCAAAAAAAGTCGCAGGGCATCAAATCTTGCGAATAAGGAGGCCATGCATGCCACTTCCTGTATGCATGTCGTAATCCAAGGCAATTACCTGCTCACTGAAATGTTCGTTCAAGAAATAAAATACTGCTGACGTTCAATGTGGACGAGCACCATCTTACTTGAACCAGGAGGCATATGATTAGTCCTCCAAAGCAGTATGAATCCCCATAAATTCTTCCAGAATCCCAAGATATCGTACAGCATGTATCAGTTGCTCTCGGAAAAAATGACCCTATTATTATTTTTGAGGAAACCGCAGCCCATACCATTATTTTTGGTGAATGCTGGGATGAAGGTTCAGCAATATGAGGTTTTTCGCTTCCCCAAATTCGCGAGTTCTGCTTGTTGACATAGCCATCATGGTCAAAATACGCTTCATCTGAGAACCGTATATTGCCAACATTGAATTTACCGTCATTCACAAATTGCAGCACGACGTTCTCAAAATTATAGCATGCATTAATGGCATTTGGACTGAGGGGTTGGCGAGTCTAGATTTTATACAGGAACATGTTAAGGCTATGGCACATGAGACAGTGAGTGCTCATTCTTCGGATTCCAGTACAAGATGCAACATGGCATACAGAAGTCTGGAGCTGCTGTTGGATAACCTGCTGTATGGCTTCAGCATTCGACTCTGTTACTGAAAGGCAAGCTGGCCGACATTTCCAATATGGTCATCATTCACGCTCCCCATTTGTTCGAATTTCTGTAATAGAGTCCTTATCGTGTTGTCTGGCGGTCCGTTTCTCGCATGAAATTTTCTTTGGAAACTGCGCCTCATTTGAACAAAACTGTGTTCCAGGCGGTGGAACTTTAACATAATAAATACCCGCTGTTCAACGTAAAAAACCATTTTGGTAGAGTGACTTGCAATCTCAACAGCATACGCTATCAGCTTGATTATGAACTACGGAATAATGAGCTGAAATACTTCGTTTTAACTATACCTGTTACAGATTGCCTGTAGTGCCATCTCTTTGTAGAAATTTTAACTAAATTTGAAATTTGGTGGGATAAAATTGCCTGATTTCCTAAGCATAAGGCCACAAACGATGCATATCTATCGCATTCCGTCTTTTTTTTAATTGACTTTCAAAATTTATCAGTCATTTTTGGGACACCCAGTTTATAGTTCTTCAAATAGATAATTATAGTACATGTCATTTTATAGTAATTATCTAAATATTACTTAGAAATTGAAAAATCTGCAATTGTTTAAGCATCTTGCAATTTTTTTGAAAGACCAACACCTTATATTATTTAACTTAAATAAAAAAAATAAAGAAATCGTCAGCTGTCCACAAAAATATGTGCAAAAACAGATCACTTTGGAATATGTAGTACAGAACATGAAACATCCCAGCAACATTTACTTGCACTGTACTTTATGTAAGATATTAGTCTACCATAATATACCGTTAATCTGCCCCTCCTGATTAAATGCCCCATGCACTTTTTAAACAAATTAGAATCTTGAAAAATCCTGAGAGAGTGCCCCCTCCTCAAATAACCCTGTTTTGCACATAAATCTCAACATTAACTGCATTTTATCTCTCAACTTTCAATGCCTTTAAAAGCAGACTGTTAATTTAAATGACAAACTACTAGAGTTATTGTTAGATGATGAAATTAATGAAGAATCTTTGTGTGGGTTTTGTGCAGGTAATATCTCAATTTACACAAAAATGCAAATTTTGAAACAATCAGCAATACATATACTTCTCAAATACATTCCATATTTTCCGGTTTTATTACAGAGTAATTTTTTACAAGTTTTCATCATGTTTGGGGGGGGGGGCGGCACACACTTTAATGATTAAACTTTTTAAATCCCGTGTAAGTGCCCCCTCTATTTTTTTTTTCAATGACTTTTTGTAATGTTTGGGGGGCTGGATTAACGGGGATATATTATGGTAATCCTTATCTAAGTTTTTTGAGCATCACATGTGGATATTACTTCATACTAGCTTCTTTGTAAAACATGATTATGCCATTATTACGAGAATGACATCTTAACAGCCTTTTTCAACTCATCATAATGGCTACAGAAAATTTTAAGGAAATTTTCGTGAAGGTTTGGTGAAAATTGAAAAAGATTCTAAATTAATTTTTCTTTTCTGTTGGCATGCAAGTTCATTAAAAATACCTTTGCCCCCTCCCCCGCCTTTAAAAAAATATTCAAAATTTGTTCCCTTAAGTAGCCAAGTATTTTCTCTGTGTTCTAAAGCAAAAATTTAATGAATTCAATCAAGTCAAATGATGTAGATTTGTAATTCTTTTTACTATCAAACTTGTTTCATATATTTTGTCCTGTATATTTTAGATTTAAAAGTATTTTAATTAGCAATGTAAAGTCTACTTAAATTTTCAAATGTGCATTCTCCTAACTCCCATCAGCTTTTCTCTTTCATAAAAAAGAAAGGGGAAAAAAAAAGACTTTCTCCAGCTAAAGTTAATGTAATCACAACATTTTTTGTTCTTTTGATTCTCCTTCCCCAGTTCATGTAATAATTAAACTTTTACCAAGGCCAAATACAGAGATGCCAACTGTTTACTGTGGGTTCACAGTTTCTATGGAATATTTTTTGAAAATGTGATTTACTACAGACTACAGATTGATTTTTAAAAAAGAGAGAGAGAGAGTTACTGCACAACATTCAAAGCCTAAAGCAAACAATTATAGAATGCTTTCAGTGCCGAATTTGTAATCCGTTCTGGCTGCAAAGAAAGAATGTTGAGTCTGAACTTCCCTGGAGCCTCTTTTCTTTCCTCTCCCTCCCCCCCCCCCTTCTCATGCTTTACGCTTTTCTCTTTGCTGTTTTTGTTTACAGGCTGTGCTAACTGCAAAGGCTCACTGGCAAATTCAGGGTGGCCACGCGTCCTTGAAAACCTGGAATGTCCTTGAATTTACAAAAAAAAGTTCAAGGCCTGGAATGTGCTTAAATTTTGAATGGATGTCTGGAAGGTCCTTGAATTTTGAAAGGAAATCTGGAATATCCTTAAATTTTACCATCCAATTGCTGAATTTTTGTTGTGTTATTGGTTATTCCCAGCCCCTATGATAATGAAACCATGTACCCTGGAGGAAAAGAAAAATCACAATTGTTGAATAATTGCAGATGAAATTTTTATTATCCTGAAATTTGTTTGTAAATAGTTTTCTTGTTTTGAATTTGTTGATTATATTTTATTACATTAAAATTATTGGAATAGATATGTCCATGCGAGTATTTAAAGGCATGTGTTTCCTTCCCCTCTCCTCCTTCAATTTAAATTTTACAGGAATTCTTTTTTCATCAATCATGTCCAAAAGAATTTAAGTCATGTCCATCTAAAATGCATGAGTTTTGTTCCTACTTATGAAAGCTGCTATTTTGGAATTGAAGAAGAAATGTCATTTTTACATAAACAATCAAATTCCCTTTCACTTATACTTTCCTCCTCATTTAAAATTTATATTAAATCAAATAATACATACAAAAATGTGTTAAGTAATATCTGGTATCAGAATATGGTGTTTGCCAAAATCAAAATATTTGCTTAAAACAGTACTTGCTCCAATTTACATTGTCTCAACAATTATGAAATAGTATTAAGTGTACATATTTTTAGAAAGACTTTCTAAAAATATGTATTACTTCCACGGCGTAACGAATTGTCGCGAATTAATTGTTTCATCTGTTCCTTCTGTGGTTTGCAGAAGAAGATGATAAATGCCAACGGTTCTAATGCGAGAAATTTCATCTGGAAATCGTCCCAGAGTAGCTCAGTGGTAGAGCACCCGCACGTTAAGCGGCAGTCCTGAGTTCAATCCCCAGCTCTGGAATTTTTCGCATAGTTGGTAAAAAATAAAATTAATCAACCTAAACACTCCAACTTGCCTAATATAGTACAGTATGGAACCTCTTATCCAGAAACCAGTTATCCAGAATCCTTTTTCAATCTATTAAATTCCTATTTTTTCCGAAAGAAAAGCAAAAAATTAGTATTTTTATATTTCTTATGGTTTTGTTTTTTTTATTTTGACCAGTACAGCTAGAATTTATAAAGTAAGCAGTCTGGTATGGTACTTTATTTATTTTTTTAGTGTGTGACTTAGTTTTCAAGGAGCTATCATACATTTACTACTTCCTCTCTAAATATGATTATTATTTATATTGATTATATTAAGAGTTTTTTATATTATTTTTCTCATATAATAACAATTAATGTTTAATTCTAATCGAAAATAGAGAGTAACATATATGCTACCAATCAAATCAATAGATGTCATGTTCCCCAAACAGTTATCCAGAAAATTCAGTTATCCAGAATACACCTGGTCCCAACCATTCCAGATAACAGGTTCTATACTGTATTAAGTGTTTTTGAGGAATTTTCAATATATGTGTGTTCATGAAACCATGAGATTAAATTAGGTTATAAGAAAATAGAAATAATGACAAAAAAATCTCAAATATGTATGCTCATTGTGCGTTTCAGGATATCCTTGAAAGTCCTTAAATGTCCTTGAATTTTTTCTCTGAGAAAGAGTGACCACCCTGCAAATTGTATTCCAATGGAACAATGAAATGTTTCTGTCAGAGCATATTCTTATTACCACGCTTTCTCAAAAAAATTGTTTGTGAGTGAATTTTCATTGCTGTGTAGTGTTGTGTAGTTAGTTATCATTATTATTTATTTTTAATTAAGACCAATTTTTAATAGGGTATAATCAAGCAACACTTTTATATCAATAATGCAAAAATTATAAGTCCATTGGTGTAATGCAGGGATGGGCAAACTTTTTCGGTTGCGAGCCAAAAATAAAAAATAAAAAGTTTGGCTGGCCAAAATAAATTTTTCTAAAATTTTAAAAACAATATACAAGTATTAAAATTTAAATATGTTAATGAGATGAATAAAATTGCGATTTCATTTATAAAAGTTTCTTATATGGAGGTTCGAAGTGAGATGTACTCATTCTAAGGAACGAGGCTAAATGCTCATCTGTCAGTCTACTTCTGAAAGAATTCTTAACAAAGGTTCACAGTTGGAAACACTTGTTCGCATATATAAGATGAAGCAAACATAGCACTGATTTTCTGGGCGTGAGATATTAAATTTGGGAAACTTACTTTCGATAATGATTTGTAAAACTCTGGCATATTTAGAAACAACTGCTTGAGATGATTGTTAGATTGCAATTCAATTAATTCAAGTTGCAAATCTGACCTCACTACTTCACAATTTATGTTGAAAGGCATGGTAAAAATATCCAATTCTGTTTGATTGGCACTGAAATCTTGAAATCTGCGTTTGAACTCAAAATGCAGTTTTTTCAAGCCATCTTCATAATTCTTAATATGGAAATATAATATATAAGTATATACGTATTTTCTTTTATTTTCTGCCGGACCAGCAAATTAAAATTCTATCCGCGGGCCGTAGTTTACCCATCCCTGGTGTAATGGTTAATGTATTGCGTTATTGTGCTATCCTGTCCCTGGTCCAGGGTTCAAATCCTAGTCTGGCCGAGGTTTTTTTCAGCCTTTCATCTCTTAAGTGAGTTGATAAAATGAGGACCAAGCTTGCATACTGGGGGTTCCGTATCAGTCTGACCATCTGGCCTGAGCATATCATAAGTATAAAAACTTGCAAGTTTCTCATTTTCATATATTCAAAATTTTGACATACATAATATTAAACATTTGAATAATTATAGTGCTATAAAAACTTTTGTCCAATTAATGTCTTAATATTTTATTTATTTATTTGTAAATATTTTACACTTAAAGGGGTTAACATTGTTTTCAAAACATGGAGCCAATTATGGTGATTTTTAGTGTTAATAATCTGTGTTAGTTTAGATAATCTGTGTTTCAGAAAAGGGAAGGGCAATTCCCCCCACCCCTACCCCCACGCACACACACAAACTTTTTTAAGAGAAAAAGGGTAAGTGTTGGAAGTTGTCTTTTCAAAATATTTTGTTCTAGTTGTTTTGAAAACAAAATGTTAGCAGCTGTGTTTACAACTGTAGCATTATATTTTATTTATTAAACTGTTATAAGTTGTTAATAAATATTTATTAAATTTAAAAACATTATTATTAGGTTTTTTCGGGGTGTGGTGGGGAAAGCAAAATAAAATAATGAGATTACAAAAATACTTTTAGAATAGTACAAAAGGAAAAAGATTGTAGAAGTACAATGCTAATAAATATTTAATTTAAAACTTTTAATAATGTTTAAAAGATCAAGTGTTGATATTCAAGGAAACATAATTATTTAACATTTATTGGATTTATTTTTTCATATTTTTAGTTTTATTTATTTGATCTAGTTCATTTAATGAATATGTAAAACATGCTTAATTTATGAATGTACACCACAATTCTTTCAGGTGAAAGTGTTGATGACTGTGGGGGTGGATATAGTGAATCAGTGGCAGAAATGTGTGATGAATTACAAAATGGTTCTTTGCCATTGCTAGTTTTGACTCCTAATGGAAGAGATGATGCAGGAACGAATAAAGATTGTTTTCTACTTAATCCAGCTGTTAAATCAAGTCTTCATCTGGAGATGTTTAGATTCTTGGGTATTGTGCTTCTTTGTATTCATTGTATTTGAGAGAAATTTTGACTTTTAAATATTTTCCAAATGCTTAAATAAATAGTTGACACATTATTCTGTAACCTTAGGAACATATTTCAACTAACTTATTCCAATGAAAGTTCAATTATGAATTACCATTTTGGCAATAACATAAGGTTGAATATGGAAAAATTCTTTTGTAGCAAACTATATCATAAAAAGCTTAACATTGATCATTAATTTACACTTTATTTTACCTATTATGAACAATGTTTTGCATGTATGTTTGCTTGAAAAAATATTGGCATTTAAACACACTTTACAAATTTTTAAAAAAATCAATTTTTAATAGAGTATAATCAACAACATTTTTATATCAATAATTAGCCAGCCTTATTTGGTATGATGCAATGTTGACGTTAATAAGTGAATTAGCGAATAAGCACCAGCCTTATTTCATCAGTATTTTGATTATTTAAGGAGGGGGGGGGGGTAACTGTAAGTTTTTTTTCCCCAAAAAATTATTTTTCTTAATTTAAGTGTTTTGTACTTCATGATAAAAGATTAAAATAATAATATTAATAATTTGTATAAAATCCACCATTTATTGAGCTCTTTTGATAAAAACTGGCAGAAAAATTATCTGCTTTCTATGTTCAAAATTGTACTTGCAATCCTGTTAAATGTAGTGAAAAACTTAAGCTACATCCCCATCTCCTCATTTGAGAACTTTTAAACAAACATTTGTATTTTATGAATATATATATTCTTTTTTTTATTAATAATGCCTACAAACATTACTCAAAATAGGCAAAATATTTTGTAAAAGTTGAAGACAAATTTCTGTTTTTTTTTTTTTTTTTTTTTGTGTGTGTGTGTGTTGTGTGTGTGTGTGTGCTACAGGATAATCAGAAGAATTTTTTTTTTCTTGTTTGAATTGTTATCAATCTCCAAATCCAATCGGGATTAAATTTCTATCAGAAAGTATAAAATCAAGCATGTTTTTTACATGCTGGTAATTATGGAACAAGTCATCTTATATCTCTCTTTTGACAATAAAGTGTGTACTTTAAAATGTTATTAAATAGTATTAAAGCATCAGTTGACTGTCTGTATTTTGATATTTATCATATGTGTCAATGCTGTTTTTTTAGATTTAAATTATTTATATTTGTTTTATATATTGTTTGAAGCAGTAGGAATTTATCTGGATTTCCATAATTTTTCTCAAATGTGTTTCTGGCTTGGAAGAATTTTTTTATGAATATTAAATATTAAAAAACTGGAAATTTTCAGGCAGTTTAGAAATCCTGAAAAAAAACTCTGGGAAAGCTCTGAGAAAATGCAGAATTTTCATGAAAAATGTAATTTCGGAGAAATTATTTTATATTTTTATTTTTGTAATGAAAACATTATTTCTCACTTTGGTATTTCAATAAAAAGTCAAAGACTTAACATGAAAATTCGCTTATTAATGTCAACATCGCATCATACCAAAAAAGTACTTAAGAGTATTCTAATTTCTCAATGTTTTTCCATCCTTCTTATGACTGAAGATTTTTTATTCAACACTCCTTAATTTAAATATACAGTACCGTAGGATTTAAGCTAGACTCTTATTTTACATTTATATTTTTATATTTTAAAAAGCATTTAAAAAAACTTTTTTTATATTTCTATACCTTAAAAAATTCATGATAGGCCTACGATCTTTGCAAGTTAGAACTGATTTTCAAGATAAAATCTACCTAAAAGATCTGCATGTGTTTGTGGAAGATTTACTGATAATGGCTAATGGAAATTATTTATAGCATGCTATTTTTTAAAATCAATATGTTACATTTGCAATATACGAGGTATATCCACAAAGTAAGTCTGTTTCTATTTCTATCCAGGGCAGCGCTGCGATCACAGTTCCGAGCATGCACGGCAGTTACTCTGCCTCAAGGAGAAGAAATGTACATCATTTTCAGATCGCTGCTGCCGACGTGTTCTTTGTAGTGCTTCTTTATAATGTCAGCCTTAATTGAAAATGCCACCGCCTTTGAAATCAGATCTGTGATTCGTTTTCTAAATGCAAAGGAAGTTAAACCAAGTGAAATTTATCGCCAAATCTGCGAGGTTTAAGGAAAAAATGCTATGAGTGATTCAATGGTTAGAAGATGGGTCAGGCTGTTCAATGAAGGACGTGATCAAGTGCACGATGATGATACATATGGTTTACAGCTCTAGAAACCAATGTATTTTCTTGCCTATTATCCTCAGCAGTGTATTATTCGCAGTCAAAAACGGAACATCTGATATCATTTCACTTACTCATTCAAATGAAGCCGCTATGTTCTGCATGTCTTGCGGTGCATAAATATATTTCTGGAAGTAACTTTAATTATTTCTGTCTATATTTTGCAAAAAATTTGTGCTTTAATTATATTTTTGCATAAACAAAACAGCAAAAGAGAAGACTGCTGAATTGTCCCTCTTTCCAGTGGGAATAAAAATATTAATTTTAACTTTAAGTTAATTAAGTTAACTTAATTCACTTTAAGTTAAGTTAGTTAGTGTATTTTTTTTAACCTTGTAAAAAAAAAAAAAAAAAGCTCAGGCGCAGAGTTTACTGAATCGCAGAGTCCAGTGGGATCGTGCCATTTGCCAGTGCCTTGCGCCAGCCCTGGATACATACATTGCAAGTATTTTAAGAAGCGTATGTCATAAAAGAAATAATTATTATATACAACACTAATCAGTATTATTCTCTTGAGATAGAAAATTATTTTTATTAGTTTTAATAAGACTCTGCATTATACAGCTTTTTTTTTTTAAATCTCTTGAAAAGCAGCTCTGATGTATCCAAACAAAAACAGCTATCTCATTTGCAGTGTTTGGCTGATTTATTAGCAATTATCTTCTTATAAATAACACCAAATATATTTATTTTCTGTGTATAAATTTTCATTACATTCTACTCTCTCTCCTTTTATTGCATTTTTTGTGTTAGGCAGTGCAATTTAAGGTGAAATTCACCTTTCCCTAATTGGTTTTTACAAAGTTTCAATTATTTTATATATTAATGTAACCAGCATAAATGTAAAGGACTCAAAAAAAAAAAAAAACTTATACTAATTTTACTTATTTTTTTATTTTTATTAATGTCTGATGAATAAAAATTGATAATTTACCATTTAACTGTTTTTGTGCAATGTCTGTCATTTCGTTTAGCATTTGTAAATTTCTGTGCTATTTATTATATACATAACTCTACCCAGGTATGTTAATGGGAATAGCGATGCGTACTGGAAGTCCTTTAAGTCTGAATTTAGCTGAACCAGTGTGGAAACAACTGACTGGAATGACACTTACATCAGCTGATCTTACAGAAGTTGATAAAGATTATGTTCCAGGTAAAACAGTTATAAAAGTAAAACTTTACAATGTGGCAAAAGTAATATAACCTCTGTTAAAAGATATCTTTAAAGCTCTATGTTTTTCAAATTTTATAGTATTAAGACACTAATTAGAAAAAATCATGTGATGTTTTGAGCATAAATACAAATAAACTGATTATATCAAGGACTGAGAAAATTTTACGATGTCTTCTTGCCAGGTGTACTACACATTGTAATGAACAACAAACCTATATTAGTTGTGAAGTTTTCAAAAAACATTCTCGAGTATTTTGTTAAATGTGTCACGCTTTGAAAAATTTTGCTGTACAATTCTGTGTTTAAGAATTTGTTTCTGAAAGTTTCACAAAAAGCATAAATTTTTTATTTATTACAGTGTATTGGTGAAGCTTGTATAGGGAAAAAAAAGACTGAACTTTTATTTTATTTTTTAAGTTCTTGACACAATTAGTTTATGTTGGTTTCTGATTGAATGCTGTAAAGTTTGTCTAATTTTTTCAAAAAACAGCTTTAAGTGAAATATTTCTCTGATAAATTAAATTGGTTAGTTTAAATCTGAATTTTAAATTTAAAAAAGACTGATATTTTATAGTTCTGTTAGATCCATTTTAGCCATTGTTGTCCAAAATAAAATCACAATCATGTCAACCGAAAATAAAAATTTAGTTATACGACACAGAATATTTATTACAAACTATGTTTTAACTCTGATAGCTCAGAGGCTATTATATTAGTTCTACATTCAATTGATTACTAACCCCTTGCACACCAGACATAGATGCATACTTTTTTATAAAGCCGTACATAAATACCATGGATGTACCTGCATACATTCATGGTATTATTGCATAGACTTAACTTTTTCTACCTGGTATTCTTAAACACATTGCATAATTATTATCTGGTATTCTGAGACATGATTTTTTCATAACTATGTATAATTTTATCTTAACATCATGGTGCTCTCGTAAATCACTGTCCTATGTAATTAGCCTGTTTTTGCAGATCAAGTAATTGCTGCTGTATATTTAGATACACTATGCCAGTAACATTGGCTTCTGTAAAAATAGTCTCAACATTTAAAACTTTTTATTTGGGAATACCTTATTCCCCCGTACACGATATATATTTCGGTTACACACATAACCATCTTCAGTCGTTTCTGGAGCTCTCACTAATGGCGGCTTCTTTTTATATCTTCGTCGTTCTTCTTCTTGAAAGTTCGATGCATGACGTCGTCCCATGATTGGTCGATTGTATGAAGCGTATCGTTGATGCTGCCCTCTGTCGTCAATATTTCTAAGCTCTCACGAATGTAGGCATATATACTATTTTTAAAGTTGGCTATTTTTTTAATATTTTTAAAATCAATGGTAATGGGCTCTTTCAAAGCTAGACGGGCTAGGGCGGTACTTTGTTTCTGGAGGTTAATGTCTTTAAAATGTTCGTTTTTTCGTTCTTTAATTTCCCTTTTTGTAACAGGTTTAAGGAAAAAATGCTATGAGTGATTCAATGGTTAGAAGATGGGTCAGGCTGTTCAATGAAGGACGTGATCAAGTGCACGATGATGATACATATGGTTTACAGCTCTAGAAACCAATGTATTTTCTTGCCTATTATCCTCAGCAGTGTATTATTCGCAGTCAAAAACGGAACATCTGATATCATTTCACTTACTCATTCAAATGAAGCCGCTATGTTCTGCATGTCTTGCGGTGCATAAATATATTTCTGGAAGTAACTTTAATTATTTCTGTCTATATTTTGCAAAAAATTTGTGGTTTATTTATATTTTTGCATAAACAAAACAGCAAAAGAGAAGACTGCTGAATTGTCCCTCTTTCCAGTGGGAAATAAAAATATTAATTTTAACTTTAAGTTAATTAAGTTAACTTAATTCACTTTAAGTTTAAGTTAGTTAGTGTATTTTTTTTAACCTTGTAAAAAAAAAAAAAAAAAAAAAAAAAAGAAGCTCAGGCGCAGAGTTTACTGAATCGCAGAGTCCAGTGGGATCGTGCCATTTGCCAGTGCCTTGCGCCAGCCCTGGATACATACATTGCAAGTATTTTAAGAAGCGTATGTCATAAAAGAAATAATTATTATATACAACACTAATCAGTATTATTCTCTTGAGATAGAAAATTATTTTTATTAGTTTTAATAAGACTCTGCATTATACAGCTTTTTTTTTTTAAATCTCTTGAAAAAGCAGCTCTGATGTATCCAAACAAAAACAGCTATCTCATTTGCAGTGTTTGGCTGATTTATTAGCAATTATCTTCTTATAAATAACACCAAATATATTTATTTTCTGTGTATAAATTTTCATTACATTCTACTCTCTCTCCTTTTATTGCATTTTTTGTGTTAGGCAGTGCAATTTAAGGTGAAATTCACCTTTCCCTAATTGGTTTTTACAAAGTTTCAATTATTTTATATATTAATGTAACCAGCATAAATGTAAAGGACTCAAAAAAAAAACTTATACTAATTTTACTTATTTTTTTATTTTTATTAATGTCTGATGAATAAAAATTGATAATTTACCATTTAACTGTTTTTGTGCAATGTCTGTCATTTCATTTAGCATTTGTAAATTTCTGTGCTATTTATTATATACATAACTCTACCCAGGTATGTTAATGGGAATAGCGATGCGTACTGGAAGTCCTTTAAGTCTGAATTTAGCTGAACCAGTGTGGAAACAACTGACTGGAATGACACTTACATCAGCTGATCTTACAGAAGTTGATAAAGATTATGTTCCAGGTAAAACAGTTATAAAAGTAAAACTTTACAATGTGGCAAAAGTAATATAACCTCTGTTAAAAGATATCTTTAAAGCTCTATGTTTTTCAAATTTTATAGTATTAAGACACTAATTAGAAAAAATCATGTGATGTTTTGAGCATAAATACAAATAAACTGATTATATCAAGGACTGAGAAAATTTTACGATGTCTTCTTGCCAGGTGTACTACACATTGTAATGAACAACAAACCTATATTAGTTGTGAAGCTTTCAAAAAACATTCTCGAGTATTTTGTTAAATGTGTCACGCTTTGAAAAATTTTGCTGTACAATTCTGTGTTTAAGAATTTGTTTCTGAAAGTTTCACAAAAAGCATAAATTTTTTATTTATTACAGTGTATTGGTGAAGCTTGTATAGGGAAAAAAAAGACTGAACTTTTATTTTATTTTTTAAGTTCTTGACACAATTAGTTTATGTTGGTTTCTGATTGAATGCTGTAAAGTTTGTCTAATTTTTTCAAAAAACAGCTTTAAGTGAAATATTTCTCTGATAAATTAAATTGGTTAGTTTAAATCTGAATTTTAAATTTAAAAAAGACTGATATTTTATAGTTCTGTTAGATCCATTTTAGCCATTGTTGTCCAAAATAAAATCACAATCATGTCAACCGAAAATAAAAATTTTAGTTATACGACACAGAATATTTATTACAAAACTATGTTTTAACTCTGATAGCTCAGAGGCTATTATATTAGTTCTACATTCAATTGATTACTAACCCCTTGCACACCAGACATAGATGCATACTTTTTTATAAAGCCGTACATAAATACCATGGATGTACCTGCATACATTCATGGTATTATTGCATAGACTTAACTTTTTCTACCTGGTATTCTTAAACACATTGCATAATTATTATCTGGTATTCTGAGACATGATTTTTTCATAACTATGTATAATTTTATCTTAACATCATGGTGCTCTCGTAAATCACTGTCCTATGTAATTAGCCTGTTTTTGCAGATCAAGTAATTGCTGCTGTATATTTAGATACACTATGCCAGTAACATTGGCTTCTGTAAAAATAGTCTCAACATTTAAAACTTTTTATTTGGGAATACCTTATTCCCCCGTACACGATATATATTTCGGTTACACACATAACCATCTTCAGTCGTTTCTGGAGCTCTCACTAATGGCGGCTTCTTTTTATATCTTCGTCGTTCTTCTTCTTGAAAGTTCGATGCATGACGTCGTCCCATGATTGGTCGATTGTATGAAGCGTATCGTTGATGCTGCCCTCTGTCGTCAATATTTCTAAGCTCTCACGAATGTAGGCATATATACTATTTTTAAAGTTGGCTATTTTTTTAATATTTTTAAAATCAATGGTAATGGGCTCTTTCAAAGCTAGACGGGCTAGGGCGGTACTTTGTTTCTGGAGGTTAATGTCTTTAAAATGTTCGTTTTTTCGTTCTTTAATTTTCCTTTTTGTAACGCCGATGTAGCAATTTTCTTTATTAGTATCGTTTGACATAAAATTAATTTTATAGATCCCTGCGGTTTCGATGGGGTTGATTGGGTCTTTTTCCGATCTAATGCGCTGAAAGATTGTTTTATTAGGTTTAATTGGAATACGTAAGTTCTTTTTACTGGCGATATTAGAAAGTTTATTGGCTATCCCTCGGCTAAAGGGGATAGCGGTAGTAAAACGTGGTTTATCTTTTTGACGGTTGTCTATAACATTTAATTTTCGTTGCCTAGCTTTGAAAACTTTGTCGAAAATTTCTCGAGGGTAGTGGGCGTCTTGACATTGTTTCTTTATGAAAGCAATTTCTTTTTGAAGGAGGTCGTCGTTAGAACACACTTTGAAAGCGCGGTCGATATAGGAACGAATAGCAGCAATTTTATAGTTGAAAGGGGTTTTAGATTTAAAATTTACTATATTAGTATTACAAGTAGGTTTTCGAAAAATGGTGGTCTCTATGAGATTATTGTTTCTGGTTATGTTCACATCTAAGTAATTGAGGCTATTATTGATTTCTTTTTCGTAGGTAAATTTAATGTTCGGGTCTATGGCATTAAGTTGATTGATCAAATTATTTTCTTCATTATTGTGGGTGGTAAGGATAGCGAAGATATCGTCGACATAGCGAAGCCAAAGTTTGATGGTATTATTGTGTGTCTGTTTAATCTGTTCTTCAAGGATTCTCATTTTCCAGTCGGCAATTATTCCGGATATGGGGGAGCCCATGGGGACTCCTTTTATTTGTTGGTAGAAGTGATTATTATATTGAAAATATGAGTTATTTAAAATTAGATTTATAGCACTAGTTAGGGTGTTAATTATGTCTATATCTTTAAAACTACTTTGAATTTGTTTGTTAATAATTTGGTTCATTTCCTTAATATCTATTGACGGGTATAGATTTACAACATCGAAACTTACCATAATATCGTTTTCATCAAGTTTATAATCGCGGATGTTTTTAATGAAATCGTCGGTGGAAGTTAGAGTGCTGTTAGATGGGGGTATAATTTCTTGTAGAATATCTTTCATATATTTTTCAAGAGTGTAGGTGGGGCCTTCACATTTGCTCACGATTGGGCGAAGGGAGGGGGGATTTTTATGATCTTTAAATTTAGCGAAAATCCGTGGGGCGAAATTAGCGGTATTGTTATAGTTCGGACCTTTCTGATCCGGCCAGGTACCGTTTTTTATTAAAGTTTTTAGTTTATTATTGATTTTCGTGGTGGGGTCTTTGGGAAGATGTAAAACGTTTAGACTATTGATGGTTTGTTCCATTTTTTCATGGTAATCTTTTTTATCTAGGATAACAATCTTTCCTGTCTTGTCAGAGCTTAAGCAAACGATCGTGTTATTTTTCTTTAGGTCGCTGAGGCATTTACGGTCTTCATGATCTTTAACAGTAGTTTTAAGTTTTTTATTCATTTCTTGTTGGGCATGCATACGGATAGCTTGTTTATCTGAGGGGGGTAATGAGATAATGGCGGCCTCAATGCTCGCAACGGTATCATTGATATCTATTTTGTCATCAAGAATGAATTTGGGACCTAGGTTTAGAGTGGCTTTTTGCTGTTGAGTAAGAGTTAAGGAGGATAGATTAATGAATTGATCTTTTTTAGTTTGACCTTGTTTATAGCATTTATTATTTCTCATCCAAAAGTTAAGTTTTTTATAGTGGTTATTGTGGTAAATCTCTTTTTCTTTCTTGCAAAAATTGTTTATTTTATTGACTTTTAAACGGTAATCATCCGGAGAGCACATGGTTTGAAGTTTGTGGTTGTAAAATTTTTCTTCTTTCGTTAATTTAGCTATATATTTAAATTTGTTCCTAATGTATTTTTTAAGTAAGCATAGCTCAAAATTCTTTATATCATAAAAGAATTCATTAAGAAGGAAACTATTTTTAATTTTCATGAATTTAGGGGTAATTTTAAAATGTACACAGTCTTTTAACCGCAGGGATCTATAAAATTAATTTTATGTCAAACGATACTAATAAAGAAAATTGCTACATCGGCGTTACAAAAAGGAAAATTAAAGAACGAAAAAACGAACATTTTAAAGACATTAACCTCCAGAAACAAAGTACCGCCCTAGCCCGTCTAGCTTTGAAAGAGCCCATTACCATTGATTTTAAAAATATTAAAAAAATAGCCAACTTTAAAAATAGTATATATGCCTACATTCGTGAGAGCTTAGAAATATTGACGACAGAGGGCAGCATCAACGATACGCTTCATACAATCGACCAATCATGGGACGACGTCATGCATCGAACTTTCAAGAAGAAGAACGACGAAGATATAAAAAGAAGCCGCCATTAGTGAGAGCTCCAGAAACGACTGAAGATGGTTATGTGTGTAAACGAAATATATATCGTGTACGGGGGAATAAGATATTCCCAAATAAAAAGTTTTAACTAATTAATCCGCCGTATTAAATAATGTTTTATGTGTCTTTATTAGTCTCAACATGTTTAAATGAGTTATCTAAGCCAAAGATTCTATTTTTAATTTGTCTTGTTTTTATTTAAATGATTAAGTTGGTTTTCATTCACAAAAATTCAGTTTATATAAATGTAATTGCTAATGTCCATTTTTCTTAATCACTTTTTAAAAAACATAATTTTCTGGAATGCCTTGCTATTTGATGTTTCAGTGTAGTCAGGTCAAGTAATTACTTATTTTTAAAGCACAGTATGAATCTCAAAATGAAGTTCACATATGCATCAAATCAAATGTAATTAATTTTTCTCATATGCAGTTATATCATGCTCTTCTAAAACAAAATCACTTTAAAAATGAATAAATAAACAGATATTAAAAAACAGTAAACATTTAAGGTAATGATTCAGAACACAGATTTTTTTAAATGGAACTATGTAATTGTACATTATGTATTTTTTTTAAGTCTAAAAGTTCTTTTAGGTATAAAAGTTTGAATTTTTTTGGACACTTGTTATCCGATTTGCTAAATATATAAACTATTATACATATAAAGGGTTGTTGAAATTAAACTCTTCTAACTCTGGAGGATGTGCAGGATGTTATATCAGTCTTAATTACATGTTTAGAGAATATACCTTAAAATTATGTGCTTGTGATTTTACAAATAGTACAAGATGTCTCCAATAGGTGATGCTTCAGGTTAACAAAATGATCCATAGATAATTGTTTAACCATTCATGTAAAAATTGGAATTATATCTGTAAAAATTGGAATTATATCTTAGACTATTTCACTGCTAAGCAGCATGAATTGTTATTTTTGTAATTAGCGCTGTAGTGCAAATCTATCCCAATTTAAGGGTTTCTGTTAACAGCTGATGATTTTGTAAGGAAAATAACCCAAGATACATCACATCACTTCCCAAACAGTCAAATAGGAAATATCCCTGCTGAGAGAAACAGTTGATGCACCAACATCACCATGTGACAATAGGGCTAGTTGTTTCCACAACCATCATAGCCATGTCTTCTATGTGTGTAGTCATGTGCAGTGACTGTCTATGCTATTTGACAGTGGAAGATTCTGTAGATGTATAAGACCAGTACCTCAAACAATTGATGTTGCTTATCAAGTGAATACTTTCTTTTTTCATTTTCCTTAACTAAATTACACATCACAAGTAATAAATTAGGAATGTCTAGTTTCAATCTAGATGTTTAGTTTAGAGTGATGTATCAAGGAACATTTATGTTTAAACTTACATGCCTATTGAAACTAACATGTTTCTTCTTGACCCATCCGAGATAGTCTTTCCCTACAAATTCAGGGGCCCGGTGACCACCATGTCTGCCTGTTGGCAAATACAGTGCTGATAAGACTCACTTTCACTTGTATGGTCAAGAGAATGCGTGTTGAACATTCTGTCAGTCTGAAGTATTACCTATTGGTGGCAACTTTCACTTCTGTTTTGGAATAAAAAAATCGGTTGTCCAAATTTCATGTCACCCATAAAATGCACTAGACAGCCTAATAGAAAACTTTAATCTTAAGAACATGTATTTTGTTTTGACTGTGAGGAAAAGATCTTCAGCATGTAATAACATTGTGTTTCTTGTTTTCAGGACTTGTAAGTGTACGATATATGGAGCCTGAAAATTTACAGAAATTTGACTTACCATTTAGTACTCACAGTACTACAGGTGCAGAAATTCCACTAAGCTCAAAATATAATTATATTACTGCAGAAAATCGATTGGAATATATACGCTTAGCTTTAAATTATCGGTAAGTAGAAAGCTATGCAAAACTTTATAGTAAATCCAATGAGATTCAACTTTTTTTATGTTTAAAAAAATTCAGTTTTTCAAAATTTTTCTGAGTTTCTTACTTTTTATTAAAGCAAAATTTGACATAAGTAGGATAGATTTATTATCAGTAGCAATTACAATACTTATTGAACTTGCAATTCATAAGTATTGTTGGTTCACACATTCTTTCAGACTTTTTTTTTTCTTTGTCAATCTTATCCCTTGTAAACACATACTAGATGCGTAATGTAAGATGTTTAATATTACTTCAAAAATTTTTCTCCAGTGTTTTATATTCTAACTAAATAGTGTGATCTGTTAGAAGATTAAATATGATAATTAATTGTGCATCTGTGTGAATGATTAATTCTTATTTTAATGAGAGTGTGAAACCGTTACTTTCTAATCCTCTGTGATTAGCCAATATATTACATATCTTGTAGACATCATTATTTATTGCTTCTATTGGTTATTATTTTATAATTTAAAATAAAAGAGACTCCTTTGCATAACAATACTAAAATCTAATAATATACCTTTCATATTGTAGAAAAATAATTAATGAAGTTAAGTTCGTAAAACTGTTAATGGATAATGTGGTTTCTAATGTCAAAATGATTTGAGGAAATCATTGTGTAACATGCATAAAACTGTAGTGTCAAGTAGTATACAGATATTTAAAAAAACATAAAGAGTTAAATTGAAATTAATTTATTTTTCATAAAGAGTTCCTACAAAAACTTGTTTTATGAGTTGTACATTAGTTATATATATGTTTGTTTCATTTGACATTAAACGGTGAGCGGTGAGAGTTTGTATTTAAAATTTGTAGGGATGATGCTTCAGGAAGAAAAAAAATAACTATGAATACACTATAAACTTACATAGAAAGAGACTTGCCAACTTTTATGCATTTCAACCAAACTTTACGATTTTATGCATGATCTACTTTTTATGTGCATTTCCAAAATTTCACCTTTAGCTGTATTAACTTGCATGAGAAATAAATTAATATACACAAGGATTGATACAGACGAGATATGGGTCTGCTTTGTGGCTCCTCTACAAAACCACAGTAATCACAAAAGTGCAAATATTTCATCATCCTCTCATGAGAGTGAAAATCTCATTCCCATATATCTAAACTAAGCTATAGAATGTTAAGTTTCACTGTACTATACAGCAAAAAAGCATGGCATGAGACTTAATTGATCAGTTGCGAAATTCAAAATGTTCTAGTGATAAACATTTTTGGAGAAAAAAGGCACAGATTCTTCAGGTTCCAGAGTTATATTTGATAATTGCATACTTGCAAACTAGTGCACAGAGAATATAGCAACTTGCTAAGCATACGCACATCGAAGAAATATGGGAATATCCAATGAGGAGCTCGAAAGAGCCTCCACGAAGTTTATAGAATTCCTTTCGATAAGTGCTGAAATTTGTACATGTTCTCTCTGTTGCTCCATTCTGCAGTTTTCTGTTCTCAAGGAAGTAAACGGAGAGAATCACAATTAAGAAATTTCTACAATCTAAAATTTTTTTTTTAAATTGCTTTCATAGTGGCAGGCATTTTGAGGCATTAGATAAATCCCACAACATGCCAAGCTTAAATGCCGATGCACGCATTATGCATTATCAGCATAACAGCTGGCCAGGCCAGTCGAAGAGGAACTGTTTACTTTAAAAGAACAGGAATTTCTCTCTTTCTCCATGCTCAGCCATTGACTACCCAAATAGTCATTTATTTATTTAATAATAGTTCTCTTTGTAAATTAGAAACATTGATTTGTTTTACATTAAATCGTACACTATTATTTGGCTTTCTAAATCATAGGCATAGCATTGCCAAGACTTTTTTTTTTTTAAAGTGTGTGTGTGTGCACACGTATGGGGGAGCGCACATGGCATATTTTAAAGTAAAATAGCTATGTTTCTTTATGTTTTTAAAGAAAAAAAGGTTTTAAAATTAATGGTTTTTTAAGCAAAGTTGGGAGGCAGACACCCCCTGTCCACCACCACCCCCTTTGCCCGATGATATGCTTATGTCTTAATTTAGCAGTAGGGGGCAACTTAAGGGGTCACAACCTCCCCATGAGAAATTTTTTGTCTTACAAAATGTATATTCTTACTCACTTCTCATGCATGCATATACATATATATGAGTTACACTAGTCGTAACCCCCCCCCCATGAAAAATGTCTGGCTATACCACTGGTTCCAGCTATATTTTAATATGTTTATTAGGGAAGTTTAATGATATAGAGAATGATCTATGTAATACAAAATTCTCTATAAAGCAAAACCTTGCATTTCGAGGTTTGTGTTATAAAGATCTTCTATTGTAAGCTGCTCTTTGAATGTTAATGTACGAAATCTTGACAAAGTATTGAAGAATATATGGCGTTGGGAGTGGTTGGAAAAGAAAATTGATGGAGTGTTTTTACGTGAATCTATCAGGAAGCTGAATTCTTCTGGAAAAGCTTATTGCATCTGATGTGCAATACTTACTTCAACTTGCCAATTTGTTGGATTTTGATCTCTCTCTGTCTCACTTTTTTTGTAAACTGAAATCTCTCTCTCTCTCTCTCTCTTTTTTTAAGTAGTAGTTAGCCTGGCTTCAAAATACTAAAACTGAACTCAACTTTGGCTGAGGAATTTGCATACCTGCCAACTCTACAGGATTTAGATGGCTTCTCTTGGTTTTACATTAACCTCTCTGGTCTCCTTGTTTTCTGATATTTTTAAGCTTTAAAGATCAACATATTCATTTTTTCTCCCAATTCTAAAATATTACTAGTATCATGGTATATTCATTCATTATGGACTAATATACAAAAATATTTTGATCCAATCAAAAATATTTCTGCTTTCTTTGATTATTTATTTATGAAGGTCCTTGGAAAATGGAAGCCAAAACATTGGCATTTATATTGGAACATTTGTGAGTCCAAAATCCCCAAAATTTACCCCATTTTCTCTGATTTAAAAAGCAGATCTTTAATAAAATTTTACATATTTAAGAAAAAGTTGCTTTTGTAAACCTAATAAAACATTAAGGTTCTTTGTATTTCATGTTAAAAGAATTACTTACATTCTGATATCATTTACTAATCCTGCATTTAACATTCCTGACTTTCTGCAAAATTAAAATTTCAAACATAAATTGTTGTAAAAAGCAAATTATTCATTTTACAAATTGCAACATTGTGTAATCCTATTTAAAATATTAATAATAGATTGTATAGATAGTGAAATTAAATGCATGAAAAATTTCAATGTGTGGTTTGTGTCACAAATAATCAGTTATAAATTTAAAATTGTGATAAGTTAATACATAAATCTACTGGATTTTCTACCTAGTTGTTAGCAGGTATACAAATAGTCAGCTTTTCCCTCCTACCTCTCCCATTTGTTAGGAGTGAGAAAAATAAATGAGATGACATTCAGCAGATTTTTAATAGGAACATTTATGGCCTAATTTTTTTTAAATATCTATGAATTTTTGTTAGTGTGTAAACTGTAACTTTTTAAAGTCACAGGATTGATTTTATTATCTGATGTAAGAGAAAAGTTTAAATTACTTTTAACATTGTGAATGTATTTTTCTTGAGCTATGTCATATTCTGTGTTCTTGGGCTATTTTATAATGAATTGTACTAAATCAATGGAAGCTTAAAATATTTAATGATATTCTGGAATTTTATGAGAAGTAGTTCATGGAAAATCAGGTAATTTTTTTTTCAGAAATTACATTGCATTCACTTTCAAAAGAATAGAGTAAAACTGTTTTGAAAGCTATGATTTTGTCTTGACTGTTGATTTTGTAAAATTGCTTAAGATCATCCTTTAAATAATGATAACCTCTGTTTCATTATTGAATCTTCTGCATCTAAAAGTGCACATAAATGTTGAGGAATTTAAAATTTTTAAGATAATAAAAATTATAATTTAAATAAAAATATTTTAATAAATAATTGTAACTTACATATTGCTGATATAAAATAATATATATATATATCAAAAATGTGTACTGCGTGCTTGAACTTTGCTTGAGGTCGAAATTATGCTCACACAATTTTCCTCTTTTTTCATATTTGTGTATTCTCATCCCTGCTTTTTGGTGCTTTAGTGGAAGCTGATGTCGGCACACACAATTGTCATTTACAATGTGTTTTTAGTTTGCTAATTTGTGCACTTGCAAATATTTCTTATGGGGCACATCGCAGTTGATCTGGCCATTCTATTTTATATTATTTCTAAATATTTTTCACATACAGAAACTATTTAATGTGATCATTATTATTGTTATTAATCCTTTATTGAAATCAGCAGGCGCCTACTGCCTGTATTCCATTCCATACAAAATCAAATGCTTTGTGTGATCAACTTTTCAGTTAATGTTATCACTTTTTCCGCAGACCAATTCTTGAAAAATGTACTCATAAACCGGGTTTTGTTATGAAGCTGATTCCAAGCAGGACTTCCTAGAAAATTGTGTATTGTTTGTCTATTGGTGTTGGATGATATTTGATAATTTTGAGAGGAAGCATACACCACTGTTCAAACAATTTTCAAAACATTTTAAGTTAGTATTAGTTTTTTAATAAACTTATAAGAAAGAATTGTGCACAAAAATACTAACGAAATTCTTTCAATAAATGTTTTTTGGTTATGTGATAATGCTGATGTTGATCCTACCCTTTTGTGAAAATGCCGACCTTGAATCTTGTCATTTGTGAAAATGCTGACCTTGGACTTACCACCATACTTTGTTATTCACCTTTGAAAGTACTAGCATTCTGTTTCTGCTCAATGGACAGAGGAACTGTTGAATCTGCTCAGAATAAGGCCCAGAGAACAAGACTTATTTATCTGTGGCTGAGACTAAGGAGTGGATTTGATAAAGCCATGTTTGATCTGCCAGAAGATGATGCATGCAGTCTGGGAAGCTGTACTGGCCCAAGGTGTTGTTTTAAACAAGCTTCTGTTATATCTGAATTTGTTTTAATGTAAAGTTTTACATTAATAAAAATGTTATTTTGTCCCCCATATTTCTTTGGCGCCTTTGAAAGGACCTGTACAATCACTGCCTCATTATTCCATTTTATCATGGGTACATTACCATTTTATTGTTGGTAAGTTTAATTTAATTTTAATTAATTAGATAACTGAATAATACTATATGCTATCATTAATTTTTTCTTCAGTTGCTTATTGTTTTTAATCAGATATTGTTTTCAAAATCCTTTGGTCTCCCAATGATCACATTAAGCGGTACTACTGTATATTGAAAAAATTGCAGATGGTATTGAGCATATTAAAAATTGTGGACCGTAAACAGTGTTTAGGGTCCAAACATTTGTGCAATTTGGGAAAATTTGCTTGTAAATCGAGAGATGCATTTTGTGAGTACAGAACCTGAATTTTTTATGCATTTTGTTAAAATAAAGCATGTTCACAGTCTTGTATATCTTCTTTAAAAGCAAAGCATTTAGCAAAGGACACTATTTTATGGTGCACCCCTTTTGAATTTTCAACTTACAAAGAAGAAAATAAATTCACATAAAGAGGTTGCTACACAGGTAGTAAAAACTGTTCATTTAAGAGATTTTCAGGTTTTAGTTTATCTTAAATACCACACTTTTAAAGGATATGAAATAGTTTCAATGTTTCCACTTATCATTTTCATAATTCTCTCTAGATTGCATGAGTTTGACGAACAAATTGCTGCTGTCCGAGAAGGAATGTCAAAAGTTATACCAGTTCCTTTACTATCTTTGTTCACTGGAAGTGAACTAGAGACAATGGTAGAGTATATATTCTCTCAATTTCTACTACAAAGAAAAAAGGTTTATGTATTCTGTTTAAGTGTCCATGTGTTTGTCAGCAGCTTAGCTTATGTATAAATAATAGTAGGATGAAAATTTACTAAATGTATGTGTGTTGCCAAAAAACAAAAGAAATAGACATCATATTTCTCATTTCAAAATAATATATATTTATTAATTTATTAATGACATATAAAATTTTTTATTCAATATTTAATATACTTTTGAGCTATTTTTTACACGTAGTCCACATAATTCATTTTACTATATTATAAAATATAAATTTAACACTCTCTTTAAATTAAAACTAAAAGAAATTTAAATTAGGTAGATTTATACAGATTTCAAATTTAAGTAACAATTTTTCAATGAGATGTTCTCTCAAGATCTTATGTTATTGACATTTGCTTGTTTACATTGCCCTTAATGCAATAGTATATCTTGTATTTAAAAAATAAGAATCTCCTTTAAATGTATTATTCATAGACCTTTTTTCTTTCATGCTTTTCATTGTAAAGATGAATTTCATTTTGAAATAGCACTTAGGCTTTTTTTTTTTTTTTTCGTAGCATTCAATGCAATGAGTGAGTGTATGAGTTAATTTTCTATTTACTGCAGTTTTTTTATAATTCCAATAGATGTGTTTTTCATATTGTTTATCTAAAAATGCTAGATTTAACAAAAAGAACAAAGATTCAGTGGAAATGTTTATCAAGGAATACTGACAGTTATTTTTTGTTTTATATAATCCATTACTGATGCTAAGACCTACTGTGTTCATTATTCTTTGACAGTGGCATCTGCTATCAATTAATAACTTATCAGAAATTAGTCTAAAAGAAATTTGGGACTCATTTGTAGTCCCTTCCCAAAATTATAATTGATTTAAGAACAGCCTTTCCACAAAATTGCAATTGATAAAATCAGACATTTCTCATTAACACAACAAATTAAGCTGTCTTTTCATGAAATAACTTTACTAATCAAAATTCTAAATTACATCTGCCTTTTCAATAGGCATTGACACCTGTGGGGATGTGCCTCCCCCCCTCCCCAATATTTTACTTTAATGGTTAATAAAGATAGGTAGAAGAGATCATATTTTGGTCTTCATTCTCCCTCCCCCCCAATAATCAGCAGCTTGCTACACTGTGGCCTTTACTACCACAAGAATGCAAATACAATAAGCATAATTTTACCTGAAATGCACCTTTAAGATATTTATTTCCATGTACAACATTTTGAACAAAACAAAAACTATTTCACTTTGAATTTGTAAGTTGAAGAAACAACAATTGGTTGAAAAGTTCAAAATTTTCTAGTGTCTAAATATTTCTCTTTTTCTTGTGTCAAAGGTATATTATATTCTTCCCTTGCATATCAGTAGTTATACTTGATAAGGTAATTACCTAGTTGTGAGTTATTAAATAGCCATAATTACAAAATAAATTTATTACTGCCTTAGCCAAAAGCTGTTAGTTGGCACAGACAGTTCAAACATATAGTCACTGTTGCTCCAGATATGTTTTTTAGTTTGCTAATTTACACACTTGCAAATTTTTATTCTGCATATTGGATAACTACTTAGAGATTGTTTACTTAATACAGGTATCTGTTTTATATTACATAAAAATGAAAGATTCTAAAAATATTTAAAATGTCCTTTCAAGTCTGATTTTGCAACTTTCAGAAATCAGTTGAAAAAAAAATGAGTGATGTTTGTCATTCTGTGAATGTAAAAATTTAAATATATAGTGCTTTTTGTCAAGATTAGGCATTTTAGTCTCTCTCTTGTATAACTAGAGAGCATATGTAATGTTTGCTATATTCAAACTGTTGACTTAATAAAGATGTAAACTGTATCTGTTCTAAAAATTTGTGAAATTTCTACATATTACTGATGAAGAATTAATAGCCTTTTATTTAAAAAAGTAAAAACCTGAAAAATTATTTAAGAAGATAAGAAGTTTAAAAGATATAAAGCTTTGAAAGACTTATTTTTATTTTTTATTTTATTTTTTTCAAAGGTGAAATGACTGGCTTTGTCATGTCATTTTAAACTGTTATAACTGATTGTTGGGTGACTGAATCTGATAAAGCTTGCATCAATAATTTAAGTTGACACACGGGGAAAAATGAGTCAAAATAAATAAATAAGGGCATTTTAATCCTCACATTATAAGACTTTTTTTATATTTCTGTGTTAAAGGTTTGTGGAAGTCCGGAAATACCCATCCAGTTGTTAAAAGCAGTTGCATCTTATAAAGGCATTGAACCAGATGCTCCATTGGTTCAGTGGTTTTGGGAAGTAATGGAAGAATTTAGCAATACAGAGAGGTCCTTGTTTTTGAGATTTGTATGGGGTAGAACACGGTTGCCTAGAACAATAGCTGATTTCCGAGGAAGAGATTTTGTATTACAGGTAAAATTTTACTCTATTCATTCATATGTAATTATATATGTAATGAATTTCTGGAAATTTGTTTTTATTTATTTTAAATTTTAAAGTAATTAGTTAATAAAGTTGTGAAAGTACAAGTGCTTATTTTATTTACATAATCAAGTTGCTTCGGATTGTTTGTTTTTTAGGTTATGGAAAAATACAATCCTCCAGATCATTTTCTTCCTGAAAGTTATACATGTTTCTTCCTCCTCAAAATGCCAAGGTATTCTTGTAAAGTTGTATTAAAGGAAAAACTGAAGTATGCTATTCATTTTTGTAAATCCATAGACACAGATGACTATGCCAGGGTTGCTTTAAATCAGTCAGATAGAGAACATGGTGCTGGAAGTTGTCCATACATTGAAATGATGAGCGATAGTGAAGATGAGATAGATAGTGCTGGATCTGATGACCCAATTCCTGATTCTGTTTCATTTACTTCTCAGTGATGATTTTTGCATTATTATTTTTCAAATAATTATCATAAAATGATTCTTTTTGTAATTATTTTACCTGTATATTTAATAATACCAAAAAAAAAATCATAAATGTTCATTCTGATGTTGTGATATTCGTTTTTAGAGCTTCAAATAATATATATATATTTTTCAGTCATCAATAATTTCCTCAATCACAAAATACTTGTTTTGTTTTCTGTGTATTCTTAACTTGCATATAAATATATGTTCAGATAATCCTCTCAAACATTTTCTAATGGCACAGTTAAAAATCTATAAATGTTCTTATACTTTTCATTTTGTTAAAATCATTTTATTTTATTGTATTCTATATAAAATAAATGTTATTTTTTGTAATTGCTATTTATTTCATTATTATGGTAACTGCTTCATTGCAAACACTTAATTAAAAAAAATTATTTGACTAGCTGAAGTGCATATTCTTCACATGAAAATGAGGCTTACTTTAACAGCTTCATTCTGTATAAGTGTTGTTTCTGTTCTATATTATTATAAAATTTTAAATCCGTATTGGAGACTCATCTTTTTAGAATAGAATTGATGACAATTAGTAAGCAGATATATTTTTAAAAGTGGGTAGCACTTTTTTTCCTATACCTTATTCCGTATCTGAGAAAATTTGTAATTCTTTTGCTTGGGTTTAATTTAACATAAAGATTGTGTTTATAACTTTCCCATCTCGTTAAAGAAATCTGTGTATATCACTGTTGAATTAATTACTTTCAATTTCATTGATTTCTTTATTGAATAAATTTATTAATTTTCAAATTCTCTGCATTACATCAGGGTTGGCCAACCTTCTGCATAACATGTGCCAAATAACTCAAGCATCTTTTTTTACTCCATATGTTCACAGGTAGAGTTAGAAAATATGAATATAGTTAGGCATTTTTTATGGGAAGAAAAGTAATAAAGTGTGAAAAGGAGATTGAAATTGTTGTTCTATAGAGGACTCTAGAATTAATTTTTTAGATATATGGTTAGGGGAACCGAGATGGTTCGATTTTTTTATGACAATGTACTTTAGAGTGAACAAATGTTGCCTCTTGATGTAGCATCATAAATTTAAAGAAATAAAATATTTTCAAGCATGAAAATAGTTCAAAAGTCTTCAACCCATCCCAAAACAATAAGTAATTTCAAAGATGTCATGCGTCCCTTGATTTGATGGAATGCACCAAGTTTGGTGCATGTACCACGGTTTGGCCACCTGTGCATTACATATTCAAGTTATTAAAAAAGGTTTCACTTTTAACATCAATTTAATCACAACACATGAACAAAAATTAATGCCTGACAAAAAATATAAAAGAGCTAAAGCATTGTGTTTTAGCTAGTGAATGTGATACCATCTGTTAGGTTTTTTCAAAACATACTGACCATAGCAATTCCAGGAAAAGGTGTGGTTTCAAGTAGGGACCAGTACAGTTATGTGAGTATAGCTGCCACCTTGAAACTTTTCTTGATAAGTTAACACTAAGGGTTTACTGTAGACAGACCATTTTCCATGAGCTTACTTAAGGTAGCTAGGGTTTACTTTTCCTTTTGTCAAAGCGAATCAGCAAACCTCATTTTGCAACTATAATGGGCCTTTTTTTTTTCAAGACATTGCCTGCATGAACTTTAAAAAGTTTTGATTTAACATACTTCATAAAAATAACCTAAACATTGGATTTTTGTAAGACTAGTAGTCTGTATTTGGAATAATTCAAAATAGGAAATCATTCAAACAAACATAGCTATTTTTTCTTTTTAGACTGGCTTAACTTGTTTTCCTTAAAAAGAGATGTATTAAATTTTGTATAGCTTAAATTTAAATAGCTTTAAAATTTCTAAAAATTTAGTAAAAAACAGAAAACCACGCATTCCAATTACATCTGTCTAAATATTATCCATGATCATCCATTCCTACAGATGGTAACTTCTAAAAAACCAGATGCAGTTTTAAATACGTATTTACATGTGTGCCACCAGCTAGGGGCAAATGCCACCCTTGCGGCAGAAAATTGAACATTATAAATTGATATAAAGAATCTGAAATCTGGTCACTTTTTAATCTAATGCTAGGGTCAGGAAATTGAACATTATAAATAGATAAAAAGAGTCTGAAATCTGGTCACTTTTTAATCTGATGCTAAGAAAATCATTAATTTTATTTAAATATGTCACAGAGGAAAAATGTACAAAATTGTTAATCTTAAAATATCTGTTTGAAGAATATCTGGAGAATAAAATTTAAAAAATAAAATAAAATAATCAAATATAACTACCATGCTTCGGCTGCAGACAAAATATTTTGTAGGAATTTAATCCTAAATGTGTGGTTGCAGTGTACCACAAACTAGTCCAAAATCTTTTGTATGAAGTGTCCCAAATCACCACTAACTTTTTCTCCATGAACACTTAACACGCAAAGTCCTTATAATCTCAAATCAATTCTTGTTGATCTTATCCAGGACTTTACTGGAGAACTGAAAAATCTTTCTTCTGTACAGGTAGTAGCTGCAAATGTTAGAGCTATTTGCAAGCCTTTAGACACTATAGGCAAAAACTTGGTCAATTTATTAAATCATCATACTAAGTGTTTTTGTATCAAATGTTGTTGTTATTGGAGAAATCTGCCACAGCTCATACCATGCTTCAGCTTCAGACAAAATTTTTTGTAGGAAAGTCTCCATAGATACTTCCTATAAGTTTTGTTTTCGTAATAAAGTCTTTTGCACCAGTGTTTTCCATCATTGTTGATTTAAGTGTAAATAGGTTGTAGCCAACTTCATTGTCTGCATAGATAGAACCTTTTTCCAAGTGATGTCATTAATCTATCCAAATAATTGATGTTCTTAAGCACTCTTCTGCTTCTATTTTAATTTCTGGATTAGATCTGCAGACTTGGTGACAAACTGTACGAGGATACCTCAGTTAAATATCATGAGCTTCTGCTATTTCTTTAGTAGTTGTAAAGAATGTGATGAGTTTTGGAGTGAGCCACTCTTCTGGGGATTAAATTAGTCTAAAATTCACACCCTACATGTCAAATAACTAAAATTTGCATTTTGTTGCATGAAAATTGGTTAACTTGAATGCCAGAAAGGGTGTTTTGGGTGTACCCACTGCTTAACATAGAGTTTTCTCAAATTCTCGAGAAATATTGGCACTATCGCTTAGTTGACTTCAGTTTTAAAAGCTTATTTTTGGCAATAAATTTGATGATTTTTTGCCAAAAAGTCGCCAAGCTTGGCAACATTTGGCAGGCTTTTCTTAATGGGCCTGTAATGTTTGCTTTCCTGCATTAGGATCATACATTACTCAATTGTGTTTATTATGTGATGAAAGTTTGTGATTGAGATTTCTCTATAGATGGAATCTCTGGAATGTTCGTGCAATGTCGGCATAAGGTATAAAAGCGGAGGATTGTTCCAGAGTTCAGAGCAGTTCAGTCAGCTGTTGTGAGCAGACATTGATTCTGCTGAAAGCTCTGATTATGTGCTTTTATAAATGATCTATCCCTTGTTTTGAGAAGCTTATTTTTGAAAGCTCTTTGGGTTTTCTTCGTTGTTGAATCCCGAGGAACTGCTGATAATTTATCTCTAGAATTTCCACTGAATTTCAGCCCACAGAAGAATTTTTTATTGTGTGTTGTTGTTTCTGATGCCCTCTGGCAACTGTGAGTGGTGGCATATCCCTCATATAGGATGGCAATAGGCAGAAGGGGACGCTACCATTTTAATAAGCCCCAGTGGGAGGAAGTCCGACTTCACTGATTGTCCCCTAATTTTGAACCAATTCCGGAGGAGGGATTGACTTCCTGAAATTGGCAACCCCAGAGGTAACTTTGTACATGGATTTATTGTGTGTGAAATACAGCATCTGAGAAAGCTACTGTGTCAAACTGACTGCTATAAATTGTGTTACTGCTTATTTATCTCTGAGATTTGTGTATAGCAGATTGTTCATAAACTTTCTAATAAAAATAGTCTTTCGTCCTTGTCAACTGGACTGTTCACTAGAACTTTCCATCTACACTGAATTTTTAAGCTGTGAACCCTGAATTAAGCAATTTTTGTAATATTAATTTTGAATGCACTTTCAGAACTACTGCCATTAGATATGAATATTTTTCATAGCAGTGAATTGCGTTTGTTGCCAAAAATTGCTTTTTACATTTTCAAATCTTAAAATACAGCTGCACATGTACACTTGAATTAGTCCTCTGCGTTAATCAGAGTTCTCTGGTGTCAGATTTTTTGAGATAATTTTTTTGCTATAGAAATTCCCATTCTTAAGTATTGATTCACGCATGGATTAAAGTGAAGATTGTATGTCATTTTCTGAGTCTGAAAATTTTCATAACATCATGGATTCTGTCGACAGTACCAAATGCCGCTGCATCTGGTTAGGGGAAAGCACATGTGCAGGTGCATGTGTGGTAGTTTGAAAAATATACTGCCACATGTACAAAGGAAAGAAAATGCAAAATTGATACAATGGGCTTAAATCAGAGTGTTTTAAAACTGTATGGTTAATGTTTTATTTGTGTGTGTTTGATAGTGATATATTTTTATTTTCCAAATCTTATTAACTTTAAAATTTACTTCAATTTTTGTAGCATTTAACAACTTGAGTAACAACAATGGATACTGTTGCTATGGTTACTAAATGGTAACGCTAAAAATTGAAATGAAATTAATTATTCTTTGACTTTATGACTCTCTTAATGTTATACATTTAAAAGTGCATTAGTAAGTTTATGCTTACAAACTTTAAAGCAAAAAATTGCATCACGATCGAGATAAATTTGCAAACATGAAATATGGAGCCAAATGAGCAGATATAAATTAATTGTTAGACAAAAGTTTGCTGAGACAAGCAGATATGTGTCAGAAATTTTCAGAAAAAAATCTTAAAATTATGAACTGCACAGCAAAATTTTTCAAAGATTAACACATTTTGCAACATTTTCAATTTTTAAAAGAAATTTCTAAGAGTTTTGTGTCTGTATTAATTAATCATTTATTTCAGTGTATAGCATAGCTTACATGAAGGCATTCTAAAAATTTTGAAGTGCTTGACATAGTTTATTTGTAGTTTTTTTTTTTACTAAAATCACATGATTTTTTTAAAAATATATAATTAAAAAAAATGGGTTAAAAATAGACTGAATTCTCTTTTTATAGATTTCTTTTGCATGGTGCCATGCACAAACTTCAAAAAACTTTCTTTTGCATAGGTGATTTTGTTGGCACAGGGTGCTGGCTACCGCTGGTCCTGTACCCATGAATGTATTGTCTATTGAATTACATTTAGATTTTTTTGAATCTGAACTTATGCCAAAAAACTGTGGTGTAGTCTTACAGGAAAAAAAAAGGTGGAGACGCTCACATTCAAAGACGTCAAAGTTACACGTGTCATTAGTAGATTGTAATAATTAAAAATAAATAAATAAAATTAAGTAAATTAATCTTTATTTTTTGCTGATTGATTTATTCTTGATAGTAAAAAGAAAGGCATTCTGATTAGCAATTGCTTAAGAAAAACTATTTTTTTTATCTACCTCCTGTAAAAATCCAAGGGTAAGTGGGATTTTTCTTTTACATTTATGCATGTCCTTTCATTACCTCAACCATTCTGGAAGATGCTCTTTGACAAAATCGCACAAGTAACTTATTTCCTAAGGATTTGTATACATTATTTATCATTAATGGAGTAGTTGATGTGAGACTTAGGGTCAAATTTCATAAGCTCAAATAAAAAGGTAGTGGGACAAGGTACTTCTCTGCCTCACCACTGTGCAAATGTATGCAGAAATGTGTCACCATGTGATTCCATTTACTACAGATTTATCCATAGGAAAAAAGTTACTAAAACTGAGAAATAGCAACTTACAAAATTTCCATCGTCATACAGTTCAAATGCATTGAATTACATCTTTGCTTTCCAAAGCTAGAAGGAGCTTTCATTGAATATATTTGCATTTGATCTAAATCCTTCTCACAAAAGTAGCTGAGTGTAAAGTAATATTCTCTCTCAGAAAATTATGAAATATCCAGTTAATAGATAATATGAAATTTCTTGACAGTGGATAAAATTACATAATGTATTGACATATGCAAATGTGTCCCACGAATGCAATATGAAATAAAGTAAAACATTTCTGTATGATGAATCCGTTAATTGCTAAAAGTTTAATCATAAGTTTATCATAAATGCCCAATATTTCCTTTAGCCAATATATATATATATATATATAATTCCTGCATCCTTTTTACCCCAAAAATAAAGTTAATAATGCAATTTGTATTCATATTGTGTAAATGAGAGATCAAACATACTTCTGAAGGAACTTGGAAAAAATCATTGAGCATCTAAAAAACTGTTAAATGGAAAATAATGTAGCTGAAGTTTGAAAGTATTTAAATTATTTTTTTAATCCTTTATATAAGATGCTTTCACTGCAACAAATAAATGCTATTTTTTACAGATGTTGGTAAAGAAGCTATTAAAATAAATTCTTGTTACAATTTTAAGATGTTCAGCTTTCAAATTGTTAAATTCGCTTAAGAGTAACATGCAGAAATTATTAAAGCATATTTCAAAAATTTATTAATTATTGAAACTAACAATGTTTATGCTGAATCAACAAATTGCATAAAGAATGCATTAAAATAAAATAAACAAATAACAAAATATTTTATCTAGTCTCTGACAGAAACGGTAAAAGATATTTCTAAGCAGATACTATTGAAACCACATAATATTGATAGCTATATTTTTTCTCCCAAAATGGTATTAAATATCTCTCTCTCTCTCTCTCTCACTCACTCACTCACACACACACACACACACACAAAAAAAGTTTATATGTCCTCTTCCATCCTTCAAAGGCAAAATAAAAAATTGCAAATGAATGTCTCCAAAAATGAAAATAAAACTTGTAACACAATAGTTTATATAGTCTCTGACAAAAAATGCTCAAAGATATTTATAAACATAAATTAATAAAACTACATAACATATTGGAATCTGTTATGATTTATAATTTTTTTCATCATTTTGATGTTTTATGTCCTGTTCAAACTGACATAAAATAAACATTATCAACTCCACCCCCAGTATGTAAGCCACTGAATTCAAGATGAAGCTGAGAGTGAAGAATGAATGATATGGAGGATTCCTCCTGTTAATTTACAATACTGAATGTCCCCCCTTCCTTCCAGTTTTATTTTATTTATAGAGGGAGTCCCATAAAGGTGGTAACACGATTTCATTCATTACCTATTAGTGATAAATAGGCAGTGTAAATTGAAATATATGTTCAAAATAAGATAGGAAAAAAAGGCCATGCTTTAGAAAAAATTCCTGTCATTAATTTTCAAGAAGTTACACTTTTTAAATTTGTATGCAATCCTCGTACAAAAAAATTCCCAACTAGTAAAATGTGCCCCATACACCAAATATGTGATGCACAAAATTTCAGCCTGTCATCATAAAATGTCTTATATGAATAGATTATAATAAAGTTGCTTGGGGCCAACATGTGAATTTGAATGTAAACGTTTACTGTTGGACTGCCGTAGCGAGGGGTGGTTTTGGGTGTCAGACCCCCTCCCCCCCTATTATTTTTTCAAAAAGGGCCTTATTGGTGGCAATGAGAACCGGGCCCTCAAAATAGGAAGGGTTTTATATCTTTCATCTTCTAATTTTTTGTTAGAAACTTTAAGAGATATTTTTAAAATAACTTCCTTTTGCTGTTGTAAATATGAAGTAAAATAGGAATTGTTTTTCTCCAGTGGAAATATCTAATAAAGACAAATTCTTAACAATAGATTGGGGGACTCTGTGGCAACAAATGATAATGGGGTCTCTCATCTTCACTACTTTTTCCAAGTTTAATCACTGTTAATCAAATTATGGTCCACTTTTCTCGCATGTATGCCATCTCCTAAACTTGAGGCCCAAGTGCACTAACCTGGGTGCCCACAGCTAATTATGGCCCTGGATAAATGGCTACAATGTACCTTGAAAGGGCCTTTTTGAAGCTTACTGTGCTATTTCTGAACCTCAAAATTTTTCATTGTGGGGCATTGCCTAACACCCCCCCCCCACACACACACACACCTATTTTTTTTTGGGGGGGGGGAGGGCTATGCCACTGCTAGAGTGGAAAAAATATTTTCTTTTGTTATTTCTGAACAGTCCCTGAAATACAATCATACGACGTGATTTTCCCCCTTAAAGCTCTTAGAGGCATTGAAAAGTGGTGTAAGTCAGCATATATTTATCTTTATACATCTGATACTTTTTAGAATATGATTTTCAAATATGTCAACTGATTAGTGTATGAGGCACATTTTACTAATTGGGATTTTTTTTTTGGTATGGGGCCCGTATACACATTTAAAAAGTGCAGCTTTTTTTAAAATTAGCAAGAGAAATTTTTTTTCTTGCTGTAGTCTTTTTTCCCTATCTTACGTTGAACATTTTTTTTTTCAATTTACGTTGCCCATTTATCTTCAATTTACGTTGCCTATTACACGCTTTAATAGATAAAGAATTAAAGCGTGTTACCACCTTTTTGGGACACTCTTTATATTTATTCTTTTATAATTTGTACAGTACAATCCATTGATGGATATTTTGGTTTGAAGTATTTTCCTAATACTTGTTTCTGTAGATTTGATTTCCTCCCCATGGACCCCACAAGGGTGGGGCTGGGTAGACCCTTGGGTCCAGGGCCTGGGTGCAGCCTTACGCTACTAAATTGTTTAATTATTTTATTTCAATATAAAATAGAAAAAAATGAAATTTTACAAGAGATTCTACAGTTAATTATAGCTTAAAATTTAAAATATATATAAATGATAAGCAGTTTGTCATAAATGTTTAATAAAATTGGTGGTGGTAGTTATTGTCATTAAATTTGATACCCCCCCCCCGAAAAAAAAATCCTGGCTACGCTACTGGTATTGCTGTATTTTTATTTTTAAAACACTCGTAAAATGAAAGCGATACGTTTACACTCCAAACAAAGAAATAAAGTATTGAGGTTATGGAAGATTGGGGGAGTTTCTTCTGTGTTCGGAACCGACTTGAATTTTCGTTGTCGAGGTAGTAAAAATGCAGAACATTTCCATTCTAACAAATTACTGTAACGAGCTAAAGCCGAAGTCAGAGCTCCTCTCATCTCAAAGGCCATTTCTTCCGTCAAAAGCATTTCTCAATAGTGACTCCCTTCTATCGCTCTTTTAAAAGCCATTAAAATCCAATGAAAAACACGCCTGCACTTTGTTGTACCTTTTTTTTATTACCGTCGCAACGAAGATACAAGTATGTTTCAACCTCCCCATTAACAATTGTACATCTGTTTTTAAGCATGATAATTTTGGTACCTTTAAAGAAAGGTGGAATGGGATTATTTGCGTCAAAGACATATGGTTTCTGATTTGCTCTGTGTTGGTCAAAATGAATAGATGTTCCCAGCCGATCATTATTATTTATACTATTATATTATTACCATATTAGTCACCTTTGATTAGACCACTGGCTATGTAACATGAAAATAGTGAGTGCAGTGGCGTAGCCAAGGGGGAGAGGATAGGGGTGTCACAACCCCCCAAAAGGAATCTTTTGCCATACAAAATGTATATTCTTCACTCCCTTATCACACACACGTATACATATATGTGAGTTGCAGTAGTCGTAACCCCCCCCCCAAATGAAAAATTTCTGGCTACGTTACTGAGTGAGTATAAAGGTACAAGGGTACAAAATTTAAAAAATATATATTCAAGGGTAAGAGTTTAAAAGCACCCGATTTCTTTCTTTTTTTCTCATTTCTTGGGGGGCGGGGGCGGTCGCACCTTCGGCCCCTTTTGTGCGTCCAGTGGCGAAGCCAGAAATTTTTCATGGAGGGGTTACGGCTACTGCAACTCACATATATGTATACGTGTGTGTGATAAGGGAGTGAAGAATATACATTTTGTATGGAAAAAAATTCCTCATGGAGGGGTTGTGACCCCCTATCCCTCCCCATTCTCTACGCCACTGAGTGCGTCAGTGGTAGTGACCCCCCGTCGGACTGACGCCATAACTGTCTGGGCTAGCGCGCGGATGTCGATCTAATGGTGTGGATTTTGAGGCGATTTTCTCTAGATGTAACGTGAATACACTTTAGACACTCTTAAAGTCCACCGCCTAAGGCATATCCCCATGCCGATAGCCCTCATGCAGCTTTGCCTTAGCCACTAACTAAAATCTCGTCAGATTTAAGTACAAAAATGTTGTGTTGGAAAGTGTTTCATGATCGATACATTTGGCATAATTGATCTTTCTCGTTAATAATATTCTTGCAATTTTGCATTTTGTTTACTTTGTGTACATGTGTATATGTATATTTAAATTTTCAGCCTTTTTTTTTTTTTTAATTTAAAAACAGTTTAGCTATGGGCCTGCACATGCATAATTTTTTCCCGTTACAAGTGTCTACATTTCCGCGTTCAACTATTACAGATATTTTTTACACAACGTTCATTAAATTTTTCTAGCATTTAATACGTGATTTTTAACCTCTCTCTCACTCACTCTTTTTTAAAAAATATTTATATATATATATATATATATATATATATATAAACAGTTTAGCTATGGACCTGCACACGCGTCATTTTTTACCCCTTACAACTATTTACATTTCCGCGTCCAACTATTACTTACAGATATTTTTTTTTTTTGCACAACGCTCATTAAATTTTTCTAGTATTTAATGCGTGATGCAGTACATTCTGATTATATTTATTTTCACTCATCAATCTCCATCCTGATGCCATGGCTATTAATCTGTTGAAGAATGTAACACCAACAACATTCCACAATTCCTTAATTCCCCAACAAAGAAACTCCTCGAAAAGATTTATGCCTACCTCTGCCATCCGCCGCTCTTCCACGAAACGATTCGGACATGACAAAACATCATTCCTTCATACCTCACACATTCGAAGTTTTTGTACGATCGCCTCTTTCCCTCATCACCACACGCAGTTTGAACCACTTTATCTCCCTCGCTACTCACTCATTCGAAGTTTTTGTACGGTCGCCTCATTTGAAGTCCCTCTTTGAACCACTTGAAAACTGATTGAGGTGCCTTACTCAATCCTGATTTTTCTGGCGCGAGTTACCCAACACTATTGCACATAACTCCTAGAGACCCATGACTGCAAAGTGCGGGGATTTTTTTAGGTTGGCGAGAGTGGGGGCGTTAAAATAGGAATCGACTCTTTCTTGTACCATAAAACACATCTTTGGAATCGAAATCTATCTTAAAATCGACCACTGAAACTGTTTTGCAATCTTCTCCAGCAGGGGCGGTTCCAGACTGTCAGTTTAGGGGGGGGTCACTCCGAATGACGAGGGTCGTCTGAAGACTTCTTGAGGCCCTGGACCCTTATGCAAATGTAGGCCCCAAAGAGGCGGATAACTAGGCAGGGCCCGATCTATGACCAGTATGGGCCCCCAACTATGAAATTCGTTTAAACTGGGCCCCGTACACTTTAAACAACTTAATAAGTATTCACCCCCCCCCAACCCTAAATCATTGTACTTTTCTAAGATTCTATCTATCCTCCCCTACTAAAGTGTTTTAAAAAATGAAAAACAAAAATAGTAAAATTATATTTAAACTTCTCGTGTTCTAGCTGAGTGTGCGCCCCTTTTTCCGCTTGCATTCCGGGGGGGGGGCAAACCTCGCCAGCCCCTAGCTTCGGCTCTGGCCCCAACTGCGAGATTTTTATTGAATTCATTGCAGATACATGTATTCAACAAAAGCACAATCCATAATAAAATTAAGGGGATGGTGGACACCCAAATCATCAAAATTGGCCCCAAAAAATGTGTTTTTCTTTTTTACATACTAATATTCTACAGTTAAAGCTGAACCAGTGCCGGATTAACAATATAGCAAATGTAGCAAATGCTACGGGCCCCGCGCTTTTGGGGGCCCCGCGCCTTTACCTTGAAAGTTTTCGTCTTTCCCCTTCAAGAACTAGCTCTTTTGACACTTTCGAACAAGTTAGAAAAGTTTTTAAGATTTCGATTTGTCTGTCTGTCCGTCCTTGATATAACTCGCGTCAATAGGCATAGATTTCTACGAAATTTATATATGTTATTCTTCTGCAGTACCATATACCCTATTGTAAAGGATCTATGTAGCATTTATAGATTTTTTCTACAGGAGCACTGAAAATAGTCCCAATACATTGCGCTCTATGGGACGTTATTCTTTAAAGCGTATCATCCTACTAACTACAAGGGGTGATCAAATGAAAAGGTACGAAACGACATGGTGGGTACAAATGTAGACTTTATTCAAAATACACACCATAGGACTCAAGGGCGGATGCAGAAACTTTTTTCGGAGGGGGCGCAAATCGTGAATACTCATTTTATCTAGTGTAAATCCGACTTAATATTGATGAAATCCCCATTTATCCTATGTAAATATATTTTCCTCGGAGGGGGCGCGCGCCCCCTGCGCCCTCCCCCTGGATCCGCCTTTGATAGGACTGAGCACAACAATCCCACTGATGAACAAGCCGCAGGATTCCTTGTTCCCAAAATTCATGTGGCCGTGACGAGACCCAGTACATCGTCCGAGTTGAAGTGCTTCCCTTTCAGGTGGTTTCTTCAGTGGACCCAACACATGGAAATCGCAGGGCGACATGTCCGGACTGTAGGGTGGATGGTCCAACGTCTCCCACTTGAACTTGGCCAGTTCCTTGGCGAAAACGGACATTCCATTTTCTCATTGACTTGTGGGACACACAGACTTCCCAGTATACGGTCCTCATCCTGCGATGAATAGTAGTCGGTTTAACACCTTCCGCTGTCAGGAATCGGATAACGCCTTGCTGCCCCTAAATCGTCGAATTTTGCAATGTGAACGCCATCCTGTCCTCACACACACTGCCGCGTCATTTGGACGTAGGAGGGTGCTTTTTACAGGAGTTCTGCTCTCTCCTGCGGGGCCCCCACATGTTCCTATTAGAGATGAGTTCGGGCTCATTTTTTGAAGCCCGAGCCCGAACACTTTTAGTCCGAGCCCGAGCAATATTATTAAAGTTGGAGCCCGAGCCCGAAATTTCAGCTAAAGACAAATAAAATTAACTACTTCATTAAGAGGATACAATAAATTTTGGAGCTTCACACACCTTCTAGTCCCCGTGCCGCTATTTTTTGAAATAAGTACGTCTATTTATCCCATTAATCACTTTTTAAAATCTGTTTCAAGGAGTATGTTCAACAAAGAAGAAATTTTTCACGAGCCCGAGCCCGCCCGAGCCCGAACGCAATCGTGAATTACAGATCCCGAGCCCGAGTCGGGCTCGGGCTGAGCCCGTCTCATCTCTAGTTCCTATCCACACAAAAGGTTCCAATCGCATTCCTAGATGTCTCGCTACGTGCTCTCATAGCTGCATGGACAAATATGATAACGGTTAGGTTGTTGCGACGTTTCGTACCTTTTCATTTGATCAACCTTTATAGTTGCACTGAACCCTGACTTCAAGATAAAACTTTTTCCTCAATGACTGCAAAAAGATTACAATGTCAAGGACAAAAAGCCTAACAACTTCTACATCGTTTGTACAATCCGCTTGAAAATTTTCACAACTTTGTAAAAAAATATCGATAACAATCTGTCAATTTTGAAAATCTGAAAATCCAACCGTTCCCTCATTTTTAAGCGATTTTTCGCTATTTTCAGCACCATTTCGTTTCCGAGAGTCAAAAAAAGTGGATCATTTGCGTGACAAAATGACCTATTTTAAGTGAAAATCACGTCATACAATTGGGGGATTCCAATACGTTTAAAATAATTTCTCCCGATTACACAGTTTATTATTATTTTTTTCCCCCACAAATAAATCGTCTGCTGGATATGCGAATGTTTATGTATACAAAACGAAAGCTTTCGACTGCGAAAAGATTCCGCGCGTTTCCAGATGAGCATGATATTCGATTTGGGTATGTAATAAAAATTGAATATGAGCTTATTTATTTTAGGTGGATGAAAATTAAATATATTGAATGAAAGACAAATTTCCTTAAACTGTTTTTTCTTGCTCCTGTTGTATAATTGCCTCCACAAAAGGCTTCTAGTTTTAGAGATACTCTGCTCTTCGAAATGAAACAAAATTGGATGTTATTAAGGATTACAAAATGAAGCTTGCATCGAAAATAGTGTCTGTATAGTTAAAAGTTTTTCTACACGGGAGCACTCATAATTTCAATACTATACGGTCAATGGCAGTTTAGAGACAGGCATCTATTTTAAGCATATAATACTATCCTACAATATGATTAGCTAATAATCCGACGACGATCGTGTGCCTCCTTCAAAATTTGCGCAAAAAACCGGCAATGTTGGCGACTTTTGCTATAAATTGCCAAATAGGGTGCGAAAAAAATGCTTTGAAAAATGAACCGAACTCTGGGATATTTTTATTATTTTACGATAAATCGTAAAAGGTATTTACGTATTATCCCGGCGGTCATTAACGCCAGACTATTTTTTCCTCAAATTTACTGGCAAACTGTCGCCAATAGCATTCCGAACCATCAATAATTTCATGTGTCCGGCATTTATCTTGGCGAAAAAGTTGCTCGTCTTGGCGGATCGCCGGGATAATGTGTAAGTACCTCGAAAAATGTCTAATGTGATTATATTAAGCAATGACGATTTCTTTGGGAATTTTGAAAATTCGTTACTCGCACTGTAATTAACTGATTTATTGTACTGTGTTTTGTTAAGGGCTATTTGCCTAGGAGTAGGAAGGGGTCTCCGACCGACGAAAATCTGTTAATGCATTAGAACCCGAAACGGGTTAACGGATTTACACGAAACAAAATTGCAAACTTTGATTCTTTAGCGCTTGGAAAATTAATTTGAGACTGTTAACCCTTAAAAGAATAAATTTCTCGCTCTCTGTGCTCGTCCGATACCATTATGTTGTATAAAAGGATTTTTTATACATTTTTAACCTACCAGCAAGTTTGAGTTCCTTATGATTTCGGTTATTTGTATGCTCTGATGTCCACCCATCCAGTGTTCTAACTGCTGTGAATATAGATCGATTTGTGCGAAATTTATGTTTTTTCTATGTACAGTACCATGTACCATATTGAAAATGGTGTATGTAGCATTTATAGTTCTTTTACAGGAGAAAAAAATCCAATGTATAGCACAGTCTAAAAATCTGTTGATACAGGAATGACTGAATCAACAGTCATTCTTGAAAACATATTTTAGAGATATTCGATTTTTGAAAGAAAACAAAGTTGGCATATATATTACCAAGGCTCTCAAAATGATGCTCTCCATTGAGAATAACGTCCGTATTATTAATAGTTCTACAGGAGCACTCAAAAAATTCCCATACATTGCAGTCTGTGGCATTTGAGAGACACTAATACATTTCTAGCACAAGACAATGAGTATAAAATTTTTGTATTCTTCAGTTAAACGCTAAAAATAATTAAAGGTCTTTTACAGGGTCTCATAAAATTGCATTTATAGTGATAATACAACATTTTTTTATCTACGAAATCTCGCCAGTTTTAACTAAAATACTTCGCAGATATGTCGCAATTTTTTTTTTTTTTTTTTTGTATTGGAAAGTGTTTTATAATCTCTGAGCTTGGCATGATTTATCTTTCTTTATTTTTTAAGGCAACAGATAAATCTTGTAATTCTTTTTTTCTTTCTTTCTTTTCTTTTCTTTTTTTTTGGGGGGGGGATAAGACAATTTCTGTAGCTCTATATAGTGGAACTGTAAATCAGTTGTCGACAACTCATTGAAAGAATATATGTATAACTCGGCTGTAATGGAGCCTAGGTAATGAGTTGAACCCCTGAACCCCCCTAATTTTTTAGTTTCATGATTGCCATATTAAAACGATATTTATGGACTATGTCGTTTTATCTCTCATCTATCGTGTATTTCACCTGGTAACCCTATGTTGAAATTTTTAGGATTGTAACCTATTGATAGAAAAATACATGTGATGCACATTCCACAGCTTAGTAAATATTGTAACAATAGATTAAATCTGTTGTGAACTAATAGTATTTAAATAAACGGATGAAATTTTTAAACAATCATTTTATCAAATAAATGCAACCTTACGGAGCTTACAGAAATCGGTGGTTTACGTAACACATACTAACATTTTCAGCGGACATTTATTCTTACTTTTATGTCGCGTTTTCGTAACGCATTTTCATGTCTCATTTTTATGTCACATTTTCAAAAGGGGGTGAGAGATAAAATGACACAGTCATTAATATGTTTAATGTGGCTGTTGCATGCCTACATTATTTAGTCAACTCATTACCTAGGCGAAACTGAATGAGTATTTTAAAGTCAGCAATAAGACACACACAAGAGTATATTTAACAATACTGTGGAACAAAAAACACAGTTCTGAGAAAAAAATTTCAGGGAGCATCCAAAAGGGCGGAAATAAAAGAAAGACAGAAAGAAAGGCTGTATCATTATCTTTTTGTTGACTAAAAGCGAAACTTGGACAAACGGAGGAGGGGTTATCCAGATCCTTGCACCACCCACCTATGGCCTTTAGAAAATGGAGTCCTTTCCAATAATGTTACATTTTTTCTTTATTTGAAGAAGGATTCCAGAAATAAACAAAATATAGAAAGAAAACTAAGTGCCGAAACAAAAGAACAGACTCAGGGTCTGATCAAAGGCGGATTAAAGGGAGGGGATCGGAGGAGGCGACTGCCCCTCCTGAGAAAAATGAAATTAATGTAAATAATCCCAACTTACTTCCATGAAATTTATATATATGTATGTGAATCTTCCATCCAAGCCTTCACCCACAAAATTGTATTAATCCGTCAGTGGGCCGGATTATTCATTAGGCTGTAGTCTATCTGTCCCGATCATTTCAGCGACTTTTCAGTAACAAGTCGAATAACTTTTTTAATGAAGTTGTAATCAAACTTTTCAAAATGACTCAATAGAACGGAAATATTTGTGGCTATTTCTGAAGATGTTCTCTGGAACGCGAGTTGACCTTCTGCATTTCCCCGAGAGCTGAGATCCATAGGATTAAGATTGTAGGAAAAACGCGCCCCATGAATCAATAATACTCCCCCACGAAACAATAATTTTTATTTAAATATTGCACATAAAGTTATTTTGTTTTGCAGTAAATATGAGGATGGTATTTTAAACGGATGTTGGGAAACCCCCAAAGTTCTTTTGTTTTAGAGTAAAGGCGGGTGGCTTTGGCGAAATTCGAAAGTGTACTAGGGTGTAAATCATCCTTGGCTTTTGGTAGGCTTTTGGTAGTTGGCTTGCTTTGTTTTTACTTAATTATTTCTTTTACATTTTACAATATTTAAACAAAGGCGAATTATTTTTTGAAACAATAATAATATATAGAATGTAAGTCATTTTTTTTATAGTTGGGGAATCCACTATTACGATAAATTATCTTATTAATCTCGGAAATTAACCACGTTAAAAGAATTGATTTTTGGCCGGTCGAAACCACAGGTCAAGAGCGCGAATGCCAGTACGTTCGTTCAAATAAAATAATTAGAACCGAGAGGATCTTCGCACAAAGACAAGACGGTCGGGGTATCCTAGAAGCCATAACCCCAGGCAAACTGAAAACAAAAAGAATTTTCGGATACTCTTGATCCACAAAGAAACTCACAAATTACTTGTCACATTTAGGATTATTATGTCTTGCAAAAACATTTGAACGTAATACGATAATGAATGTTTTATCCGAATCTTTTATTATTTATTATATAGATTATTCTATTTAGAAAAGATACAATCCTCTTATAAAGATTTTTTTGAACAAAATATTTTATATCATTTTAACAAGGATAAGTTGAAAAGTAATGCACATATGCTTGTAGAACACTAACGAAATGACCTTTAGAAGTATTTCAAGTGGTATGTGGAAGTAACAGCCCCCCTGTACAAGCATGTACAGTTTAAATGCCTTCCGTGCATGCAGTATATTTTGAATGGCGGAGGTATTATTGTGCTAGATCTATCTATCCCCAGTTCGATTTCTTATGAATTAACCCATTAAATAAATTAAGAGAAGTTAAAAATATGTAACCTATTATTAGTAAAGACCGTCCAGATAATGAAATAATTTTACAAGCATGCATTTTTATAGAGGAAAAAATAGTGTTTAAAGGCACAGTTTAAAATACATATTGATTTCGAAGGTTCTAAAAATTTTACAGAAACAATTATTATTTTATGTGTGTAAACTTGTCTAGTTATATGTTTGCATATGGGAAAGGTGGGAAGTGTTAGAAATTCTAAATATATATCCATGAACATTAACATTCATTAAAAAAACCTGAGTTGTACGAATAAATAACTTTAAACATCGCCAGTCTCACTATGTATTTAGCCACCCCCCCCCAACTTTATTTTGACGGGCATTTTTTCCGCACACCAATTTACTTGGAGAAATTGATTGGTCTAGTGCCAACTCAAATTTGTTCATTTTGAATCAAGGAAATTCGTAAAAGTTCTGTTTTATTTTATTATCGCACAAAACCTACAGATTAGCACACCCAAGGTGGAGGAAGGACTGGGATAAACCTCTCGCGAATATAACACGTGGGACCTTTTCGTTTTCTTTACATCTAATTAGCATTTGTAACACCATTAATTAGCACTAAACATAAATTGTAATATAATTAGCACTATTTATTTTCTCATTTAATTTAGCTCTACTACTTTAATGTGAAGGTGAACTCTTCCCCCTAAAAAAAAAACAAAAAAACAAAACATATATATATATATATATATGGGTGCGTCACTGAGCAGGGGGGCCCTTGGTAACATTTGCTACGGGCCCCGCGCTGTCTTAATCCGGCACTGAGCTGAACCATGGAGAAAAAACCGCGTATGCCTACGGCAATTTTTTAAAAAGATATTAGGGTTTGAAAAAATTAAAAGGAACAGTTAAATGTCCACAAAAATGAAAACGAACGCGTCAATAAATACGCCACAATTTTTATTGAACGTTTTACAAAATAAGCTAATATTCGAATGAAATTATTTTTAAAATATCTTTTGTTAAGGTAAAATCATAAATAAAATTATTAAGAAGAGACGGTATTAAAGGTAAATGGAAAATTACACTTTAAACTGTATTTTCTCCAAATCAAGTTTTTTGTGATTTTCTTGCCTTCAAAATGCTCCATGCGACTTAATTTTGGTCGGAATTGTACAAAATTTACTACAAACATTCTTCTCATATATTACAATAAATCTGTGTATCCTTTTTGAATAGGGTCAAAATTTCGATTATGAAATTTCACTTTTATTTACGAAAACTGAAAAATTTCGGGGAAGTTGTGTATATATCCATGAAAATATTTCTAAAAAATTAACTACTCGGTCGAATCAAAAACCGATTCACAGACTTTTCGAAAATATATTTTTATGCTATTATAAAACAAAATTACTCAAAAAAAGTTAAAATTAAAACGCATGGAGCATTTTTTCGAAACTAAAAAATTAATTAATTTTTAATTAATTACTAATATTTTAAAAATTTCTTTTAATGTCTTTTCAGTTGTTTATAATGCTCTTAGTTTAATATATTCAAATACAAAATTTCACAATCCTATCTTATTAAATTAAAAAAGAAACTTTTTAATGTCCACCATCCCCTTAATTTTTAATCGAAATTTCGTCTTTGCTTTTCAGATAATTTTCTGAGAATGTGTCTGGGAATAACATTTGACGATTAAAATTATTCGGATCATCACTTATTCAGGTTGAGTGGAGAATGAGACTAGGCTTCCCTTAAGACCAAGGGCCGGGATCCGGGCCCAGCTTTGGCCTATGCCGGTCTCTGAGTACCCACTCTCTCCCCGGTTTGGCCTATCCCGGTCTCCCTGTATCTAAGTCTTTGCAAATACCTTTTCAGAGTAAAATTAGAGTTTATTGTTACAATAATGGTTATTGCTACAAGATTAGGTTATTGATTTTACAAAGTTATATTTACAAAGCTACACGAGAGTTATATATCTAAAGGGGATTATGCTTTAGGTATGGACTTTTGAAGGCGTTCTAGAGCATAATCACGTTACAACTGGAGAAAATCACCCAAAACTCTAGACCGTTAGATCGACCGCAACGTGGTAGCCCAGAACCCTAGATCTCTACACTTTAGCCATCTACTACTTTCAATGGTCTTAAGCACTCGGCCACTGTTATTGTTTCAAATCAATTGGAGAATATGCATAAAAAAAATTGTTTGAAATAGGAAAGAGTAAAAATGTTGTACACATAAAAATAAATAAAGGTAAAAGATTAAAAATTGAACAGTGATAAATTACCATGACTGTGGAAAATCACAAGTTGGACACCCCATAATAAAAAAAGTAATATTACAAAAAGTTAATTAAATCATCCAAGGGAATAAGCATAAATCTGAAAGTTAGATAATTTTTTGAATAAGCATTTTAAAAAGAAGACAATGACACCTGTTTCAACTAGACAACCATGTTACTAAATGAATTTTTCTCAAAATAGATTTTTCCGTAACCACTCAAAACAACCTAATTTTTATTAATTTAATCCAGTATTACCCCCCCCCCCCCAAATTGTCGGCAGTACTTTTAATCCTGCACGAAACTTTTGAAAATATTTTTCCAGAGGAAAAATTTCTCATAAAATTTAAAACAGTAATTGTTATTATTCCAAATCATGAAGCATATTAATCCCCCATCCTTCCACACCAACACGCACAAAGCCACAAATAAATAAAATTGATTACTGGTATCAAAGATATATCAAACATTAAACTATATAGAAATATTTAACATGAGTCTTCTTAAGAATCTTTGTGATGAATTATTATTATTTTTTTTTTATAAACACGTATCACAGAGAAAAAAAAAATCGTTTCAGAAGAAAGATAAATATTGAAAAATAAGTAATTTAGCTCCAAGTAACGCGTTAACATTTTAATTCCATTGAGAATGTTTTGGAATACATTTAGGACAAATGATATTTGTTGATCAAGTATTATCAGATAAAATCCATTTAATTTAATTGATTTTCATATTAGACTTTTAAACGTTATTTCATATCCAAGCTCACAAATGATAGTGACAATTAACGTTATTTTACAGTCCTTTTAAAATTCTTAATTCAAAATTAGAAACTCCTACTTTAAAATTACTTTTCAAAAATCTTAAAGTTATTCAAGAAATTAAAACTGTAAAGTTACACATAATATAATTTATCTTCATGTAATTAAAATATTCATCAAATTATTTTTATTTTTTATTAAGTTAATAATAAACTATTGTCTTGCATATGGAGCAGACTCGTATTAATACTTTAAAAACATTTGTTTTTCTGTGCCATTGAAAAATTACTATAATATAAAATATACATTTTTTATTTTAAAAAAATTAATCAAAGCAGGAAATTTTATCTGTTTAATAAATAAAAATATAATATATATAAATATGTATTTACCGTATCTTTCTCCATTTAGTCTTTATTGTGTAATCTCGTTAGGTAAGCGATCAGTTATTTCACTTCTATAGTATAGTCCACTATGTTTCTGGTTTTTAAAATATTTGCTCATCCGGATATTCCACTCCACAGACCTGTGTGGAGTTCTTCGGATCTTCAGGGCAGGGGGGGGGGGATTGCTTTCCCTTTGCTTTTCTCCTTACTCCCTCACTATACCCATCTTTAAACT